>JAOXOE010000765.1:11753822-11782701 GCA_028565055.1 Phoeniculus purpureus | reverse complement strand
AGCAGGTTTTAAATGTCTCCAATAAAGGAAACTCCTCAACCTCCCTGGGCAGCCCCTTCCAGTGCTCTGTCACCCTCATTGGGAAGAAGTTCCTTCTCAGATTGATGTGGAACCTCCTCTGTCCCAGCTTACAGCCATTGCCCCTTGTCCTATCATTAGACAACACTGAGCAGAGCCTGGTTCCATCCTCGTGACACCCACCCTTCACATATTTATAAGCAATAATGAGGTGATCCATCAGTTTCAAGGATTGTTTTGATAATTTTCAACTTTTTTTTTTTATTAGCTCTAGATAAAATCATTTCAGTACAGATTTAAATGCCGTTTTTCTGAGAGTTTCACTTCCTGGCAATTTTTGCCTTAAGACATCTGAGCCCTAGCACTTGGCAAATGGAAAGTTGGTATGGTATATTCTTGGTAGATAGGAGGTTCCTCTGGCCATATTCCAGATCAGCTCAAAGCCATGAGATTTAGGTAAACCCTGCTCTGAGAGGTTGCCTTGATCAGCTTCCTTCTGTCATTGCACTAGTACAATGCTGGCTTCTGTTCAGCTCCTGGCTCAGTGAGCTGGTGCCTGCCTGGAGCTCACTGTTCGTATCCAACCAAGGCACAGAGCCCAGCTGGTATTTCTGCCTCTGGGAACCAGAGCCAGGGGGCTTCAGAGACCAATTTAGCCCTGGTAATTAGTAGGCTGTTTATGTTTTCAAAGTTCTGTATGATAATGAGGTTAATTGTTATCATCATGCGAGACAGGAAGCATCCTACAGACGTGGTTCCTTGCAGGTCTTTTCTTGTCATTTGCTTATACAGAGAGTCCTGTCAAATGGATTGTTGAGTTACAACTTGGATGCTGAATGAAGCAGAGATTAACTGGACTTTGGTGCCTGAACATGAAAGAAATTCTGCTTTTATGTTTTATCAAATTTCTGAAGATATTTGATCTTGGTTGTAAACCAGCTCTTGGGGGCAAATCAGCTCCTCTATATTTTATTTTCAAGATTTTAAGAAGCTGTTGACAATATTCTAAAGTTGGAAGGCAAACAAACCCCTTTCCATGTAACATCCCCTTACCTGTTTGAAATCTCTTGGCTGACAATTTGATCTCTAGATTTCTATGACTTCCTGGCTAATGACCTTTAAATTCATAGAATGGAAAATAACAAGATTAAAACCACGGAATGGTTTGGGTTGGAAAGGGGCCTTAAGGATCATGTAGTTCCAACCATCCTGCCAAGGGCAGGGATACCTTCTGTTAGACCAGAACACAGAATTCTGTGGAAGGTATCAGTCGATGATGTAATTTAATTAACCAAACACTGACATTTGAAACTAAGGATTCTTTTAATTCAACACCTAACTTTTTGATGAAACTGCTGCAGGAAATGTAACAACTGGGACAGATTTCCATTTTTACTGACACCTACCATCAGGTGTTGTCCCCCAGCCCCATAACCAAATGAGTCAGTGGAAAATCAGTCACTTTGATCCCATTCTGGGGTAGGACCACAAAGTTTTCTTACTGTTCTTGTGATGTAAATGTGTCTCAACATGTCCACAGAAATGAGAATGTACTCAACACCCTTAATGAGGTTGGAGTAATGGGAAACTTACTCTGACACCTCTTGCTTTCTCTGCAGTCACAAAGTGTGTCTCCACTTCAGGAATCTGCAGCAGACAGATGATGTAACTTTGCATTTTGACACCTTGCTGGGTGAAGGGCAGAGCCAAGAATAGAATTTGGGTCTCTGCAGCGTGATCCTTCTCTGGCTGCTCTGCCTAGTTTTGCTGCTGGAGTCTGTGCTGACCCAGCTGCCAGCAAATTTGGGGACAGCTAAATGTTCTTTTAACTATCTGTGTTCTTCAGGCAACTGCAATTAATGATTTTTCTTTCAGTTATTGAAAGTCACTGTGCTTGCATCTTACCATTTATGTGGTAATTCTGTCAAGTGATGGAAGATTTGTTGTGATGCCAGTGGGAAACGTTGCATTTGTTGAATGTTTATTACAAATCTCTTGCTGTAAAGGGAAATTAAGCAGCATGGGGAGGATGCTGAATGGATATTAAAGAAGAAAGTAAAATATGTTACACAATACTCTAGATATGGAAACTCCTACTCTGGAGACATTTAAAGTCCGTCTAGAGATGTTCCTGTGTGACTTGATGTAGGTGATCTTGTTCTGGCAGGGAGATTGGACAAGATGATCTTTTGAGGTCCATTCCAATCCCTAATGTTCTGTGATTTTTGTGAAACACTGATGGTGACCAGCCCTTGAATCACCATCTAATGGACTAAACCATTCAGATGATTCCAATATCCCAAAGATACTGTGGGATCAGAAAAACCAATGTGCTCTACAGTTCTGATTTCCTGGGTAGGTGGTGGAATGAAAGTTCAGGGCAGAAGGCTTGGATTTAGAAATGACAATTTCACTTAATGTGTAGGTCACGCATTAGTGTCACAGCATGGTGAACATGAATGCAGCAGTCCTTACACGTTTCTTTTGTAACCCTACTCTCTGTTGCAGTGATTAATGAATTAAGCATTAGTCTATTATTACCACTGGGAATTGAGTGGAATCAGGTATGATTCATAGTTTTCTATTTATAACACTTATTAGTTCCAGAAAATTTTTAAGCTGGTGATCCTTTGTCTTTCAAGGGGTCATCTAATTCTTGGTTTATTTTAAATATTTTGCATGTGGTGTATTGTGATTTGTGGAGCTAACAAAGACTGCATCATCCAGAATCCAGTGAGAGACTGTGCCTATCTGTTGAGTAGTAGCTTTTAGTGGAAATATCCTTAAGAACTACCCCAAAAAAGTTCACTTTTCATTCTTTCCTCTTGTATTTACATAATGATTTATAGATTTATTTTAGTCTTCATATAAATAACTCAAACTCCTTGAGAATCTCCTCTCTGGAGATGTTTAAACCCTGCCTGGATATGTTCCTGTGCAATTGGATCTAGGTGATCCTACTGTGGTGGGGGGGATTGGACTATATGATCTTTCCAGATCCCTTCCAATCCCTAATGTGCTGTGATTCTGTGAAACTTTAGCCTTCTCTTTTACTGTTGCACACAGTCTTGTGTGAGTCAGTCTGCAGAAGGAATTCCATACTTGCAGCCTAATTCACCATCATTGCTTTGAAGTCAGCATAACTTCATAGAACTAATGAAATTAATAGAATCACAAAGCACAACACTGGAATGCTGTTATGATTAAGCAGGCTTGGCTATTATTGAAAAAGCTGCTGATATAACTCCAATAGTCCTGCATCTGCAGAATTAAGTGAACCAGATGTTTTTCAGCAGCTTAAACTCCCAGAAACTTTTAAGGTGCTTTATCATTGTGTATTCGTGCCTTTTCTGCAATCAAGTGGACTCTTTATGGTTAATATGGGTTCTCTGTTAACACAGAAAAAGAACCCAATCAAAGTTCATAGGGACGTCACCTGACAAGTAGCGTCTCTCCAGTGGTGCTATGAAAGCAGAAAAAAGTGCTTTTGAAAGCACAGAAAAAGCAGATATTTACTGGCTTGAAAAGACCATTCATAGTCATCAAGCCTATATCTCTTAGTCCTAATGAGCAGTTACAGAAGTTTCTGAAAGGCAACTGCATGTTTTTCCAGCAGGCTAATAGGAAAGTATTGATCAGCGTGGTTGATGTAATATAATACATTAGGACTTCTGGCGTGTTCTAAGCATTAGACTGGTTTGCTTAGACCATGGTTTTAGCAGCATTCATTCAAGTAATAAAAATGAAAAAAGATCAATAGAGCATTAGAAATGAATGTTAATCTTTTAGATGAAATAACACATTGTGGTGCACCTTAACAAAGCAAAGCTGTTCAAGAGAAAGCATGATGGACCAGTTGATAGAGGAGGTGACAGATATCCTGTCTCCAGGATAAGAAAATCCTATTACTGCCTTCAGTGAAATAGGTGGAAGTCAATTGCATGGAGTGGGTTGTGTAGAAACAAAGGTGGTGATATGGAACTTTCCAAAAACACTGTATAGTCACAGATCTGTCCTCTGACCAGTCAGTGCCATTTTTCTATGTGTTTCAGAACATATTTTTAGTTTGTGTGTAGTTTTGAAACAATAACTTGCAGCTAGAAAGACTGAAGAGATAGTCTTTGTTGGACTTGGGGTGAACATATCCTGCAGAGATAAGTGGCAGTTCCTGACTCATGTAAGGAACAGGTACCAAGATCATAGAATTATAGAGTTGTTTGGGTTGGAAAAGACTTTTAAGATCATTGAGTCCAACCATTACCCCAACTATCCCGAGGCCACCACTAAACCCTGTCCCGAAGCTCCAGATCTCCATGACTTTGAAAAATGTCCAGGGATGGCCATTCAGACCCCTCCTGGAACACCCTGTTCCAAAGCTTGATGGCCTTTTCCATGCAGAAGTTTTTCCTAATGCCCAACCTAAACCTCCTCTGGTGCAACTTGAGGTCTTTTCCTCTGTCATATCACTCATCGTGTGTGTGAAGAACCACTTCTCTATAATGATTGAGCCCAGATGTCCAGAACTAGTTCTGGAACGAATAGACTGAAAGCATAGTCTTGAAAGTAATGGACTCTGAGTGCAGCCCTCCCAGACTCATATAAAACATTATCTATTCCTGTGTACATTGGGCATTCACTAACACCTGTGAAAGTAGCCCTGTATTTCTGCTTTGACCAGAAGGTTGGACAATTTTTCTGGTGGGACTAGGGGCATGGAGAGAAAAGAGCCAGAGACTTCATAAACTATTGATGATCCCTTATAGCTGAAATTTGTTGTCCTCACTGAATGGCTGCATGAACAGTTGTGCTGCCTGTGACTCCTGCTGAGCTGTGCTCTGTGGGAGTTGAGACATAGTGTTCTTTTTCAGTGGATGTGGCTGTCATTTTCTAAGCTTGATCCTTATGTAAAATACGGCTTTTAAGTATTACATTTCTCTTTATGTGATAGTAGGTCAGCTCTTTCCGATTCATGGTGCATCGTCTTTACGTAACCATTGCAAGCTGGTTCAGCAAGCGAAGGAAAGATTCCATTTCACTCCAAAGTCCTGAGGTTTTATTTCAATTTGCTCCTTTTGGGGGAAATATTCACGTGGATTATCAGTAGCCTTTAAAATAATTCTCGTACTCCATCTACTCAGAGTTGACTCCCCAAAATAGTGTAAGTGTTTTGGAGGAGGAACTCTCATCAAATGCCATTCAGTCAGTTAGTTCTATTTCTTGGTTCTTAGGATTAACTAAGCTAAAGAGGGGAAAAATAAACGCATACAGTTTATTGTTCTTATTCTTTCACTTCTTGTATAAATGTCTGTATTTTAATATTTCAAACTGGGTTTTGGGCCAATTGTTGCAATCCTATTCTAAAGGGAAGATGTAGCAATAGTGTTTAAGACTTGGACTGCTTTCTCCATGTGTCTATTCATGTTGAACTACGCAAATGCTACAGAAACAGAAGGCAATGCCAAAAAAAGTCTAATGCACATGGTTCATGGACCCCTTTTAAATGTCCCATTTTCAAGTGTGAATGTTTTCCAAGCTCTGCACCCCTGCTAAAATGAGTGAGAGAGGAGCCCTGAAAGTTTCGGTGTTGTTGTCGTCAGGTGGTGGCATTCTTGTGGAAGGGAGCTCGCACATGGCTATGTGGGTGACTGGTGGGGCTGAAGGAGAGTAGGGCAAAGCAAGTACTTTGCAGCTCAGTTCATTGGGTAAGGGTAACAGTGTAAACCCTCATAGGCATAGTGTGATACTCGCTTTCCAGTAAAAGTCCTGAATTTCCTAAAGGACTACAAATTAAACCTATTCCTATGGCTTTGCTGGTAGCAGAGAAGCTTAAGATTGCATGAGCTGAGTTATATTATTCTGAAATAACCTTTTAAAATGCTTTGTTGTGTTTAGTGGTAAATGCAACCGTTTAAGAAGATCCCAGTCACTTTAAACCCTGGTCACATGCTCCTTAAAGTAGCACAGGTTCTATTACACGTGGTCGTCATTAAATAAATGGCCCAATTGAGGGTGTCTTTCTCAAATTACAGGATGAGGAGTGTGAGAATTGCTGAATGTTATTGCAAACCAGAAAAATGAAATGGTTATAAAATTTTCAGAAGGCAGAGAGACCAGAAAAGGGCAGAGGAGTAAGCTGCCACATTACAGTGATACTGCTTCTCTCACATGGATGGAAATGTGGAGCCTCTTCTGCTTTCATGTTTGAGTCAGCATAGGACTTGAACCTGCACACTAACTGGTATTCCTATATCACTGATGAGGGAAAATGACTTCAAATAAACGATGAAAATTTTAATTTAAGCAAGGGAAACCTTGAATTCATTTGAATTCTGGATTTTCAGTCATCTGCATTGTCTCTGATATGGCAGTGCACTGCTTTTAGTTCAGAATACCTTATAGCCTTTAAAAGAACAAATACACATAATGACCTCATTATAATATTAGTCATATCATCTGGTGACTGGGTTTGGTTTGTACAGTGCAAGCTAAAGGATGTTGTTTGGCTCCTCTATTCCCACAGATGCACGCTTAGTCCCGCTGTTTTATGTTCAACACAGCTGTTACTGTGTTCCTGACTTTTCTGTCTAAGTGAAATCAATGTCTCCCACGTAAAGGCTGATTAATCAGCTGTACACAAAATTGAAACCAGGCTGTAACTAAATTCTACCATCCTTACCCATGACTGGACTGAACAATATCAGAGCAGGTGAGAGAAGCAGTTTTCATCTAAGGGCTGGAGTAGCGACTTCAGGTTTTAAGCGTCACTTTTACTGACTTAAAGCCACATGTCCTGTGTGCACAGGTATGTGTCTTTATCCCATTGCCTTGGCCTTTTTGGAGCTGTGATGGGGGACATTTCACAAAGACGACGAATGTGCAGAGATTTCATTTGTGCCCATGTCAAATAGGAATCATAGATTTGTTTAGATTGGAAAAAACCTTTATTATCGTTGAGTCCAACCATGAACCCCACTGTTCCAAAGTCAGCATCAAGCCTTGTCCCTAAGCTTCAGATCTCCATGACTTAAATATGTCTAGGAATGGTGATTCAACCCCCTCCCTGAGCAGTCTGTTTCAAGACCTTATGATCCTTTCTGTAAAGAAGCTGTAAGTGAAGTTCCATCGAGAAGTTGCAAGTCTGGGATTTATAAGGGAAGTCCGTCTGGGACTCCTGTGTGACTGAAGTCAGCAGGTTCCTGTACTTTTAGCTTACTTTCAAAACACTTGTTGGAACTATGTTCCTTGCCATTTCTATAGGGCCTGTAAAGATGATCATAGGATGTTAGGGTTTGGAAGGGACCCAAAGGTGATATATCAGCATTTGTAAGGCTTGCAAAGATCATCGTGCTATGACCCCACAAATATCTTAGAATATCCTGTAGGAAACTCTCGCCATGGATGACTAACTCTCTGGACTCCTGGACTCTTTCCAGACTTTCCCCACCCTTTCCTTTCTATTCTTCCTTCACATTATTCTTGTGTTCCATGTTTATAATTCCCGAGTTAGCTGAAATACTCAAGGTTCCGGCAGGAACACCTGCTGTGATTAAGCTGAAGTACCATATGTTAGCTCAGCAGGGCAAAGTCACCTATAAACTATTTTTTTTTTTTTTTAAAGGAGGACAGCCCATACTTTTAGGGAGCACCTTGTTTGAAGGAGTAGTGAAAAATCCCTCTCCAGCTGAACTGGCGCCCATGTCCGTACTGCTAGCTAAGCAGTGCAGTGATAATTCAGTCTTGATTTTTCATTATAGAATTCTGCCAGGCTGGTGATCTTTCAGGCTTTAACAGAGCAAAAGATAGACTTTAAATGTGATTCATCTGGGCTAACTTGAGCTAGCTACACTGTAGTTGTATTTCAGCCAACTGCTTAGACTTGTTTTGCAGCCACTGGAGTGAAGCAGACAATTAATGCGCGGATGCGGTTCGTCTGACCTAATTTGGATAGCTGTGTTAGGATAAGATGGATGGTGCCTGCATCTGCTTATTGACTAGGGGGAACCTAGACAACTAAGCTTAGATTAATCCTACCTTTCATGTCAATATTAAGATGCCTTCTGGTACACAATCTTTCTGTACTTTAAGCTTAAGCAGCAAGTCGCCCTCAATGGGACAAGAGGTTTCCTGTTAAAATTGCACTAAATTTTACCAAGTCAATAAATTGGAGTTGCAGGGTTGTAACTTTTCTATGACAGACAACATGTGCACTTACTTAAAAACTGCTATATTATGTATTTTAGATTTATATATACTTAACATTTGTCAGCATTGTGATCTTAAAATGGTAACCATAGAGTGGCCAGGGTTGGAAAGAACCTTAAAGATCATCTAGTTCCAACCCCCCTACATAGGCAGGGACACCTTCACTAGATCAGGTTATTCAGTGCCCCATCCAACTTAGTCTTGAACACTTCCACGGATGGGGCAGCCACGACTTCCTGTTCCAGCATCTCACAGGGAAGAATTTTTTCATAATGAAAGTCATCAAAGTCACTTATGCAGAAGAGATTCATACAGATCGCTCTTTTTCTTGTTCCACAGAAAACAGTTCTGATACTTCTGTATTTATGAGTAGTTTTGGTATTTTTCTCTAATGTCATATAGGAAAATACAATAGTAGATTGATAAGGATCAGTACATTATATCTAGAGATGAGATGTGTCCTAGATTTTTTAGTGCTTCTCATTTTTGTGAAAGTTCTCTGCTATTTCATTGTGGCAGTGATACTAATGGGCTGTTCTAAAAGCAATTCAGTAACCTCGGGATTCCTGCTGTAACACTCAAGGCACTTCATTTCCATTTAGTGGATAAAGATTAGAGGATTATTTTATGGTAATTACAGCAAAATTTATGGTGACAGATGATGATGGCAAACTCCAACGACTAGTGTAAAGTTAACCTCATGCTCATGAAAATGATTGAAAAGAAGTCACGTTTCAAATTTACTGTTGAGTTTTTATACAAAGAGGCTTTCTGCTGGTACTTAAAGTAATATTTTTAGCTAGCTGTGTGCAAGAGATGTTCTCATTGACCAGCATCATGGTAGCATCCTTGATACATTGGCAATACTTCTCCTGCAAAGGACAATCAAATAACCTGTAAGGAACAGCTATTACACCCACCGTTAACACTAGTCAATTAATGACTTTGTGCAAAGCACATCTGGAGAGACAGGTCTGAGACTCCTTGTGGAGGAGCTCCCAGATAAAGCTGGTTCTCTTTATTCCTCTTTTGTCTTCGATTCCTTTTGCTGCTAATCTTCAGATTAAAGGGATATTCTTCAAATGGATTATTAAAAATACAGCTGAAAACTGGCAGTTTTCCTACTCACCATCTCATTAGAAACTACCTAAATCTTTTTAATCTATGCCAAAAAACACCCTTAATTTGGAAAAAAAAAAAAAGAATTTTGAAGTTCTGAAAGTCACAGGCAGAAGTCACTAAGAAGACCACTGGATTGCTTTTCTTTAAAGTTTTTCCATCCTATTTGTTGCCTCAGCAGTGTAGCTAGTGAAGCTGTAAGCTTAAGGGTGGCCTAAGACATGCAGGACGTCTAAACATCCAGCTCCTGGGTAAAGTCTCAGATCAGCAGCTCTTCACTTTGGTTTGGGCAAGATCCACCTAGTTGAAGACTCTAGTGCAGTACACCTGAAAAGACCTAAATCTATGCATATTCCAGAGGTACTCAATCGTGTTCCCATTTACTTGAGTTCATTCAGATCGGGTCCCCCTTTATTCCTGTTTTTCTGCTACACATTCTTCACAGACTTTCTGAATCATTTCACAGATTATTTAGTAAGTGATCTGTTCTTATGTCCTATCTGGGGCATTTGGTTTAGCCTGTCCTAAAATTTCCATAACATCTAAATTCTTTCAGAATGAGCATTTAACATGCTGCAC
Source organism: Phoeniculus purpureus (assembly GCA_028565055.1). Lineage (NCBI taxonomy): Eukaryota > Metazoa > Chordata > Aves > Bucerotiformes > Phoeniculidae > Phoeniculus > Phoeniculus purpureus. The sequence goes on along the minus strand of JAOXOE010000765.1, from coordinate 11,772,783 downwards.
CACATGGAGATTCTGTCCTGTATGTCCTCAAAGGGCAAGGCCATGTCAATCTGTCTTGTTTAGGGCTTTTTTAAAATTAGTATTATGCATTTTTTTAGAAGTACTTGTGAATAGATCAACACAAAGCTTCAGGGGATCATCTGAGCTAATTATCACTAACCAGTGGCTAAAAGGATTTGTAGATATTCTAGAATTTAAATGAATGCTGCTGGTTCACTCAAGAGGCAATTGACAGCATGGAAGAGGCTGATGCTCTGTTATGATTCTAATAAATTCTGCTTTTAATGTCCAGTAGTGATCTTAAAGATAAATAATGCAGTCACTTTGCAAAAGAGGACGAAGAAAAGTAGATCTCCAGTGAGAAATGTGAGAGAATGTGACTGTCCCTCTCCAGCAGTAAGAAATCTGCACCAAGCAGGCCACAGAAGATGAATTGGGAAGAGGGTAGGCATGAAGTGTTCTCTTCTCTGTCCTGCCATGATGTCCCTTGGGTGTCCTGATGGAACAATCTACCCAGGAACCCGCATGTAAACTGTTCTTAATTTTCTACTCTGCAGCACAGAGGGCAGTGGCACTGTGTCAGGGGTGGTGTTCAGGTGTTAATGAGCTAAGGGGAGTGTGGCCATCAGATAACCTTATCTGTAGCTCAGAGATGCCACATTCCCTATTTCCATGTGTAGACTGGAGAATTAAAACAATAGGTCAGAAAGGAGAAGAAGGGTTGGAAAAATAAACTTTACTCCTACAAAAGAAACAGTGAAAAGCAGAATTCATTAACATTAAAATCTTCCTGCTCGCATGCTTTGTAACCATGTAGTTTTATGGGTGTGTTCTGTTATTTCTACACCATCTGGAGAATAAAAATTTCAAAGCGCAGGGTTTTTTTTTCTTAATATCGACAATGTGTCAGAAGTTTGCTTTAAACGCTTTCGAAAGAGCGATTTTCTGACATAATGAACTTGAAAGTAAATTTTGACAGATTGAGTCCCTCATTTGTCTAATAAGTAGAGTTTCATAATCCAGTATATGCAGTTGCTGCTGAGCATTTCAGAGATTTGATTTTTCTAACGTGCAGGATGACATTCAAGAAGTAGTTTGCTTATTAGGACACTGCGTGCTCTTTCACAAATCACTACTCTTCAAAGTCCCCAGAAAAGAGCAATACATTTTAGCAGTGATAGCTCGGAATATTTTTGTTGAAAACCCTTGTCCTAGTATATTTCTAAATCAATCTCTCGAAATGTCTCGTAATATGTTTGTGTTCATAAAATATTAAATGCAAAAATAATTTGACAGCGGTCTAATACAAGTTAAGTTGAACAATCAATCAGGAACAGCTACTCCAAAGTTGTACTTCTAGAGAAGACTAGAAATTAATTTGGCTGAGAAGAATTAATGTACTGAAATGAGAAGATGCTATTCATCCTGGCCTGGATCAGAAGCTGTGTGTCTAGCAGGAGCAGGGAGGTGATTGTCCCCCTCTACTCAGCACTGGTTGGGCTGCACCTTGAATACTGGGTCCAGTTTTGTGCAGCTCGGTACAAGAGAGACATCAAGGTGCAGGAGTGAGTGCAGAGGAGGGCAACGAAGCTGGGGAAGGGCCTGGAAAATGAATCTGATGAGGAGAGATTGAGAGATTGGGGCTGTTTAGTTTGAGGAAGAATAGGCTAAGGGGAGACCTCATTGCTCTCTACAACCATCTGAAAGGACACTGTAGAGATGTTGGTGCTGGTCTCTTCTCACAGGTCATTAGCAACAGAATCAGAGTGAAGGGCTTCAAGCTTTGACAGAAGAGGTTTAGATTAGACATCAGGAAGAAATTCTTCATTGACAGAGTGGTCAGGCACTGGGATGGGCTGCCCAGGGTGGTGGTTGAGTCACCATCCCTGGATGTGTTTGAAAGTCACTTAGATGTGGTGTTGGGGGATCTGGTTTAGGGGTGACCTTGTAGAGTAGGGTTGATGGTTGGACTCAATCCCAAAAATGTCTTCCAACCTGAATGATTCTGCGAACACATTCCATCACTCAATGAAGGAAGTTTCAGAGATTGCAAAGTTAATTCAAAGTTAAATCAGGCGGGGGTGTACAGGTTAGCTGGTTTGCTGTTGTGGTTTATGCTGTCTCAATGGTTGTATAACCACCTAAAAGTGTTTTCTGTGCATTTAGAGATAAATTAGCTGCACAGTTTGTGCCTGAAGACACAATATGGTATGTAAGAGCTCTAGACACTTGCAGAAGGTAATTTATTTTTAGTGCCCTATTCGTAGAATCATTTGGTTCTGTCTAAATCTCACCTTTTATGTTTTTTAAGCCTGTATAGAAAATGTTAGGAACCCACAAGTGAGAAGCTGCTAGGTTCACTCTTATTTTATTTAATGCCATAATCTTAGTTTGTTTCTGATTCCTTTCACACCACTGTTCTTTCTTTTTTGTATCAGCTGCTCTCTTACTCTCTGAATGTTCAGTCTGCTGATACATACAGAGTTTTTCATGAGATCGTGAGGTTACTGACCTATTACACTGCACGTAGGCCTTCTGCAAAAGGCTTAGTAGATGGTCCTTATAGCGATAATCAGGGGAGTTTGGTTGAAGGCTACTTGGAAAAAAGTTTGCTATATTTTCTCTTTTTCCAATATCAAATGCAGAGGGTTCTATATGTGAAATAATGTCATACAACACAAGTATTTAAACTCATCCAATACCAAACCCGCATCTTGTGAGGAAGTGTTGAGTCACAAAATCTAAAAAGAAAGTTGGAAGAAATCTGTTGGTTGATAGCCTGGTGAATATGGGCCAGCATACACCCAGGTGGCCAAGAAGGTCAACAGCATCCTGCCTTCTGTCAGCAATACTGTGGCCAGCACAGGACCAGTGCAGTAATCATCCCCCTGTACTTAGCACTAGCGAGGTTGTGCCTCAAATACTGGTAGAGAAGAGCTCAAAACTGAATCAAGGAGGACAGTGAGGTCCTGCAGGTGTGTCCAGAGAAGGACAGTGATGCTGGGGAAGGGTCTGGAGCACAAGTGTTCTGAGGAGTGGCTGAGTGAACTGGAGAAAAGGAGGCTCTGGGGAGACTTTCTTGCTCTCCACAAGTCCCTGAAGTTCAGGAGATGGCAGATGGTCTCTTCTCCCAAGGAACTAGAGACAGGATAAGAAGAAATGTCCTCAAGTTGCACCAAAGGAGGTTTAGATTGGCCACAAAGAACAATTTCTCACAGAAAGAGTTGTCAAGGCTTGAGCCAGGATACCCAGGACATTCCCCCATCCCTGGAGGTGTTGAAAAACTCGAGATGTGGTGTAAGGGGCATGGGTTAGTGATGATCTGGCAGTGCTAGCTGAATAGTTGGACTAGATGATTTTCAGGGGTGCCTTCCAACCTGATCAGTTCGATAACTATATGGGTCTGTTAACAGACTGAGAACTCTCCAGCAGGTGGGAAAGGAATTCCCTGGAGACAAAGGACATTTTGTTTCTAAGAGTTTTGTATTGATCTCACAATATGTGTTTCCAAACTCTGCTATTTTGACAGGGAAACATCATTCTAAATGGTCAGAATAACTTAGAGGAAAAAATGAGGAGGTGGCTTCCCTTCATAGGAAACCATCTGATTCATAATTTGAAGTTTTATACTCTGAGTTGTCTTTAGCTGCAGTGACTGCACTTGGATCCTGGCACATGTGGTAGTTACTGCAAACCAAACAGAAGTTACATGAATGACACTTGATCTCAACATTTAGATATATTTTTCACTAGAAATAGTCTTATTTTAAACCCATTATTACAGAATCACAGAACATTAGGGATTGGAAAGGACCTTGAAAGATCATATAGTCATTATTTTAGCAGTACACCAGAAAACATTAATTTAATCAAAACATTCATTCTGCATTTTGAGTTATTTTCACCTGCATCAGAGCATGCTGAAGTATCTATTGTGATCTCTTTTCTCTTCTCTATGTTCAAGAGTTGTGTCTCAATAGACTCTCTAAGTCTACGGTCTCCCTAAGAAGCATCCTTAGCCCTGTGAACAGTCTTTAAAAAACTGCTACTGCTGAATGTAATGGATAAAAAACCCCCAGAAAGTACTTGTGAGAATCACTCAAAATCCTTCTGTGCAACTCTTCAGCGTCTTAAATAGCTTTAGAATGTCTCTAAAAGCTGCGTGCAGTTTCCTATTTTCCTGCCTACTGGAATTATATCAATTTAAATGTTTTTAAAAGAGCTGTAAATAATGACAAGTGAATTATTAAGAGGGAAGGAGGGTTGCCTGCCACAACTTAGCCTTTTTTTTCAGCATAACGGATGCAAACCTTTGCATGGTCAATAAAGAGAGTTATCTGGCTCTCTTAAATTTTCAGTTTAAATCAAATTGGATTGTGGGAAAGAGAATCAATAGTGTAAACAGTTTGCTTGAAAGCGATGTGGAGATCAAAAAGAGGCTTTAGACCGGGTCAAATATGTCGAGAGTCCTGTGCTCTGCATTTAGCTCTTGGCAGCACCACCACTACCCGTGGTAATACTGATAGCACCAAGGTACAGCAGGGCAGGAATGATGTCTTCAAGAGGACAGTTTCAGAAGTGTCTTTTGAAACCTTACACTTGTGAGGGTATTACAGCTGGAATCTGACACTTTCAAGGTAGAAATCCCAAATTTGCTGGGGAGCTCAATAGGATGAGTAGCTTAGTCATCACATTTGGATATGGTGCAAACAACAGGTAAAGGATCTACTCTCTGGCAGCTGTTCACACCAGTTTGAAGATTTTGGAAGAATTCTTTCTTGTGTTCTCTTGTATCATCTGAATGACTTTAAGTAATGGATTTAATTGCCTCAAGATTTTTTGAGTTACAGAATCATTAATCCTACTTCACAGCTGGGGCTGTAGACACTTGATAGCCTCTATCCTTCAATTACTGCTCACAAGAGTGGACTGAACCAGTAACCAAGTCCACTTTCTTCATGAACACTTTATTGTCCTCACATTTTCCATAATGACTTTTCCATGGATCATTTGCTGCTGTTGCGCTAGATTTTGAATAAATTTAATCTAGAAAAGCTGTAGCGCTGTAAATCTTGTTAAACTTTGCAATTAAGGAAGCTGAGAGCTTCTCAGGGTCAGCTTAAGCAGCGAAGGTGAATTTTATTTCATTCTGTGTCCAAATAGAGAAAGTTGAAGAGGAAATCTGTTTTAGTGAAAGAAAAATTGAGGCATTGTTTTATTTTTTTTGTAATTCTTTACACACAATATATGAAAAAAATAGTGACAGCATTTTTCATTTGTTCTGAGGAAAGATGTTTTGCATCTTTTTGTTTGGGTTTGTTTTCTTGTTTGTGAGGGTTTTTTTAATGTGCATGTGTTGCTTTAGCCTTTATCCATTCTTTTCCATTAATCAATGGAAATCAAGCTTCAACAGGGGAGATTTAGACTGGGCATCCGGAAGAAATTCTTCATGGAAGAGTGGTCAGGCACTGGAATGGGATGGTTGAGTCCCCATCCCTGGATGTGTTTGAAAGTTGCTTAGATGTAGTGTTGGAAGGTATGGTTTACACAGAACATTAGGGATTGGAAGGGACCTTGAAAGATCATCCAGTCCAATCCCCCCACCACAGCAGGGTCCTCTAGACCAAGTCACACAGGTAACAGGACCAGGCAGGTTTTAAACTTTCCCAGAGAAGGAGACTCCACAACCCACTTGGGAAACCCCATCCAGTGCTCTGTCGCTCTCAGCATGAAGAAGTTCCTTCTCATATTGATGTGGAACCTCCTCTGTTCCAGCTTACAGCCATTGCCCCTTGTTCTATCATTAGATGCCCCTGAGCAGAGCCTGGCTCCATCCTCCTGACACCCACCGTTCACGTATTTATCAACATTAATGAGGTCACCCCTCAGTCTTGTAGAGTAGAGTTGATGTTGGACTCGATGATCCCAAGGATATTTTCCAACCTGAATGATTCTATGATCATCCCACCCAAAATGAGAATTGTCAAGACTGTTTTGGGGTTTACTGCAATTAGTATGCTTAACACAGAATTTAGCTGATGTGGAGAAATGGACAAGCTTTTGCGTCTCATTGTGTGAGGGCTAGAGGCACTTCAGAGAACTGTTCTCAACTGACTTCCAGAATTCAGTGGCAGCTATTGTAAAAAACTGACTTAACAGACCAGTCTCATTCCTGTAGATCATCATTACAGTCCCTCTTAAATCTTCCTCTGGTGGAACAGAGAATAGAAGGTGCAGCTGAATGATTAAGTAGTCCTTGTGAAAATACCCAGGAGGGTTGTATGAATCTATATCCATGCATTCACATATATATATGTATATATTCACTTATATTCTATATATATACATATATAAAGAAGCTTTAAAAATAGAATCTTTTTAGAGACCCGCAGGAAAGCTGAAATAATGTGCATGGTTTTCCAGTAGGATATGTCATGTTGCTGTATTTCTAAAGGTGTATTTATCTTACTTGTAATTAAACTTTAAATGTTGGTGTAATTGCAGCCTGTGCCACATGCAAAGTATAAAACAACCTTGCTGTGTGTTGTTCAATGGGCAATTTAGAAAACTGCTAGGTATCTCTAAGCATAATGCTGCCAGCTTCACAAGATGTAGAACATTCCCGTAACAGGGCACAAGAGTAAATCTGAGGCTACTGCAGAAATGCTGAGCAGGCTACAGCCTCAGGTCAGCAGAATTGGCTAAACTAGTGTTAGTGTTCTTATTCTAGTGCTCCTCAGAGCCTTTGAGACTTTCCTCTCTCCTGCAGTAGTTGAAGATTTGCTTTGCTGTATCACATTTAACTGAGAATACTGCCACATTACCAATAAAATTCATCTCTCCTTTGTGTGCACACACACAAATTGATCAGCAAAGGACAGCAGGCACCATGCCTTACACACGATTCCAAGGCTCATTGATGCCTATTACTTTAGCTTTGAATGAAGTTCAGTTTTACTCCTGCATTTGCAGCCTAAATTTTTTAAAGGTACTTCTCTAATCTCTGGTTTCATGAAGTTTCAAGAAGGAAATTATCTCCTTGAGTCAGCAGTAGGAATTACTTTTTCCTTATGATGAAATCACAGTATTTAGCTTTTTCTACTGGCAAACAGATTATGTTTCTCTGACCCTTAACCTCAGGTAGGCTTTTTCTGGAGAAACCAGGCACTGCCCCATTCTTCTATGGGGAGCAGTGAAACCTTCTCCCTTCCTTTTGGTGGAAACAGAAGTAAATTCGGTGCATAGGTGCTGCACCTTTATCACTGCAAAGTCCTCCTGTGGGGGAGTTTTGTGACTCCACCATATGATGGATAATTCAATTTTCTATCAGTAATCATAAAGTGAGTTCATATTACTTGAAATAAGGTATCAAAATCAGAGATTTATACCATTTATGAGACAAGAAACTAAAATAACACCAAACACTACTACATGCTAAGGTGATAGAATTTGTTTTGTCTCCTTTTACCAAAAGGAGTTTTCCACTTTTGTAACATTATTTCTGCTTATGGAAGTACCAATACAACCAAAGTAGTTTGGGAGAATAGGCTCATTTGCTGAATCCTCTGACGGAGCAAAACTTGAACCCCATGCCATTTGAAATGTCTCAGGCACAAATCACAGAACCACAGAACATTAGGGATTGGAAGGGAGCTTGATAGATCATCCAGTCCAATTCCCCTGCCACAGCAGGATCACTTGAGTTACACAGGAACATGACCAGGTGGGTTTTAAATTTCTCCAGAGAAGGAGACTCCACAACCCACCTGGGCAACCCCTTCCAGCACTCTGTCACTCTCACTGTTAAGAAGTTTCTTCTCATATTGGTGTGGAACCTCCTCTGTTCCAGCTTACAGCCATTGCCCCTTGTCCTGTCCTTAGATGAGCAGAGCCTGGCTCCATCCTCCTGGCACCCACCCTTCACATATTTATCACCATTAATGAGGTCATCCCTCAGTCTCCTTTTTTCCAAGTTCAAGAGACCCAGCTCCTTCAGCCTTTCCTCATCAAGGAGATGCTCCACTCCATTATCTTTGTGGCTCTGCGCTGGACTCTGTCCAGCAGCTCTGTGTCCTTCTGGAGCTGAGGGGTCCAGAACTAGACACAGTATTCCAGATGTAGTCTCACCAGGGCAGACTAGAGGGAGGGGGAGAACCTATCTCGATCTTCTAATCCCCCCTCTTCTGGTCCATCCTCCCAGGATGCCATTGGCCTTCTTGGCCACAAGGGCACATTGCTGCTCATGGTCAAACCAAAATTATGTGGTTTTATTTGGCTTTTGAAATGGAGTTTCTGCAGTGGTGTCATACAGAAGAGATGATTAATAGAATGAGGCAAATGAGGAGCAGAGAAAAAAACCCAAAATAATTTCCTTCGCTTCTGTTCTTAGAGGGTTGGAAAATTCTGAGACATCCTACAGGTATTAGGAGTGATTGAAAGAAAGCTTTCTGCCCTGCAAACAGCTTCATGAGAAGTGAGCATGAAAAGACGTTGCCATTTTAGCAGCATCTTTTGAACACTAAGTCTCTTCTTGTACGTTAAAGCCTCAGAAACTCTTTCCCTTATAGTCTGGGAATTCTCTGTCTTTGAGGTAAGGATGAATCTGTGTTTGTTTGATCTGTTTTATGTTTAGGGAGATTAACATATATTCAGGGGAATGAAAAACCATTTCAAATGCACAGTGCATCTTTGTTCTGATGAAAGCCTGATATTAATTTCCTGCTGAGGTCTGCAAAACCAGAGCCCTTGAGTTTCACAGTGCAGAGACTGGCTTCTGGACTAACAGTGTGTGTTGAGAAGTTTCTTCCTTGCCATGCCGGGTTGCAGGATGTTTTGTTGTTAGTTGGTTGCTTTTCTTGGGAGATTGATTCTCTTTTGCTACACAGGGACTCAAAGTATGTTTCAGTGGTAGAAATTGTAAAGCTTTGGGGTCAAGCTCCTGTGTCCTCCTCTTATGTACTTATTTTCAACAGGTATTGAAGCAGTGACAGAGCTGCTGAAGTTTCCATTTTTCTTTCTTCTGCAGTTACCTGAAGATTTTTATATTTAGATCTCTGAATATAATTTAAGTTATCAACATGTTACAGAAAGCAACAGCTTGGTATGTTCCTGTGATTGTAATTGTATTTCAGTTCTAGAATTGCCTTTCAGTTCTAGAAGGACCCAGAAATGCTGGAGAGAGTGCCATGCAGAGCCATGAAGATGGTGAAGGGAGTGGAATATCTCCTTGATAAAAAAAAGGCTGAAAAAGCTGAGTCTTCTTAGCTTGAAGAAAAGAAGACTGAGGGGTGACCGCATTAATGTTGATAAATATGGAAAGGGCGAGTGTCAGGAAGATGGAGCCAGGTTCTGCTCAGTGTTATCTAATGATAGGACAAAGGGCAATGGCTGTAAACTGGAACAGATGAGGTTCCGCATCAATATGACAAGGAACTTCTTCCCAGTGAGGGTGACAGGGTGCTGTAAGGGGCTGTCCAGGGCGATTGCGGAGTCTCCTTCTCTGAAGACATTTAAAACCCGCCTGGACATGTTCCTGTGTGACTGGATCTAGGCGATCGTGCTGTGGCAAGGGGATTGGACTAGATGATCAAGGTCTCTTCCAATGTTTAATGTTCTGTGATTCTGTGATCTACAACGTATAAACAGATTTATAGAAGTTATTGACACATCAGGGACTGTAGACTGTTCATAAGTAAGACTTGCCTTCCAGAGCGTCCCCTCTCTCTCAAGAACTCTAGCAGTAGGTTTGATTTCATGCAAATTTGGAACGTGTAGACTCATGAAGTACCTTGCTTTTTGAAGAACCATGGCACTACTTAATAGAGCAGAAAATTAGATCTGTTAAATTTCTGGTAACTTTATAAAACAACATATTTCATTACTGTACGTGTGAAACATTTTCATAGGCAATTACTGAACTTAGAGGCATCAGTGCAGGAGGAAGAAGCGAGACTTTACCCTTCACAAAATTATTAATTTCTGATACTTAGGAGAAAGCAAAATGACCTTGTTGTACCAGGCTTACCACACTGCATTTCAAATTAGGCTGTGATTATTGTAGTTGGCTTCATTTGTATTAGCTGATAGAATCACAAAGGTGGCTTAGGTTGGAAGGGACCTTAAAGATCATCTAGTTCCAATCCCTCCTACCGCGGACAGGGACATCTTCATCTAGACTAGGTTACTCAAAGTCTCCATCCAACCTGTTTCAGTAAAGTCTCAGTAGAATTTCCTCATCATCATCTTTTCAACCATTAAGTCTTTTAGTCATTTGATGTTTAGAACCAAGTGGAGCATATTCTTTTTCTTTGTGGAAAGACTAAACCATTTTGTTTTCTTAAGGAAATCTTCTCTAACTGTGAATAGAAACATATCTTCCAAATGTTCTGGTGTACCAAAACATTCACAGTTTTCAAGGACAGCAGATGTCATCTTTAAAAACCAGCACATTATCAACAATAATCAGTCAAAATGTGGTTTGCATAGGAACGTTTTCAACCAGTCTAACTGTGTATCACTTGTATCATATTACTGACTGCTCTTTGAATTTGAGGGGGAAAGAGCATCCCCAAACTTTGATCCATATTTCTTGAGGACTCAATACATTTGACAACTGTTTATAGTTACCAACTTAATCTAAAATGAACTTTCCTAGGATATTGTTACCCAGGCAAATGCACTGGCAAAGGTAACTAAGGCGCAAAAGTCTGTGTTGGCTTGGTTTCTTTAGGGAAATGCTTCATAGACAGAAACCACGTTCTCAAGAGTGAGAAAAAAATCATTACAAGAGGAATTTCATTATTGCTGAAGAAGAATATGATGGGTTTATATAAGATGGAGAAAGATGGTATCACTCATTTGAAGCCTCTCTTAATGCACTGGTGACTTTACCATTTCAGCAAAATGCCAAAAAAGATGCATGTTATGAACCCTGGTGTCTTTATTACTGCAGCATATTATCCTGGCATATTCTTTATTGAGCAAGTTCCATTGAGCAGAACCAACATTTCAGAGAAGCAATCTTTTTGTTCACTCTTTTAGCATCATCTTGCCATTTGGTTCAGCTCTCATCAACTCTCTTTTGCTTTGAATTTGCTGTTGGTCTTCCTCACCTTTTGCTTTCCCACTCCTGTTACAGCTTTGTTAGCATTAGTTAAGTGTTCACTGCCATTTAAACTACGCTGGGAGAAATTTAAGACTGCCATCTGATTATCAAATTGTCTTAGAAGTGAGAATTCAGTACCATTCAGGCCAGGTTTTATTACTCTTATGTAGTTTGCTTGGCTGCTACAGCTAAAAATAAAGTGATTTATGAAGATAAAGCAGACGTGCCTCATTCTCCTATTTTGCAATAAGGGCTGCATATCACATTATAGAAGTCAAAGGAGTGTGAGAATGTTAATAACTCTGTCAGTCAACTTAAAGGTTTTTTTCATTTTAAGCCACACTGTGGCTCTAATCTTAAAGCAGAATAGTAATTCCCAGTTTAAAATATTACTGCTCTCCAGTCCCTTCCAAAGTGGCTTTCACCATGTTGTTATGATTTTATAACTTGAAACAAAAGAGGAAGCAAAAATAGCATCAGCTTTCTGAGCCCCATTTAGCTTCCCCATCACTGCATTGTACTTCGCTTGTGATTATAGCTCTTTATTTAAAAGTAGCTTTATTAAGATGGGCATCTCCTCTTGGTCTGATGGTTGTGGTCATCTTTTCTCATTCTGGCCTTTTTGACAGCAGAGATGAGGGATAAATTGGTTTTTTTTCTTCATATCACAAACAAGTCAGAGGGTTCATAAATAAATACAGAGGGCCCTATACTCTCAAAACAAGTGTAATCTTAATAACTTCTGAAGCCTTTCAGGCCTTGCTCCTGAATCATTCCAGTTTCTGTTGAAGACAGCATATTTAGAGTGATGAAAAATCCTATGTGGATGCGAGGAAGACCTTAACATCTTCACTTGAGTCCGGTGTGGTGCTGATGGCACTGCGACGCATGCCAGCTCTACTAGGTTTGACAGCAAGCAATAGAAGGGAGCTTTTGTCAAATGAAGGTAAATGATAGCTCTTTAGGAACAGCTAAATCTAGGATCGATTCTTATAGGGAATAATACCTAGGTTAAGTGTCTCAGGCTTAATACACTAATCATCACCCTACAGTTTTAGCCCTCAGATAGATGGAAGCTTCAGACAGCTGCACAGTACACAGAGTAAGTGGCTCAGAAGCAGAGAGCACTGGATCATTATCACAGGCTGCTTCGTCCTGCCTCTAGTACTGTCTTCATGCATCTGGATGGATTTTGGTGCCTGGTCCAGCCCAATTGCATGTGGTTGGGACAGGGGACACAATAGTCAAGCTAGTGTAAGTGTAGCATGAACACACTCACAGTTCTTATTTCTCTCTATTGCACTGCAAAAGTGGGAAAGATTTCCATGGAGAGAGGAGTAACTGTGGTCAGACTATCATCATTGCTCTGGGAGTAGATTTTCCTTTCTTTTTTCATAGCCCCTTGTCAAAAGGAAGGTTAGTGCCATCATCTACCATCATCTCTACGTTGCCCCAACTCTGTTCTTAGAGATGTTCTTTACCTTGGTCCAAGCTTAATAGGGTCTCTTAATGATTGTCTTGCTTGGTAATGGAAGGGGAGAGAGTGGTTGTCTTGCAGGCATATGATCAGTAGAGGCTCCTGCCTGCCATTTAATGAGAAAAGGGAGTGGCAAGATGTTCCATCTCTCTTAAATCAAGGTCTTTGTCCATCACACTGACATCCATATTTTGGGTTCCTCAGACTTGGGTACAGCCTCCAGGCAAAAATAGCACATCTCTACTGTCCTGTCTGCTCCGAATATTTCTAGGATGCTTATTATTTATTTCTGCTTTCTTTCCATCTGTTAACACCACAGTGTTTCTGAACATCTTGATTCCCAAAGCTCAACTGTTGACGTTTACTTGAGCATTGAATCCTTAGATGTAGTTCTCAAGAATTCAGTTCATAACTAATATTCAAATGCTATATGAGTCCTGATATAGAACAAACAACCCCAACAACAAACCAACACACTAGTTGTGTGTGTTGATGTAAACTGAAGTAACTTGTAATGTAATTCAGAATGTTTCTGCTGTGAATCAACATGGAGTGACCTTAGTAGCTAGAGGTTAGGAGACACAATCACATGGAGCCACTCGATACTTTTGTAAAAGCAGTTTTAATAAAGCTCTCCAATTGAATCCAAAGTATGTTTGTGGCAACTGTTTTGAAAGGGTCATTGACTGTACAAGGATGAAAGTTGTGAGCAATCAAGTTCTGTAATTTATTTCTGCCTACCAAAGCAAAAGGACACTTGTTTCTGAAGAATCAGTTAACTTTTACTCCTTTTGATTTTTATTTCACATACAAACTTTTAATGACGCATTTTGGAATAAACACGCAGAAAACCACAACATCAGACCATTTGGCATAGAATAGATTACCCTAGAATATATGCGGTCTTAGAGGATTTGCATGTGAAGTACATGACACTGTCCACAGAATCACTGAGTGGGACCTGTGCTACAACCCCCCCTGCTACAGCACATTGCACTGGATCATTTACAGAAGGGTTTTGAAAGTCTCCAGAGGGGACACTCCTCAACTGCTCTGGCCAGCCTGTTCTTGTGCTCTCACCATCATATAACAAGGTTTTCCTTATCAGATGGAACTTCCTGTGTTCTACTTTGTGCCCATTGCCCTTTGTCCTGTCACTGGGCACCACTGAATAGAGCCTGGCCCCATCCTCTTAGTACTTGTCCTTTAGGTGTTGATAAGCATTGAAAAGATCCAGTCTCAGACTTGTCTTCTCCAGGCTAAAAAGCCCTAGGTCTCTGAGCTTTTCCTTGTCAGAGAGTGGCTCCAGTTCCCTCAGCATCTTTGAAGCCTCCATTGGACTCTCTCCAGTAGTTCACTGTCTCTTTTAAACCGGTGAGCCCAGAACTGAACACAGGAGATATAGCCTTACTATACAAAGTAGAGGGGGAGGAGAACTTCCCCCAGCTTAGTGGCTGCACTCTTCTTAACCCGTCCCAGCACAGGCCATTTGCCTTCTTGGCCACAAAGGCACATTGTCCACCAGGACTCCCAGGTCCTCTGCAGAGCTGATTCAGGGTTTGATGTAATTGATTTTATTTTGCACCATTTTGATGTGGTATTTATAAATTCAGAGTAGACGTACAGCTAATTAGAAAGACCACGTTCCCCATAATCTCTCATTATTTGACTGAAGATGGGCTTCAAAAAAAAGCATGACAATAAAAAGGCTGGAGGTGGGTGAGGAGCAAACAACTTGCCTACAAGTGCTGCCAAGCTGTGACCTACACAGCTGTTTGTTTGAGAACTCTTGCCCGTACTGTGATTTTCAGAGATGATAAATGTGAAGCAATTAGCACTGATTCAGGCTTCTAAGTGCTACTTGAAGGTTCAGTCGAGGAACTGCGCTTTTGTATGATTTTGTGTAAGTGGTGCTTCAGCATATTTAATAAGGTCAGTTATAATACATGTTTGAAAACTGCATAAATGCAATCAGGAAAACATTTCTGATTGCATGAATAATAGTTGTTGCACATGCTTAAAATGCAGTAAATTATAATGTGATATAAATTGAGCTCTAGAGACATTTTTACATTAATAAACTTAAAATCCCATATATTTTGACTAAGCATTCTGATTAAGCAGGCAGCTGAAGAGAGTGAGGAGGGAATACCCTGTTGCTGAAGAAAAGGCAGTTACACATCACAGAACTGAATCCCTTGATATTTGTCTTGGCACTTGTGTTCCAGGCAGTGGTAGTTTGTCAGTGTAAGAGCAGGCTCGGAGCCCTTATAATGAATCTGGAAACGATGAAAAGCTCCGTTCGCAATTGTGCATTAAGTCAAAATGTGATGGGGAGAAAAGCCTCATCGCAACTAAAAGCTGTTATTTACAGTAACAGCCAATGATACTCCTGGAAATCGGGGTCAAAATAAAGTTGGAGATTCATGACTGCTCCTGGCGAAGGCCGAAAGCTTCTCTACAGTGTGTCCACTGACTACCCTGGAGTTTGAAGTTAACTAGCCAAAACTTTCATGGAAGTATTAAGCTGAGCTAATGATGAAGAATAGAACAAATGGTGTTTGTGCCACTAAAGTGGAGATGATGCATAAATAAAACCCATTATGAAGAGGTTTCTCCAGCAGCAAGATGATGATAGGCAACATTTTTGTTCCTTATTCTCTGCTCCTTGCAGTGTCAGTCAAGGCACATATGGGGAATTTCAGGGGCTTAGGTCAGTTAAGTATCAGGTGAGAATAGAAACGAAGACACCTGGAATCAGAATTCCTGTAAGAGAAATGAGTGGAAATGTGCTGGACAAAAACCCCACTGGTTCAAACAAAAACCCAACTGCTTTACTGAGTTATGAGTCAGTGTGGTAGATCTGTGTACCTGAGGTAGGAATTGCTAACGGAATTCATGGGAATCCAGTTTCCTTTACAGTAATTTAATAAAAAATAAGAAGTCTAAAAGCCAGATATATAAGGAGCCAGCACTGACAGTTGTCAGGAATCCTATAAAGTTTTGCTGCAAATGGAGGTACGAAGTGCTGAGACCTGAGGCTGACACATGGATGATTCCTTTCTCCCGCGGGAGACTGCCGATATCCAGATTCTCTTGAGGAATTATGGAGACAAATCCTCCCCTGACTGGCACTTCCCAGAGGCAGGCAACCTTGAGAGAAAGAGTCTGGACTGGATGGTGACAGGTGTTTGCTTCAGGGGGGAAGTTGTTGAAGCAGCACCAGAGTATAAAAGGGAGGCTGCTTGCAGAGATGCCCCAGGAGATAGAGTTGTGCTGCCTCTCTCTGCGGGGCTCTTCTTTTCCTCTCCGCAGACAGACTGCTGCAGACAATGGAGCTAACTCAGCTAATGATGGGGACTGTAAGGTTAATGGATATTTTCTATGATAGATTCAGATAGGGGTTCCTATTGTTACTGACTCTCTCATTACCTTTGGTTTTTCTGTCAGGATATTTCTGATCAGACGTGTTCTCATTTGTCTCTACGATGATGGGTTATGGAAATTTATCCTTACACTGCGTAGGAACCAACAATAAACTGTGCTTTCTGCTCCTGGCCCTGTTCCTTGGGCTGTGTTATGGACTTGTCAAAACATGGTCATATTTTCTACTGATTCTTGTCCCATTTGTACCAGCTGAAGTTGTGTAAGTGCCTGCCCATTGTTCTGATACAGGTACTTCAGGTACATTAGGTGGATGGTCAACCCACTGGTGACTGTTTGAAGTCATAGCAGAAGAGAGCTGTAAGACATCAGAGTTGTTTGGCCCGTGCAATACCTGGGCTTTTCCTGACCAATATTTATCAGGCCTGTTCCTAGACTGAATATCTGCAAAGAACAGGTAGTACTCCTCTCTGCATTAGTCTTTTCAGGACTGCTTCTTATCTTACCTGCAGACTGAATGCATTAAGAGTTACTTGAGAGGGCACACTATCCATTTTTCTCCATTTTCAACATCAGTGTGAATTTCCTTCACTGCTATTCATTTACTGTCTCTTTCCATGATCCTGTTATGTTCCCCAGCCTGCACTCCTGGAACAGTTCCAATTGGCCATTGAAGAATTCAGTGTTCATGAACAAGATAATGTGGTTTCTGGTTCACTTAAATTTCCTCCCACTTTCGACTGCTTAATTGCCTGTTAATTGCATTGCCCGTGTCCTTTTGATATGTGTGTTAAGTGTGAACTTCATGTACCCAACAGGTGTTTCTGTGTATAATACTGCATTTTAAAGACAGGACTTGAGTTTCTTAGATCTCATTAGGTTTCGGCGAAAAAAGCAGAGGCTGTAGGACTTGAAGAACCATAATGCTAGGTGAGAAGAATGTAGGGATGAAGAGACTGACTGTGGTTCCATAGGTGGATGAGAGCTTAAGGAACTCTGGAGAGCAATTGGCTTTGTGCTTAGCCTCTAAAGAGAGGAAAATTACATTGACTGAAACTAAGACTCCCTTGGGTTTCTCATTCAATTCCAACCTTGTACTCCCTGGGCCAATAAACTGATAAAGAAGAACTAATAAAAAAAAAAGAGAGAATCAGGTTAAAGAGAGAACCTGCAGCTTCAGTTAAATCAAATCGTTTCCTTGCATCATAGATTGCTCTGAAGGAAAGTCATTCACTGAGGGTATTGAAAAGACAAAAGCTTCTGCTTTTAATCATTGCCTGCTGAAGGGGTTGACCTTTGTCTCTGCTGACGGAGAAAAGCTGCAAGGAAAAATGCAAACTGGAACTTGACTTTCCTTCACTTTTAGACCTATTTCCTTCCTCACTGCAGGCCATTGCTGCCAACAGGTTGCTCAGAGCCACTCATGGCTCTTGAGCCCTTAATGATCAACATACATTTCAGATGGTGTCAGCAGTTCTTCAGGTGTCAGGATCTTTTGCTAAAGGCTTCCTCCACCCCTTGTTAGCAGGAATGTATCTTCCCTGCATGCTCTGTAAAGATTGAGGAGATTTGAGTTAATTTCTGGTCGTTTACACTTACCCAGTTATGGCTGTGACTCACTTTCTTCTCTTTGGTGATTTTAAAATATCCATTGACTTAGGAATAACCCTCTGGAAACTCTATGCCCTTGTCTGAGGGGAGACCTTATTCTTCCTTACAACTACCTGAAAGGAGGTTGTAGAGAAGTGGGGGTTGGTCTCTTCTCCCAAGTCATGATAGAACAAGAAAACGGCCTCAATTTGTGCCAGGGGAGGTTTTTATTAGATGGTAGGAAAAATTTCTTCCTGACAGAGTGGTCAGGGATTTGAACAGGCTGCCCAGGGTGCTGGTAGAGTCATGGTCCCTGGAGGGGTTCAAAGGATGAGTAGAAGTGAGTGGCACTAGGAAACAGGGTTTAGCGGGCAGAGTGATGTTGGGTTGACAGTTGGACTGGGTGATCTTGGAGGTCTCTTCCAACCTTAATAATTCTGTATGTAATGGCGAGATATAGCTCAGTGTGTATATTTTTATCTATTCTTACATTAATTTGCAAATCTTTGCTTGCATGGCCTGCTGTATTTTCCCATGCCATGCTCCACTGGCAAAGCAAAATGCTTCTGTGTAAACCGAAACAAGTTCATTAAAATGGAAACCGTGAAGCTGGAATGAGTTTCAAGTCAAGCTTCTAAATGTTGCAGTGCAGGTTTAGTACACCAATTCCCGGTGGTATGTGCAGCCCACTTCATTCAGGGGGATAGCTTAAATTTTATTAGGTCTGGCAGTTCTTTATTTCACTGCTGATTAGATGACCTATGAACGGTGCAGCCTGTCACCCTACCATTGGAGAAGAATTGGCACTGCCTGTGGAGTTGGATTCAATTGTTAGGATGTATGAATGTCTGCTTCCAAATGCTTGACAGAGATTAATAAAGTGCAGAGTTTCTTTAAAGAGGATCAATGACAAAATGGCAGATGCTATTTTCTTTAGATTCTTGATTTTTTTTTTGTTCCTTGGGGGTGTGAGAAGGGGAAGTTGCATTTGCAAAGGAACAAACATCACAAAGAATTGTAAACAGCTAACAAGGGATTGTGAAGATCAGCTGCATCACGAGCTATCCTGTGTGGTCAGTTGCTGCTTACGCTTACATGTGACTTAAGAGTAGGCAGGTGTTTGTTAGTTTGGTTTTTCCATTAACGTTTCAGTGCAAGTTTGGCTGTGATGTTGCTCTTGAGAATATCTGTTCCTGTGGAAATGTGTCCTCAGATTGAAAACTATGAGGAGGGAATGAAAGACCCAGCATTTTCAATAAAATAGTTCCCCTTGGGCCCCCTACTCACTTTTCAAATCTTATTCCAACTGTGCTGAACTTTCAGATCTACGAGAGAGCCTACAGGAGAGTCAGAGTATTCAGGGCTTTTAGAGAATACAAAGATTCTCACAACCACCAAAAAAATAG
>JAOXOE010000765.1:11729237-11753722 GCA_028565055.1 Phoeniculus purpureus | reverse complement strand
AACCAGATCCCCCAACACTACATCTAAGCATCTTTTAAACTCATCCAGGGATGGAGACTCAACCACCACCCTGGGCAGATAGGATGGTGTCCAGTGGCTTTGGAGTATCTCCAGACAAGCAGAATCCACAGCCTCTCTAGTCAGCCTGTTCCCAGCTCTGGGACTGGGAAAGAGAGAAAAGAGATGATTATTTAGCAGAAGACTGCACTTAGCATCTCCAGTTAAATTAAATGTTAGAATACAGCTTTGCATCAGGTTACCACAGAGGTAAATCATAAACACAGAAAGGTTTATGTCATTTCACATCCATCAGATGGGATCACAGGTTTTGATGAGGCATCAAAATTCCAGCTATGCCAAGGGTGGTTAATGATGCCTTTACATTTGTTTCCTTTCCTTGAAAGCTGGGGAAGTTTGAAGGCTGAAAGGCCTCATTCTTTTTTAGGATGTAAGGAAACCAAGGCTGGTAGAGCACCAGTTGCAGACATTAATTAGGTTTTGTGAATGTCCAGTTCTGGGCTCCTCAGTTCCAGAAGGACACAGAAGTTCTGGAGAGACTCCAGTGTAGAGCCGCAAAGATGGTGAAGGGAGTGGAACATCTCCCTGATGGGGAAAGGGTCAGGCAGCTGGGTCTCTTGAGCTTGGAGGAGATTGAGGGGTGACCTCATTAATGTTAATAAATATGGAAAGGGTGGGTGTCAGGAGGATGGACGCAGGCTCTGCTCAGGGGCATCTAATGATAGGACAAAGGGGAATGGGTGTGAGCTGGAACAGAGGAGATTCCACATAAATATGAGAAGGACCTTCATGGTGAGGGTGACAGAGCACTGGAAGGGGCTTCCCAGGAGGGTTGTGGAGTCTCCTTCTCTGGACATGTATAAAACCCGCCTGGATACTTTCCTGTGCGACTGGATCTAGGGGAACCTGCTGTGTCAGGGATATTGGACAGGATGATCTTTCGAGGTCCCTTCCAATTCCTACTGTTCTGTGATTCTGTGAATGTTCTGCAAATGCAAGGAGATTCCTCATCCTCCCCTCTCAATGCAGAGGGATCTGTGTACGTGAGTGTGTATAATCCCTCTGCTTAATGGGATGGGGCTTTCACAAAACAGTCTGGTGAACTGTAGAGAGAAAAACTCCTGGGAAGTAACAGAGTGCTGAGAGACCCCCGTGTTTTCAGTTTGGCCATCTCACAGGAGGCTCTCAGCACTTTTCATTTGATTCTGCATTCTGAATCCCTGAAGTCTTTGCCAGCACACAAAAAAATTTAAATAAATAAAGAGAAAGTTGCAGTGCTTGTCACGCTCAGCTTTTTGCATGAGAATCTCTGAGGCATAGAGTGTCTCTGCAAAGACAAAAGCCAGCCTTCTCCTTTGTCAAAAAATGGTCCAGAAAGTTAATACCTTTATCTCCACACACAGACAGCTCAATATCTCTAAAAGCTTTTTAAAATTTATGTTTAAGTGGAGCTATACATTGACAGAGACTGTCTTTTGTGGGGGTCTCTGTGTGCACGTAAGGCTCTTTTCCTGCCGGTTGAATTTACGATGCATAACCTTTCTTTCACATAATCAACTCCCCAAGGAGTCTCTGCTTTTGGAACCTTCGGTGCCGCCAGCCCATTGAAGGTGAACCCTGCTCTTAAGGGAGAGGCTTCGTGGTCTGTTTAGCTGTAGATATCCCCAGTGTGAATAAAGGAAAAAGAGCTGAGCAGGAGAGTTCAAGAGGTTATATCCTAATGTCAGAGAAAACTCGCATTGTCCCCAGGAGGACTTTGGTGGCATTAACTGCGCAGGTTTCAAAAAACAGCAAACCCTGAGTAGAAAATAGGTCTTGGCTCTAAATTACTTAGAGTTAAATGAAGGCAAATTGGTCTGTAGTGGTTTCCTTCTGTCGGCTGTGCTGTATCAGTGCATTGGTTAGCTGGGGAGGTCTTCATCCAAGTCAGGAGTCACTGTAGCCAAGGACTGCAACTGAATGCAGATTGCAGTTCTACAAAATGCACCTCTGATTTTTTATTTAACAGATCACTAAAACCTCCCGTTACAACGCTGCATTACATGAAGGTCTTGCTGCTAGAGGTAGGAGACCTCTGGCTGAGGTCTCAACCCTTTGGCTGAGTTATTCTCCACATGTTGCAGTCTGCAGAAATTTCCCTCCAGGTTTTTAGCAGTGAGAGGTTGTCTTGAAGAGTTTGGTGTAAGAGGATGGTTCAGGGACAGGAATTTAGGGAACATTTACCCCAAGGGCTCAGACAGAGCCAAGTATGTGCTATGCTGGGAGCTGCCAGGATGAGCTTTCTGGCAGAGCAAGACTTGAGGCTGAGACCGACCGAGTAGATAGATGCTGGCTCTCAGCAGTGGCACAGCGCTGTGCTTAGAGTAGCTGCCCAGTTTCTGACCTCCAGCAGCCTCACGTCTTGCTGGCCTGAGGGAAGAGCGAGCTCAGATCAGTCTCTGCAGAGGTGTCCCAAGAGAAACGGATTTAAGTACCCTGAGAATTAAGAAAGTTTCTTAAGTGCTTCTGAAAATCCCTACTAGTCTCTTCACTCTGCAAATGTAAACACTTTAATCATCTGATTCCTAATGTCTTGCTCTCTATGTTTTAATTTTCCTTCAAAGGGGGCAAGTCCTGTTCTCATCAAGCTTATTACAACCTACGGAGCTCAGCCAACGTAATAAAGCAGGGATGGCAGAGCAGCTCATAAGGGAGAGCATACGGATACAAATATTGTAGCCCGATTAAGCTCTGTTTCCACTAGAATTTTGAATGGCAGTGTAGTATTGAAGAGCAGTATGTGAAGACCCAGAGTTTTACATATAAGAGATTTCATAAGATTGCACAAGGCTCCAATACCTTTACTGTCATCCTACAACAAAAATCCCTGTAGTGCCTAGTACTTGCTCACAACAGCAGAGAGATTTAAGTGCATGTAGCTGTTTCTAGGAAGCACTGAGCCAGCTGAAGGCAAATCAGCTTTGCCATTCTTGACCATCGCAGTATGAAGTAGAAACACTGATTTCAGTAAGGACAACCTCTCTTGTTCTGTCATCAAGGTTTACCCTGGCTGAGCCAGAAATGCTGAAGATTGGAGATCAATCAGTATTCTGCCAATTGAAGATTGTCATAATATTGGAGATCAGTATTTTAACTGTTACATGGTTAAGTAATAAACTACCTGCTGAAGATGATGGGCCATAAAGATTATGATCACACTAAAGATTGCTTTTATTTGCTAGTGAAACATATTTTACAGCTCCCTTTGCCAGTGTGGGAGTACCTCTGGCTCTGTGCTTGGAGGTGGTTGTCACAGAGGGCAATCACTGGAAAGTGGCTTTTCAGGTCACTTATCATTCTGCATCGAGCTGAGAAATCTGCCCTCTCAGGTGGTTGCTGTACAGCTGGGATCTGAACCTGTATTTCCAGTTGTCTAATGAGGACAGTGCTCGAGCAGTGTGCAACACCAGGCAGAATTACTTTCTGCGGAAAATATTAGGTCACAGTGATTCTCTCATCCTGCCCAAAGGATATATCTCAGCTGAGATTTTTGATGTTAGAAAGTTTATGGATTTGTTTCCGTGACTTCAAAGTTCTTTATGGCAAATTCAAACAACTGGAAATGTAGCTCCTCTGTTATTGTTGCCTCTGTATGTACTAAGCTTAAAAAAAGGCATTTTATATGACCTGGGCTTGTCTTTCTTCCCAGTGTACTGAGAGGTTTTTCTTTTCTCTCTGTACTCTTGCTTTAGGGAGTTTGTCAATGTTTGAATCAGATTCTCTTGGCATTCTGTAACCTCACTAGTAATTGGGAGACAGCAAGGAGTTGTATTTCGACTAATAATAGAGGATTCTAGGCCGTAATCCTGCCGGGGTATAAGTAGAACACACACAGCCTGCACGGGTGCAGCTCAGCAACAAACATCAAACTACACTTTTCACTCAGATTCATGGAGACAATTAGAAATGGTGTCTGAAATAGCTGCAAGGAAGAAGTAGAGAAGCTGGTAATGAGGCTTTATCACAGAATCACAGAATATTAGGGATTGGAAGAGACCTTGAAAGATCATCCAGTCCAATCCCCCTGCCACAGCAGGATCACCTAGATACAGTCGCACAGGAACACATCCAGGTGGGTTTTAAACGTCTCCAGAGAAGGAGACTCCACCATCTCCCTGGGCAGCCCCTTCCAGTGTTCTGTCACCCTCACCGTGAAGAAGTAACTTCTTATATTGATGTTCCAGCTCACACCCATTGCCCCTTGTCCTATCATTAGATTACACTGAGAAGAGCCTGGCTCCATCCTCCCAACACCCACCTTTCACATATTTGTTCAGAGAATTTAAAGATGTAAGTGCTGGAAAGCAATGAATGGAGACTTTTGCATCCCCAGAATGGATCCCACTGGAAAGAGCCACTATTTCCTATTGCTGGTAGAAAGAGAAACTAAAGATCTGGAAGCAAAGGGAGCAAGGACTAGATGTGACTATATTTGTGACTATCCAGCTTTACAAACTTTAGTGCATGACCGTGACTCTAGGTGATCTTGCTGTGGTGGCAGAATTGGACTAGATGATCTTTCAAGGTCCCTTCCAATCCCTAATTTTCTGTGACTCTGTGATTCTGTGACTCCAATCAGGACAAGATGCTTTTTACCTCTAGGGCATCCTTGGAAGGCAGGGCAGGGCAGGTTGCATAGGAACAACCAGCTGGAGTGAGAAGGGACCTGCTGTGGTTTCCACTGCAGACTCCATGGTGGCGGAGCAAACAGACACTTTATATTGCTTGCCAGCTCCACCTTGTTCAAACAAATAGCCATTCCTATTTTATCTTCCTCTAGCTTCCCGATGGGATACCTTTTTTTAGTCAGAAGCAGAGATGTGCATTACTAACCTGCAGCGGGGCCCATCCCTGGAACGAAGTCTGTGTGATGACCTTTCTGTAACTGGATCATTTCTCGTGGTATTTTCTGCAGACTGCAGCAGGTAGCAAATACTTTTAGTCCAGGCTTTCAAATACTGTAATTTGATGTTCCAGATGGTGGTGTGTGATGTTATTTGGACTTTATTGTTAGACTGTTTTATGCTCTTTTGGAAAACTAAGTACATAATGCGGAAAAAAAAATCCCATTAAATTATTCAAATATTTTCTTATGAGACTCTACTACGGGCAAAATATGGAATGAAAAGAATTGCTGGAGACCTTTTGTTTCCTGAGGTTTTTTTATTTTTAATCTGAGAACTGTGATTTTTTTCCAATAAGCATAATATTCCTTGCTGAAGAAGATATATATTTATTAAAGAGAGCTATTGTTTACTCTTCAAGGTAATGTTTTGGACTTTTGTTTGCTTCTTAAGACTGAATGAATAATATGTGTTTATACACAGCACATATAAAGCTGCATCATCTTTCATTACTCCTGCAGCCTTTCCAGGGTGTTAGGTTTAGGAAATATATTGTAATTAAAAAATGAGGAGCTGGCTTTAAAAAATAGTTATCCGTTGCCGTGCCTGGGAAAGAAATGTTATTTCCTTTGTGACAAAAGAATAATAATCCTGGCAGATGGGCTGCTGCAGAGCTGGAAGAAAAGCTCTGTTAGAGTGGGACTGACAAAGCCGTCTGTGCAGAACAGGAAGCCCTGTCATGGAGGTAATAAAAAAGACACTATTTCAGCTCAACTGGTTCCAAATAATCCCTACTTTAAGCTTGCCTTATGACTTGCTAGGTAAATATCATGGTACTAGGATATTAATGACTACAACTCTTCTGGTTTATTGAAATGACCTTGTTGTTACCTCAGCACAGACTGTTTGAAATATAAAGTTGTGCGGAACACAAAGCTCTCCTGTCTCCTGGTTGGGGTGGCGCAAAGATATTCAGGCAGCCTCTGTTTGCTTTGCCTGGCTCTTTTTTCCAGCAGATTGCTACTGTTAGAAGTTCATTAATTAATGTCACTGAGCATGGACTTGCCCATGTCTTTTCATCTTTGGAGAGGGGTGCTATCTCTTTCTTGTGAAGAGATGGCTTTGATGTCCCATCTACTTCAGCTTCGTAATTGATCCCACACCAGGGCAACACAGACATTCCATTAATGCCCCAGCACTGTGAACAGCATGCACAGGTTATCAAGGAAAACATTTCTTGAAGACATTGAACCCTATAAAACTCAACATTACCATCAGCGTTAACCCTTCTGATTTTCCAGTGAGAACTGGATCAAAGTTGAAATATGGCATAAGGGAGAGTAACAGGAACCCACAACTGTGCAAACCACCCAAACGTGGTGTCCCCACCTACCAGAGCAGATCTGTATTCCTGGATGTGTCCCTTCTCCCACACGGATTTACCAAACCTGCAAAATCTGTGCTGCAGTAGGGCCAAATCAGCTTTAATGGTAGCTACAATACCTGAAAGGGTGTTGCTGCAGCCTTGTGAGAGCTGTATCTGATGTCATATCAGTAAAGAAGTGAGGATCCAGCCTTATTGTCTCATCTGGATGGCCACCGGCACCTGAGCAAGTTCATAGAATCAGAATCGTGAAGGTTGGAAAAGACCCTTGGGATCATAGAATCATTAGGAAGGGATTTCAAAAGACCATCCAGTCCAGTCCCCCTGCCACAGCAGGATCACCTAGACCAAGTCACACAGGAACACGTCCAGGCAGGTCTTAAACTTCTCCAGTGAAGGAGACTCCACAACTCCCCTGGGCAGCCTGTGCTCTGTCACCCTCACTGAGTCCAACCATCAACCCCACTCTATAAGTTGGCAACAACCCGGTGCAATTAAGTCCCAGTAAGTTACATTGCAGTCACAGCCATGACAAATGCTTCCCACCCATATAGGGAAAGATGAAACTTTCCTGTATTCACAGAGTAAAATGAGTCTTTGAGGGGGATTATCTGGAGCAAACTTCTCAACAGAACCTCAAGGGAATCGTTTCAGTTCGACTTTTGCTTTGTTGACTATTCGATGTTACCCAATCTCCTCCTCTCTTAAAATAGATTAATGGATTTCCCACCAGTCATTTCTTTAGAGTTCTTTTCCTTTCATTTGCAGTGGTTTTCAGCTACTTTTGCAGGGGCGACAGTTTTGGAGGCAGATTGGCTCCTATTTGCCAGCAGACTGGATCCCCACTATTTGCTTTCTTTAGTTTTACATTTTTTTTGTCTAAAAAGTCCATTTAAAAGAGGTGAAGCAGAAAAGCTTCTTGCAAAAATAATTAGCTAGAGGCTTTCCAGCCATGTGACAAGAAACATAATTGAAACCCCTAAATCTTCAATAAAAGAAGCACAAACCAAATAAGGTCCTACCTTGGAAAGGCAGAAAGATGCAAACCAAAATATTTTTATTCAAATCCCACTATTTCTTCTTGAAGGGAGAGATGCCATCAAATTCCAGATGGAATTCAAATTCCTTCTATTTACAAAGTCAATTCTTCCTAAAGATTGCAGTGGGTTCTGTGTAAAAAATTGCTTAATTGATTGTGCCTTTATTGCTGGTTTTGTAAGAAGAAGCTAAAAAGAGAAGAAAGAGCAGCATTTCATGGCTTATTGTTTGTGGATGTTGCTGAGAACCACACATACTCTTGTATCAGTGGTAGTGTGGCCAGCAGGACTGGGGATGGAATTCTCCCCCTGTACTGGGAACTGGGGAGGCTTCACCTTGAGTACTGGGGGCAGTTCTGGGCCCCTCACTTCAAGAAACAGATTGAGGGGATGGAGTGGGTCCAGAGGAGCAACAAGGCTGGGGAAGGGACTGAAGGGAAGGGCTGATGAGGAGAGGCTTAGGGAGCCTGGAGAAGAGGAGTCTCAGGGGGGACCTTCTCACTCTCTCCAACTTCCTGAAGGGAGGTTGTAGTTAGGTGGGGGTTGTACTCTTCTCCTGGGTAACTAGTGACAGGATGAGAGAGTAGGGTCTGAGGCTGCCAGGAGATGTTTAGGTTGGATGTTAGGAAGCCCTTCCTCACAGAAAGGTTAATCAGAGCCTGGACTGGACTGCCCAGGGCAGTGGTGGAGTCCCCGTCCCAGGAGGTGTGTAAGGACAGCCTAGCTGTGACTCCTAGTGTCCAGGTATGGTCAATATGTTGATGTTAGGCCATGGGCTGGGCTGGATGATCTTAGAGGTCTTTTCCAGCCTCAATAATTCTGTGGTTCTGTAATACATCTGAGTCTCAGTTTGATCTCAAATTTTTTGAAGGGAATAAATTCTTCAAGTCCAAAAGCAAATTTAGTTCGTGCTTTTGTAAGCTGTTCTATGAGTTCAAGCTCATAATTCTTTGCTTTATTGACCCCAAAATTAATAAGGGTAAACAGCCCAATGTGAATCACCTTGGTAAGACTCTTTCAGCATCCCTCTCATAAAACAACTCTGGGGAGTCATTGCATGAGTCTTTGTAGTCAAACAAGT
Source organism: Phoeniculus purpureus (assembly GCA_028565055.1). NCBI lineage: Eukaryota > Metazoa > Chordata > Aves > Bucerotiformes > Phoeniculidae > Phoeniculus > Phoeniculus purpureus. The sequence goes on along the minus strand of JAOXOE010000765.1, from coordinate 11,745,319 downwards.
AGCAAACAGCCTTGATTCCACAGATGAGCAGCACAGTTATTTAACGGCACTAAGCAAAGTTAAGTTACAGAGTGAGATGATTAATTCAGTGAGATGTCTCAAGTAAATGTGAGAGTTTAAGTTTAATCTCTGTACATGCATCCACTGGTGAAGTTATTATTTTTAATGTAATAGGGGAGAGTAAGTAGAGCTGACATTTCCATCGAGAATGTGCTTGACTCAGCCACAGGCATCACAGTTGCAAGCTTTTGAGGTGTTTAAGATGTGCTTTCCATGCTGCAGCATTCAGAATTGCTCTGCTTGCAGAGATCAGATTTACAAAGAGTATGAAAAAGAATGTATAGAAAATCAGATCTGTAGCCCTCTGTTTCCATGACTATTACCATATCATATGAAGTAAGGAATGTAAAAGCTCAATTCAAATTGATACAAGTGAATTCTCCTCAGGTAGGCAACTGGGGAGCTTCAGCTGCCTGATTCCAGCTGGCTGTCTACTACAAGAAGTCTACCATAAGAGTAGAGAGGCTACCATCAGCCCAAGATATTTTATTGTAAGGACAGCCTGACTGTGGCTCCTAGTGTCCAATATGTTGATGTTAGGTCATGGGCTGGCTGAATGATTTCAAACAGGGCATTTGAAATACTCTCCAAAGACAATTAAACCTCAGACCTTCACTACTGACCTAAACCCACTGACTCTGACCCTGGTCCTAAAACCCTCATCACCCAGTGACCCAACCATTGCTACCTGAACATACTGCTTCTAGAATAACCCTAGAGTTTCCTGAGAATGACCAAAAAAATTCACAAGGATTTATGAAATCTTGTATTTTGGAGCAGAATGAGAGCCAATTATCCCTATCCAAGTAGTGAAGGGAAAGTTTTGACTTGCATAGCAAATGTAGGACAAAACTCACTGTTAACAATAGCTTCTAACTGGGAATTGATTAGTCGCTATTAAAGACTTAAGACTTTTAAAGCTAAATTGGACTCTTTACATTCAAATGTCTTTATATTTTAGCTCAGTTCCAATTAATTCTTTTATTCTCCTTGAAGGGCAGCTTAGTTACAATTAAGCAGCTTTTATCCCTAGAAGATAAACTCACTTATGAAGTGCTATATCAGGGAGTCAAAAACATAAGGTTGAAGGGAATCTTACTATTGGGGGAATGAAGAAGAGTCTTCATGCTCGGTCCTAACAGCCTCTCTCTGCCTGTTTAAGAGACCTTTGAATGCAGAAGCCATTAAACTGGTGATAATAGTTTTTCAAAACAGGATGCATTAGAAGTTAAAATTTCAAACTGTGTGGAGCTTCTGTTTCTGACAGGAGAAAATTAAATGCAAGATGAATATAAATGTTAAGAAACCGCTTCCAACAGCTGTGGAGGGGCTAGGATGTGAAAATTGCTTTCCCTTGTTAGCCAATGGTTCAGCTACCTGGAAAGGCACCACTTCACCCAGTGCAAGAAAACAAGTGGGCAGGAATATCTGAGTGCTGAGAGCGCTGCTCTGGAGGGGAAGGGTTTTAATTGTTTTAGGTTGAACACCCCTAACCGTGTTTTGAACCAGGGAAATTATTTTCCTAGTGCCTTCACCTTTGCTGACAGAGAATATAACACCCTCCCCCTGTTCCTCTACGCACTAACCATTAGAGCGCCGTGAATGCAATTCATAATGTTCTGAGCACCGTAAAGTTAGGCAGGCTGCATCCAAGCCAGTCGTCGTTCTCTCGGAAATAACACTGTTCTAAATAAGTGCAGTCCCAAATGTTCCCTTTAGTTATCACCGTGAAACAATGCATGCAAATATTGCTTGGTACAGCCGGGGTGATGACTGATGGTAGCCCATTGAAGGGCCCACTCAACTCACTTTCTTAAAATGCAAAATACCTGCAGACAAAACCTGAAAACAGCTAATGAGCAATTGCCCTTGGAAACACAGAAGACAGGAAACAACCCTCATTAGCCAATGGTTAACAGCTCTGCTTGTTCCTTTGTATCACAGAATCACAGAACATTAGGGATTGGAAGGGACCTCAAAAGATCATCCAGTCCAATCCCCTTGCCACAGCAGGACCACCTAGACCAAGTCGCACAGGAGCATATCCAGGCAGGTTTTAAACTTCTCCAGAGAAGGAGACTCCATGACCCTCCTGGACAGCCCCTTCCAGGACTCAATCAACTTCACCAGGAAGAAGTTCCTTCTCATATTTATGCGGAATTTCCTCTGTTCCAGCTCACACCCATTGCCCTTTGTCCTATAACTAGATGACATTGAGAAGAACCTGGCTCCATCCTCCTGATACCCACCTTTCACATATTTACAAACATTCATGAGGTCACCCCTCAGTCTCCTCTTCTCCAAGGTCAAGAGACCCAGCTCCTTCATCCTGGAGGTGTTCTACTGCCTTCATCATCTTTTTGACTCTGCACTGGACTCTCTCCAGCAGCTCCGTGTCCTTCTTGCACTGAGGGGCCCAGAACTGGACACAATTCAGAGGCACAAAGTCTTGGCAATTCACCAGAGCCATCACTCACTGTATGATTCATTAGACGTTAACAAAATGTTTGAAGCTGTCACCTATAGGAGGGCAAATGTGCAAACTCGATATGCAGCTGTGATGAATCTGCACGAGATGAACAATGAGGACTTTCATGCTATTCAGAAAGTTCAGAAAATGCTTCAGAAATTCCCAAACCACAACACTGCCAACGCAGGGATGGCCCAGTTTAGCAAAAGCTTTCATATGCTGTTCATCACAAAGGTACCTGTTGCTCAAGCAAATGTTCTGGAGTAAATTGTCAGAACTTGTGACTAAGGACCAAAATAAAAGCAAAACCTCTGGACTAGATGATCTTTCGAGGTCCCTTCCAATCCCTAGTGTTCTGTGATTCTATGAATAACCACAGGATGTATCTTAACTGTTCCACCTAGTTTGTTTGAACAAGTGGAAAGGTTGTTTCTGATGGCTTGAAGATGCAAACCCCTGAATGTGTTATTAAACTATAACTCTGCTCTAGTTCTGCGATGACTTTTCAGACACTCAGACTGCATAACCTGAGATCTCAGCAATGCTCTGTCTTGAAGACTAAATCTCTACATCCCCGTGCAGTCTCTGTATAAAGCCATTGTAAGCTCTGCCTTGAAAACTGGTGTGTTGTGGGCTGGAAGCCCTCCAGCTGAAGAGATTTCATTTCAGCAGGTCAAGGGTTTTGATGGTCAAATTCCTTCTTCCAGGTTGTGGTTTGAATTTGCTCACGTTCAGCTTGCCTGGGAGCTATGCAATACTGCGAATATTGCAAAATCAGAGGAGAGCTTGCAAAGGTCTGTGAGGAGGAGGAAAATGCTGTAAAATACAAACCAAGATGATCCAAGGTCCTAGAAATTTAGGTCACATCTTAGGAACAAATTAGGGGACTGCAGGTTGACTTACCAGAATCTTTCACTGATCCCTAGTCTTGTTAGTCAGTTGAAAGTCAACTAGTTTTACATTTTTCACTGCTTATCCCATTTCTGTAAGAGACTGGGATTGATGTTAAATGATCAAAATCATGCTGCTCTAGCAATGACCAGCAGCCTTCTGCCCCACATCCAGCCTGTGCTGGGAAGTATCCCAGGCAAAACTAGATAATGAGTAAAGATTCAAGTTCTAGTTCCATGTCACTGTTTAGAAATGAAGCTAAAAATAGCTGTGAAACAAAGACATTTGTCAAAAGAAGTGAAGATTTCTACACCAGTATGTCTTTCTGCTTCCAGTATGGACGTCATCACAGATACAGAGGGGCTTTTTTTCCCCATGCAGTGTCTCTGCAGAGCTAAAAGGCTCATAGATTCATCTGATGTCCACATCATGCAACGAGATTAAAGGAGACGAGATAGAAAGATAAAATACAGGGACGACTTATACACTCAGTGAAAGCATTTTGTTTCATACCATTGTAAAGAGTCTTTTGATTAAGGAATAAGGATCTAATTTCACAAGCCTTTCATGTAAATAATTCAGCTCTAAGAAACCATGCCAGGCTGCGTTCTGTTTGATGCCTTGCAGTAAGTGCGCAAGAGCAATCCTAACAAAGCAAAACTTCTTGTGCTTTTGAAAGATGCTGACGGCTCTCCAAGAATATTTATAACTTGCCAACTAGCCCAGGCCTGCTAAACGTGGGTGCATTGTTTCAACATATTTTCCTAATCAAGATTTGCCCATTTCTGAGGAAACAGCTGGGTTGCTTGCACCGCTGAGACTTTGTTAATTCCTTCCTTTGCTCTGAAGTGGAGACAAAGAAGGCTTTGAGTTTTGCAGCAGGTAGCAGGGCAGCTCATGCCATGACCCTGTGGGTGTGGGTCCTGTTCTAAAGCACCTTTACCACCCTCTGGATAGGAATGTACTGCAGAGCGTGTGTGGAGCCGGTAAGTAAATTCACTGGTGCTCATAGCTGTGCACGGTGGTGCCAGGAAACTTTTCCCAGTGTGGTAATTCACTTTAGGAGATTTTATACAAACAACACCCAAACTGGCAGAAACCCTGAGTATTATGGAATGCAGGGAGAGCTGTGCTGTGGGAAGGGGTCACTTCCAACACTTGAAGTTCTGCGATTCTGTGAAAACAGCTCTAAGAATCACAGGACATTAGGGACTGGAAGAGACCTTAAAAGATCATCTAGTCCAATCCTCCTGGTACAGCAGGATCATTTAGATCAAGTCGCACAGGAACATATCCAGGGCGGATTTAAATGTTTCCAGAGAAGGAGACTCCACAACCTCCTTGGGCAGACCCTTCCAGTGCTCTATCACCCTCACTGGGAAGTTGTTCCTTCTCATATTCATGTGGAACCTCCTCTGTTCCAACTTACACCATTGCCCCTTGTCCTATCACTAGATGCCACTGAGCAGAGCCTGGCTCCATCCTCCTGACACCCACCTTTTCCATCTTTATAGACATTAATGAGGTCACCTCTCCATCTCCTTTCTTTCAAGCCCAGCTCCCTCAGTCTTTCCTCATAACGGAGATGTTCTAACTTGTTAGATCACACTGGGATGCTGACAAAAAAGACTTGGGTTCTTCTCCTGGAACACTTTTGTACACTCTAGGAGAAAAAAAAAAAGCCATATTGTGAGGAAAGAGGCCAGGAATTTAATACTTGGTCTCCTAGAGGAAAGACAGGCCTTTACTGGGAAAGGTAGTTTATATACTGTCCAGAGATGAAATGCTTAGATTTTGATCAGCAAGTGAATGCTTTGACACTGCTTTTTTTTTCTTCATTATAGCTTTCACACAGCTTTGGTCCCATTCCAGCTTACTGTGAAATAAAACTGTCTAATCTTGAAAGCTGCCTGGAATAGAATGCGCAACCTCCCAGCAGCTTTGCCTGTCGTTGACATGACTATTTCCATGCTACACACAGGCAAAACAAAGCTGAGAGATGAAAGGGTACACCTTCCTCATGCAGTTTAGTTCAGGTTTGTGTTCTCGTTTATCCTCCCCATTTATTCCCTTCCACCATTATGTTATCATGTCGCATCATTTCAGTCTGAGGCTGTACCTTGAGTACTGGGGGCAGTTTTGGGCACTGCAGGACATTGAGGTGCTAGAGTGAGGGGGCAGAGAAGGGCAGCTGGGCTGGTTAGGGATCTGGAGAACACGTCTGATGAGGAAAGGATGAGGGAGATGGGGCTGCTCACCTGGAGAAGAGGTGAAACCTCCAGGGAGATCTCATTGCTCTCTACAATGTTGTAGTACAAGGTTGTAGTGAGGTGGGGGTTCGCCTCTTCTCACTGGGGACTAGCAATAGGACAAGAGGAAATGGGTTCAAGCAGGAAATCAGTCTGAACCTCAACAGGTGGTTCAGATTTGATCTTAGGTTAAAACTTCTTTCCAGAAAGACTGGAGAGGACTTGGAACAGGGTGCCTAGGGAAGAGGTGGAGGCACCATCCCTGAAGATGTTCAAAAAACAGGTAGACATTGTGTTTCAGGAGGTGGTCTAGGCTGTGTCTTAATAAATACAGTGACCCCTTCTGATTCTGGAACCATTTGGCTCCTGGATGACAGAATTATCTTACGAAATACCCCTTTTGTGCCATTTGTTTTCTCAGGCAGGAGCTTCTCTGCTCAGTTCTCACAACTGAATTCTTCCAGCAGAATCCTAATACGAGTATCTTCTTTTGATTTGAAATTCTCTGAATTTGAAATCTTTACTTCCCCAGTGCTGTGGAGTTTTGATTTCCATAAGCTGACTGTAGTGAATGAGTGCAGCACTTAAAATTCCAGTGAACGTGTTTGCTCTCTCTCATATGTATATGAGAGAGAAACCCAGCTCCATTCGACACATAAAAAGACACAAGGACCAAACTGAAGAGTCTTTTTATTGATCTAAATATTGAGATTTACCTGCCTTACAGGAGATATCTTGAGGCATGCTAACCTGAGAGGTTAATGTGCTCCAAAGTGTAACGGATTATCCCAACATGATAGGGCTATTAGAGAGAACTGTTATAATGATCATGAATGTGACTACTCTGCAATTACATGATAGTCTCTGTGTAGCTAACAAAAACACTTATGAGCTGATGGGTGACTTATTAGTGCAATTTGCCTCACCCTCGGCAGTGAATCTGGACTGTTTTACAGGACATGGCACAAGAAAGCTATTATAGATCATGCTAGAAAGCCCATAGGGGAAAACTCTCTCCACGGCTCAGGGGCAAAAGGAGACGAGCTGCCTCTTGCTGTAGTTTATGCAGCATCTACAAGCTTCAGCTTTAGTACTGTAATGTTGATCCTTGTTCCCTCTAGATAGTGAAACATAGACTTCAGGGTTTGGTTCATCTGGGACATCTCATAAATGTTGTGTGTACTTGAACAACAGCATTTGCTGAAGCTAAAAGCTGGGGAAAATTCCCTGATAGCCCCAGTGTGGGGTCAGGTTCCAGAGAGGCACTGGGGCTAGAGAGGTAAGTGAAGCAAGCTCTGTCATTTCCTTTACCCGCTCAGGTAACCCTGAACTTGTGCCACTTGTGCAAACAATACAGGACCTCCATGACAGCTTAGCTGCTGAAACAGTCTTCCTGTGAGTGCTGATGTAGGAGCTCTGGTTATATAGAAACTGATCTAAACCAAATGAATTTTGGGGGAAGCTGCCTCCAGTCACTTATTTAACCATAACAAGAGTTGATTAGGACGTGTGCCTCAGGGCAGCAGGAGACTGCAAAGTCAATAAGGTCCAGACTGTACTGAACTAAGTAAATAATAGCCAGAACTGTGAGATGAGTTAAAAGCTCAGACAGCGTCTTCTTGCTGTATTAGATGACCTATGTCCACCTTTCCCCTTGCACTTGGTGGCAAAGGAAAGACGTGACACATGTTCTTCAAGTTCCTGTGTGGGGAGAGCGGGGCAAACAGTGATGAAAATGCCTGGAATTTTGATTGACAAAAATGTTTAAGCATCTCAGTTTTTACTTTTATTTTTTAATGGGAGTTTCTAGCCAGTATCAAAGCTGGTCTTTGCTTTGCTAATGACAGACTGCAGGAAGATAAGAGCATCTTTTAAACCTGAGAGGGCTGGGTAAGGTGTATTTTGGGGCCATTTAAAAGATCCTTCTCTGCCTATCATGTATTGATGTCTTGGTGGAAATGGTGCCATTTATGATGGGTCTCAGAACTTCTCTATAGAAGAGAAGTTTGTACTGGAGCAAGAATATCATTAGGTGCTGTTATATTATGGTGACTGTATTGCAGCATTTCAGTAAACATCTTCAGATCTCTGCTTCTCAAACAATCTGCACAGAAGCCAACAGAAGAGTTTTTATCTCCTGTCAAGGAATTGTGCAGAAATACTGCAGGGCACAGATACTTGGGGCAGGCAGATGACAGGCCCTTTTGCAAAGAGTCTTATTCATGATCGTGTGTTGTGCCATGTATCCAGATAATGATGGGATCTGATTTTTTTCCCGTCTTTGGAGAAATGACGGCTATTTCTGTGGATCCTGAAATGAAATCTGCATTACAATGTGTGGCCTTTCTAACCTTCTGCCTGCAGCATTCGAACTTCCCTTGATCACCATAATGATTAAAAATCTCCCGAGCCCACAGTATTTTCTGATGTTACAAGATTTTATAAGAGCAAGAGCCAAAGTTAAAATCTGAAGTCAAACAGCACATAAAGATAATTAACTAGAGAGGGTCTCCCTTCCTTCCATCTCCCCATTTGGTGTATTGCTGCAGGTTTCATTGCTCATGATCAAGCGGTGAATACGAAGTTCAGACAGACGCAAATGGGTCATCCTCTCTCGCCTGGCTCTATCAGTATTGTGCAGCCGTAGTTGAGGTTTGCAAGATCTTTAACAAAAGTTCATTTCTCATTCAGAACACAGACAGATTTGTGTTGCCGAATCCTTTTCACATCCACTCCCCACACAAGAAAGCATGTGCTAAATTGAGTTCAGCCCACAGCAACAGTTCTTCTGATAACCTTGGAATGCAGGCTGCATGGACAGAGGACACTTTAAGTCTTTAGGAGGAATACTTATTAAATAAGCCCCTGCTTTTACAATAAAAGCCCAATTTTATTAAAACACTCTCAGGCATTCTGTTTCAAGTAACGGCTGCACTTAGCGAGCCAGGTGCTCATCTTGCTTTTATCTCCCCCCTTCTGGCACTGTCTCAATTTATGGTTTTAATATTTTTTGCCTTCTGACTTTCACCCATCTCCATAATTGGCCTTTTCTGTTTAACTCCCTGCTTGCCATCACAAAGCCATGAAAATGCAGCTGCCACAGCTGCTCAGATTTTGCTGCCTCAAGTGTTTAATTACAGTGATTCTGGGACTTCATATCCTGCTTTTTATCATTCTGCTCCAGGTTTTGTTCCAAGCAGAGTTAGCAGTAGGGAACCACGGACTCCAGGTGAGATTTCACACTTGCTCTCTCTTTTCTGGCTCTGAAAGGTAGGGCACTGCTGGAAGCACACAAATGTTCAGGTATTTTCTTCCCTTTGCTCAGCATCTGCATCATCCAACAAAAATCAGACTGTTGGTTTTTAGCTTGAGCTAAACAAATACAATCCAGCATTCTGGGTGTCTGCTGAGAGGATCCTGTTCGTGGGCTGACACCCTTTCATTGCGCAAAATGCAGCGTGCCCTGCTCACCTTCTGAGGATTCGCCTTTGTTTAACGATGGCGATGAAGCAGCTATACAAAGAGAGATTAATGGGCATTAGGAGATGTTTGTCTCTTCGTCCTCTCAGGGGCCACATAGCTTAACCACACAGTTGGCCTGCAAACTAATCCACAACAAAACAGATAAATGCCCTTTCAACAGATTATCATCTACTCTTTACTGGTTAGGATAATACAAGTAAAATACTGTATCGGATCCAACTCCCATTTGACAAAAGGAAGGGAGAAAAATCCCATTACAGCTGGAATACGTTCAGAGACTCCTCTGCAGCTGGTTTCATGCTATCATAGCTGCAAATCTTTATCACTATCCTTAGCAAAACTATTCCACAGTCAATTACTAGAGCCACTGCAGATATTTACTCCTAGTCCTTTTTATTTTACCCTTCCGAATTTTGCCCATCACTAATTTTCATCCTTTTTCCCCCCCTTCTTGATTCACTTCCTTTCTAAGGAAACGGGATCTTGTAAGCAATAGAACCTTCATACCATCCCTCGCTTTGCTGTGCGGTGAGCCACCCTCTAGAAAAGCTCTGCATATCCTTCCTCAGAAATCAGTTATGTCAGCTCTTAAAGAAGTTGCTGTTTCTTATCTAAATTACCTCCTCGTTCCACCTGGGGTTGGGATGCTTGAAGTAGAGAACTAGATCCTTAGCAGATGTAAATTAACACCCTGCTATTGATTTTAATTATGTATGGTGTCTTCTTATCCTAGCTGATGATCCACCTTGGAATAATAGTGTGATAGGTGGCTCGTGCTTTTCAAGAAAGGAGGCACTTTGGGTTTTATCACACTGGAAGCATCCAGCCTTGTTACTTGCACCTTCTCCTTCAGCAGCAGCATTGCACAGGGGTAATGAAGTACTCCTAATGCTTATCCTTTAAAAGAAGAATCGTTCTTGTGGTACAGAAGAGCTTCTCCCTGAATTAGCCTTCACTAGTTCAAGATAGATACAGCTGTAAGCTACCAAACCTGCATTCACACAGCGGTGGGTCTGATTTATTAAAAGCCTTTCCACTAACCAGTGTCACTGGAATTTAGCTTGGTCCCTTCTCTTCAAGCCTTAATGAAGACATGGTGACGAATTACTTAATATTTCTTCCTTAATGTTAAAGAACCATTGAGGATTTGGGCATGACTGAATAAAAGGTTGGTTCTGAATCCCTGCTCTGACATAAGACAAGTGTGCCAATGTATTTTACGTGATTTATTGGCTAATTAGACAGTTCTTCTCATTAGCCAGGCTGAGACTGGAACTGCCTTCTCCAGAAAAAGAGCCAAAAACTTCCTCAGGTTCTGTGCAAAGTACACCGACTAAATCTGACATACAAACCTAGGACCTGGTAGTCAAAAGCAAACTGCAGGATAAATAAAAACAATCGACTAACAGAAATGTGTATGATTTCCCATCTGGGAAGGGGGAAAAAACAGTTAAGTACAGCTCTTCCATGCTAGAAGGGAGGATGCTTCATACAGCAACATAAGTGATGTCAAAATTAATCAGCTAAAAGAGAACATTGATTTTAGGGCTAGAGAGGGAAATTACAAACAACTTACAGTCGTGATTAAAAAAGTATGAAATATCCAATTGTAAATGAAAACTTTTTCTTCAAACACATCTCACAGAAAGAATGTGTGAAAGCAAAGAGAAGTGTTCAGGTGGCATGAAAGGCCAATGGCATCCTGGCTTGTACCACCAATAGTGTGGCCAGCAGGACTAGGGATGTAATTCTACCCCTGCACTGGGCACTGGTGGGGTCTCCCCTCGAGTACTGGGGGTACTTCTGAATTATTGAGGCTGGAAAAGACCTCTAAGCTCATCTGGCCCAGACCAGTACCTAATATCACCACAATCACCCAGATAAGGGCGCTAAAGGCCACAGAGAGTCTGTCCTTAAACACCTCCAGCGATGGGGATTCCACCACTGCCCTGGGCAGTCCATTCCAGGCTCTGATCAGCCTTTCTGTGAGGAAAGGCTTCTTAACATCCAACCTAACCCTCCCCTGGAAGATTCAGGCTCTGCCCTCTCTCTCTTCCTGGTGCTGGTTGCCTGGGAGAAGAGTCCGACCCCCACCTGAATGCAAACTCCATTTAGATTATTGCAGAGAGGGAGGTCCCCCGAGTCTCCTCTTCTCGAGGCTAAACACCCCCAGCTCCCTCAGCCTCCTTTCGTGATACTTTCCCTGCAGTCCCCTCTCCAGCCTTGTTGCTCCCCTGGACCCACTCTTGCCCCTCAATCCCTTTCTTGAAGTGAGGCACCCAGTGCTGCCCCCAGTACTTGAGGGGAGGCCTCCCCAGTGCCCAGTCCAGGGGCAGAATTACATCCCTAGCCCTGATTTTTTTCCCACTCGATCTCAGCCTCTTAATACATTTTAAGGACAATTTTCTCTAGGAGAATAATCACATCACTTGACAAACTGCTTTTGATAGTCACGTGTACTGAGCAATATTCTCTAGAAAGAATACTGACAGCGATTGCAGGGAGGCTGTTTTCATAAGGAAGTTTGCAGACTGTAAACATCAATTCTGGAATTAAGCCTGACTGGGTTGGCTGGGTTTTTTTAAAAGCACAGATCTGCTCGTAATGATACCCAGCGTTTGCTTTGACCCAGGTTTATTAAATTAATCATACGTAGCTACATCACAGCAATTATTGTAGGCGGTGAATGCCAAACTGTACAGCACAGCTGAATTCGGAAGATGGGAGCTGTGTTTCAGGTAGGGTTCTTAAACACCCTGCCTGGTTAGAGAGCAAAAGATTTAAGCAAAAAATAAAAGGGGGGTGGGGGAATTAAAAACCAACAACATAAAAAAAACCTCAGAAGTTGCCTGTAAGTTTCCTTGCAAGGTCATATGTGTGTTTAAGCACTTTGCTCTGAAGTAAAGTTCTGCTAATAGGGCTCTGGGAAGGGTTGTTTCATATTTTATGTATGAATTCTGAAATCCCTGGTTGATGTTATAATATAAACACCAGTAATTATTTTTAATGTTGTGGCTGAAGATAGCAGTCAGCTACTGGATCCCAGTGCTCTAACAGATGTAGACTATGAAGCTGCCCTTGTCCTGAAAAGTTTGCAGTCTAATTATTAGTTGAAAGCAGAGTGAGGATCAGCAATCTCACATCTACATACACTTACGGTTTGTTCTTCAGTTCCCCAAAGAGGTTCACAAAACCAATTCTGTATTTCATTTAAAGTCACATTTAAAGAAAATGAGATGTAGTAAAATAAAAGAGAGTCTGAGGGGAGGAAAGCATGTGAGTAGCATTTCCCCAGTTGCATGGAAAGTAGAGGATTAGGAAGAAATACACTTGAAAAGCTATTATTTTACCAGGCAGAACCTGTTCACACAAATTGGACAATAATCAATGAGAGACAAAGAAAAACTTCCCTATAAATGTGCATCTTTAGCAAAGATAGACTTAGAAAAATAACATCCAAGTCCCAAAAGAGCCGTGTAGACAGATGCTAGGAAATTCAATAGCTTCCAGAAGAACAAGCTCAGTGTGCTTCATCCTACATGATCAGGTCTGTGATTCTGTGATATGTATTGCTCACATGGAGCAATGGGTTCAAGCTAGAAAAGGATAGATTTAGGCTGGATATTAGGAAAAGGCTCTTCAATGTGAAGGTGGTTGATTACTGGAATGGGCTGCCCAGGGGAGGTGGTGGTGGCCCCATTCCTGTAGTCATTTAAGGTCGGGCTTGATGAGGCTCTGAGTGGCCTGACCTGGGTGGAGTTGTCCCTGTTTAGGGAGGTTGGACTAGATGACATCTAGAGGTCCCTTCCAGCCTAGAACATTCTATGATTCTATGATTCTATGTGACAGAAAAACATTACTTAGTAAAATCCAAGTTTAGAATAAATATGCAGGAGGTTTTAATGATGGTATAATATAAAAATCTTTATGCTGTTTCCATTTCATAGGAAAGAAATTCAAGAAATTCAAGTAATCAGGTGCTATAAAACCAACAGAGGACACATCTCATGCAAAAGGTCAAAATGACATCCTGCCATCTTTGGGGTTTGCCCAAGTTGTAGTTAAAAGTTGCAGTCTGCATCACAAACTGCCCTGCAACCTGAAATACGGAGGGGTCTATATTTAGAACAAAGCAGCATTGTTAGTGCTTTGTTAAAGTGTTGTCAGAGCAGACTGTTTTCAGATGCATGAGGTAGACCCACTTTGTGCAGGGAATCTCAATCAAAGCAATCCCACCTTGGAACTTTCATTTCAGTGCCAATCTTTCATGGCTTCATACCCCCTGCACCTCTGTTTCTCTCCATCAGTCCATTATTCTCAGTGCACTGCCTGTCCCACTTCCCATCTTTTCTAAGAAAATAAAATACAGTACAAAATGGACAGAGGACACCATAAGAAAATAAAGTACAGTATAAACTGAGATACAGGATGTTTCTGCATAAAGCAATGGGTACTTTCTTTTATAGCATCAACAAAAGCACCTAAGTGCCAAGCAGTAAGGTCTTTGCTCTGGTTCTAAGGGAGAAATATGCCACCACTGCCTATGAGAACTTGGCTTGTATGACAAATAGGGTGGCCAGCAGGAGTTGGGAGGTTATCATCCCCTTGTACTTAGCACTGATGAGGCCACATCTTGAGTATTGTGTCCACTTTTGAGCGCTTCAATACAAGAGAGATGTGGAGGTGCTGGAGCAGATGCAGAAGAGGGCAACTAAGCTGGAGAATAAATCTTATAAGGAAAGACTGAAAGAGCTGGGGCTCTTTAGTTTGAAGAAGAGGAGGCTGAGAGGAGACCTCTTCACTCTCTACAACTACCTGAAAGGATGTTGTGGAGAGGTTGGTGCTGGTCTCTTCCCACAAGCAATTAGTGATACAACAAGAGGGAATGGGTTCAAGCTACAACAGGGTAGGTTTAGACTATATAGTAGGAAGAATTTTTTCACAGAAAGGGTGGTCAGACACTGGAATGAGCTTCCCAGGGAGGTGGTTGATTAGCCACCCCTGGATGTGTTCAAAGATTGCTTGGATAAAGTGTTGAGGGGTCTGGTTTAGGGGTGAACTTATAAGGTAGGGTAGATGGTTGGACTCCCTGATCCCAGGGGTCTTTTCCAACCAGAGTTATTCTATGATTCTGTGATGAAAACCTTAGGTATATAATGAATATAAACAAGCTGATATAGTGGATTGCAGCTGCAGGGTATCACAAGGAAATCTCACATTCTCTAGAAAACTTGATCCTATTGCTTTGGCTGAGCACTGTGTCACTGTAAAGTTTTGCTGCCCACCTCAGGCTTTGGGAGCATTCTCAGCATTTTTGGTACACACCTAGAAAACAACAAAGATGATCTAAAAGCTCCTGCTATGTGGCTCAGTAACCAATAAATGATGCAAGAGGTGAAGAAGACGTGAGCTCTCTTTGTTTATGGAACTCTGCAGGTATTTGTTTGTCTGTGGTCCAGCAGGAAAATCCTTTCCTTTCTGAAGTGTGCTTTCACAGCAATTGCTGCCATATCCATCCTGTATTAATATTCAGGATCTGCACTCGTAATCCATTGCTAAGCAACACTTAACAAAATTGATCTTGCATTAAGCAAGCTCTGGAGTTTGAATAATACATTATTTCCTCTTTCTACTCATAATCAGTGAAAACCTTTCGCTGCCTTTTGAATGTCACAATATTACATTTTTTTTCTTTAAATAGAGATTTTAATTGCTTACAAAGTCCATTTGGATTAAGAATCAAATGCCCATTCACCCTTGGTGCTTTTAAATGCTAACAGTAAATAAATTACCACAAAATTCTCAACCCTTGAAGCATGTGGCAAAACTTAAATACTGAGAGGAATGTAGCACAGAGTAGCCAGGACCCATTTTGCATTCAGATACGTTGTGGACATTACCTTGTCAGCTACTGTGTGTGGATCTTAAGCATCTCTGTCACTGTTTATTTATATCCTATATTAAGATCACACAGCTCTCTGCATTCATATGCTGAATACAGGAGTTTCTGATTCCCTTACACAGATTTTATGTACATAGGAAATAACCTTGCCCCTCAGGAGTTTTCTCAATGGCTGCAGGGGATGGGATTCTGTGTCTTGAAGCTGCTAGAAATTACCTGTTTGGTCTTCCAACCCATTTCTCTGCCACTGCAGGAAAGCTCCCCTGAGTACAGTCACCAATGCCTTAATCATCCTGTTCTTAAGAGTCTCAAGCAATGTCTACTCTGGGAGTTCACTGCACAGTCTATTACATCCTAGAGCTAGACAATACTTATTTATATTCATCCTATATTTATTAAGACAGAGCCCTTCTTGTCTCTACCCACACCCAGCCCCTGCAATAGCAATGCAAGACAGAATGTGGGAAGTAGTTTTCCTGTGAATATCAAAGGTAATAGGTGTTGGTATAATTACATATGCTACCACCACCAATGCTTTGTTCCCTTCCATGGAATCATCAGGTGTCTTAAAACTTTAAAAACTGGGCCCTAGAGAGTATGAACTGATTAGCCTGCATTAGCTCAAACTTCATTCTATAAGACAGTTTCTGAAACTAAATCCAAATTGTCATTTTAATCCAAAGTTCCAGAGAGGATGCAGAGAAGGTGTTAATTTGCTGACATCTCTTATGAATGATTTTTGCTTATGCTCTGTTAGCCTCCATCAAAGGATTTAGTGTCAATGTTGTAACACCCATGGCTGATGTGAGGTGCTTTTATCAAAGGCTTGTCCAAGGATATGCAGCTAGGAAGTGTGTGACTTGTTTGATGAGTAACAAGTACAAGTTATGAATCATTTCCCAAGGGCAGGATAACCATGAGCCAGCAGTGTGCCCCTGTGGCCAAGATGGCCAACGGCATCCTGGGGTGGATCAGAAGAGGGGTGGTTAGCAGATCGAGAGAGGTTCTCCTCCCCCTCTACTCTGCC
>JAOXOE010000765.1:11713993-11729137 GCA_028565055.1 Phoeniculus purpureus | reverse complement strand
GACTGCACCTGGAATATTGTGTCCAGTTCTGGGCCCCTCAGTTCAAGAAGGACACAGAACTGCTGGAGAGATTCCAGTACAGAGCCACAAAGACGATGAAGGCAGTAGAACACCTAGCTTATGATGAAAGGCTGAGGGAGCTGGGTCTCTTGAGCTTGGAGAAAAGGAGACTGAGGGGTCACCTCATTAATGTTGATAAATATGTGAAGGGTAGATGTCAGGAGGATGGAGCCAGGCTCTTCCCAATGTCATCTAGTGATAGGACAAGGGACAATGAGTTTAAGCTGGAACATAGGAGGTTCCACATAAATATGAGAAGGAACTTCATCACGGTGAGGGTGACAGAGCACTGGAAGGGGCTGCTCAGGGAGATTGTGGAGTCTCTTTTCTGGAGACATTTAAAACACACTGGATATGTTCCTGTGTGACTTGGTCTAGATGATCCTGCTGTGGCAGGGGGATTGGATTAGATAATCTTTCAAGGTCCCTTCCAATCAGCGATGTTCTGCAATTCTGTGATTCTGTGACTTTGTTGGTTAAATTAACCAAAATACTCCACGTTCTTGTCCTGAGGATTTTTTCTATTAGTCTTATCACAGAATCACAGACTGTTAGGGATTCAAAGGGACCTTGAAAGATCATCCAGTCCAATCCCCATGCCAAAGCAGGATAACCGAGATCAGGTCACACAGGAACTTGTCCAGAAGAGTTTTAAACGTCTCCAGAGAAGGAGACTCCTCAACATCCCTGGGCACTTGCCCAGTGCTCCATCACCCTCACCATGAAGAAGTACCTTCTCATATTGATGTGGAATCTCCTCTGTTCCAGCTCACACCCGTTGCCCTTTGTCATATCATTAGATGACACTGAGCAGAGCCTGGCTCCATCCTTCTGGAACTGAGGGGACCAGAACCAAACACAATATTCCATATGTGGTCTCACCAGGGCAGACTAGAACCTCTCTCCATCTGTTAACTACTCCCCTTCTAGTACACCCCAGGATGCCGTTGGCTTTCTTGGCCACAAGGGCCCATTGCTGATTCATGGCCAACCTGGGGTTGTTCTAGCCCAGTTGCCAGACTCTACACTTACCCTTGTAATGGAGAGTAAAAACTGGTGTTGTGACTTTTCTGTATGTCATCATTCTGATCCCTCCCCGGTTTGCATCCCATAAAATTTCAGTCCTGGGCTGTGCACTCCTTTTGCAAGGCAACTGGTCTTTCTTCAATCACTCATGTCTGTCTGGTAACTCAACAACAGACATAACCTGTCTCTAAGTTCCCCTATGAATAGAGCAGGAAGAATACCCAGTAAGTGACTATAGTGCACTCTGTAAAAATCCTTCCTTCCACCCAGCACTGTGACTGCATTCATCCCCACTTTCACTAATGTTTTATACTTTTGCTTGCCTGGGATTCATTAAGAATAACCTTTCCAGACCTTTCCTTTGGCCATGGTCTAGTTGCCCTTCTAGATATTCTCTGTTACAATACAGTTCTTGGTGGTTTTGAATAATCATGCAAATAGCTGAATGAATTCTTCTGTGAAGAGGCAGAAGCAAAAGCAGACACATTCAGGCCAACGAATGCAAACCTGTCAAAACAACAACTTTAACTCAGCATTAATTTGCAAAACCTCATGTTGCTACCAGTTCCTCTGAAATTCTCATACAGCTTCTGTGAGAAAACCAGAATATGTCATCTTTATTTAATAAAAATGCATAGTAAAATTAAAACTGTGAGCATTAACTTTAAACGTTCAGTGGGGAGACATTTAGGGCCAAGATAAAGGCTGAATTTGGTTTTTGAACAGTGAGTCTCAACGGCTTCCTTGCCAGAACTTTTGCTCATTCCTTATATTTTACTCCATTTTATTCTTTCCCTTTATGTATAAAGACTGAGTGTTATGTTTTCTCTGTGCCAGCACACGCTCCAGTGCTGTAATGGCAGAGCATCTCTGCCCCAAATACATATCTCCAGTTGAAAAAAGTTCATTACTCAGTGCTTCTCCGCATGACCTTAAATCACATTTTGCTCTTGCTGGACTGTACTTCACGTGCTTCCCTCTCACTGTGCATTTATTAGGCATAAACCAGGATGGAAATATCTGGCATACACTCTGTGTTTTTCAGGAACATATTCATCCCTAGTAAAGAAAACAGAATTATCGCAGTAAGACACAAGGAGCCAGGTTTTGGTGCTGTAATGTCCTTCTTTCTGAGGTTTAGAGACAGAGAAGCTGTGGGATAAATGTCGGTCCCTCCCTTCTCACCTCATAGCTGCAGATAAAAATCACAGAATCACAGAACATTAGGAACTGAAAGGGGCCTCCAAAGAATATCTAGTCCAATCCCCCTGCCACAGCAGGATCACCTAGATCAAGTCACATAGGAACATGTCCAGGAGGGTTTTAAATGTCTCCAGAGGAGAATCCACAACCCCCCTGGGCAGCCTGTTCCAGTGCTCTGTCACCCTCACTGTGAAGAACTTTCTTCTCATATTTATGGACACTTATGAGCTTAGAAGTGTCAATTTTCTAAGCCTAGCTCTCCAAATCCTTCCTTTTCTTTCTGCAGCTGAGCTGAGGGATTGACAGAGGTTGTCATGCTCTTTCCTGCTTGGAGTTACCCACGCAAGGAGTTGTTTCTCTGTCTCCAGCTCTTCTCGTGGTTAGTGCTCAAGCCCATCCCACCTGCTGTGTGCTCTGCTCTCCCCCACAGACCTCTCCTGGAATCCATGCACTTCCCAGAGTCAAGATCTCCTGCCTGCAGCCCCTAAGGGATAGGTCAGATAAGTTGGAAGAATGAGTGAAGCACTTGGGAGGCTGATGGCAGATGTACTGATCCCTCGGAGGAAAGGTTTAGGAGGCTCAGTGACTTCAACTTGACAGCAACTTTTCCCTTCCCCTGGGAAGAATGCGGAGATCACGGACACTGCAAAGGTCGTCATCTTGGAGATGGTCTCTACTTTGTCCTAAAAAAAAATACTGGTTTTATACTTTCTTCTTGTGACTCTTTAGCTTGGTGTCTCTGATGAGTGATCAGGCAACTGGTTTTCAGTTTTCTTTTGAGAAAAACCATGAGCAAGTGATGGCCAATGTTTTGCTAAGCTGTTTTTTCATTTTAACGTGAAGTCTGGAACCAGCTAGATGGTCTTTTGAGGTCCCTTCCAATCCCCAGTGATTCTATGATTCTAACTCCAGTCTCTGAGCAGGTTCTTCTTGGTTTTGACACTTTTTCCCAGCAATGCTTTGAGCTATGAATGATGAGAAATATTGGTCAGTACCCCAAAAAATAATGGCTTCAAATCACATGCACTAAGCAGCCCATTGAGCTTGTAGGGTTTTACATATTTAGAAAAATAAATCGAGACATAGGATTTTCTCTTTAATTGTAGCATCTTGCAAGAAAGCTGCTGAGGGGGACAGAGAATAATGGGACCGTGTAGCAGTTTTTTCTAGTCATTGGTGTTAAATCCTTCTGTTGGAGAGAACAGCAAAGGACAGGCAATTCTTTTTATGTGGCATCACCCTGATGGTGATTGTCTCCTAATGCGCTCAGTGTGGTCTCTGCTGCTGGCCTAGGTGACAATATTTAATAGCCCATACTTCATTTGAGGCCAGACTTTAGACCTTTTCTTAGACTTCTCAATGTCTAAAGTCACCTTTGTGTGTATCTGTGCACATTTTTCCATGAAGCCTTGGGGGATCACTATCTTTGCCCCTTTAACGATTTAATAATCTCATTAAAAAAAATATATGGGCCAGGAACTTGCAGATCTGCCTTGTGGTAATAGTATTAATTTATTTCTTCAGGGGATCTCAGCTGTAGCTTTGAATCTTGCAGTTTTTAACTTGTCTGAGGTCAGACGTTTTGTGAAGTGGATTTAGAAAAACATGTACATGATCCAGCTCTGCACTTTGCTTGGTTGCACTTCTGTCCAAACTCATCAAAGGACCCTGGGCTTGTAAATGAGGACAAATAATCTTTTAAACAGGTTAGTTGCCACATCCTCTGGCAATGGCACTAAGTTGTCTGTACTCAGTTTGATCTGACTTTAGGATCCAAAAGTACTTAAGAAAAATGTTAAACCTTTGTCTGAGACCGCATCTGGAATATTGTGTCCAGTTCTGGGCCCCTCAGCTCCAGAAGGACACAGAACTGCTGGAGAGAGTTCAGCATAGAGCCACAAAGATGATGAAGAGAGTAGAACACCTCCCTTACGAGGAAAGGCTGAGGGAGCTGTGTCTTTTGACATTGCAGAAAAGGAGACTGAGAGGTGACCTCATTAATGTTGATATATGGAAAGGGTGGGTGTCAGGAGGATGGAGCCAGACTCTGCTCGGTATCATCTAGCGATAGGACAAGGGGCAATGAGTGTGAGCTGGAACACAGGAGGTTCCACATACACATAAGAAAGGACTTTTTCCCAGTGAGGGTGACAGAGCTCTGGAAAAGGCTGCCCAGGGAGGTTGTGGAGTCTCCTTCTCTGGAGAAATTTAAAGCCTGCCTGGCCATGTTCCTGTGTGGCTTGTTCTAGGTGGTCCTGCTGTGGCAGGGGGATTGGACTAGATGATCTTTCAAGGTCCCTTCCAATCCCTAATGTTCTGTGATTCTGTGACTGAGGAGAGAAGTTCCTTTTCTATCTGAAAAATAGAATATCTTCTATTACTGTTAGGTCTTTGCAGATGTGTCCAGAGTAAGAGAACTGACTACTCTCTTTAAAACATATGTATGAACAGCTTTGCTTACTTTATCACAGGGTCCCAGACTTCAAGAGTAGCTACAGTTTATCATGACTGACAAGTCAGGATAGATTTTCACAATCAAAATCGGATCCAGAGGTTGTAGCATTGTTCCTACTTCATCAGCCACACAGCTGTTATTGTGTGGAACCACCATATTTATGGTGTCAGTGGATGATCTTCCTGGCTCTATTAGCATCTCTCATTGTCTCTTTTATGATTTATACTGCACAGATTCTACTTCAGCTTATTTATAGGATGTCTTCACAAGAATCACAGAACATTAGGGATTGGAAGGGACCTTGAAAGATCATCTAGTCCAATCCCCCTGCCAGAGCAGCATCTAGACCAAGTCGCATCACCTAGACTAACTCTTAGTTTGGTAGTTCTTGTTACTTCCAAAGCTGCTTGGGGTTTTATATTGATGCTGTGGTTTTGCCCTTGATGAAAATCTTAGTACCTTTTGTATCATTAAAAAAAAAAAGGTTACATTTTCTACCCAAAACTTCTCAGAAAGAATAAGAGAAGACCTGTCTTTCCTGGAAGGGATGCTGAATGTGGAATCAAAAGCATGAGGCCAGGCAGACTTCAAGAAGCCACCTTATCAATCTGCAAAAAGTCTCCAAGTCATCTTGTCTGCTTATATTTTGTTTCCCTCCCTGCAAAACCTTTTCAAAACCTGATGATGCACGAATAAGAAAGGTCTATTGCTTCAAGGACTTCAGTCTCTTGGTGAAAATCGCTTCCATTTTATGTGCTTTGAGTCTAATAATAAGGAAATGTTTGTACATTTTCCCATCTGAAGGGAATATTCCCTTGGGAGAAAGCAACGAGCGCTGTATCTTGCTGCTTTGCACCTTATCTGATTTTAAATCTCTGCTTTAAAGTAAGAGGAAACTTCCTAGGTTTTTCCTGTGTTCTGAAATACCTCCTCTATCCCCTGGAAGACACTCGTATATCCTCCTTAATTATTTTGTATTCCTTGCTTTTCCAGTGACTTGGCATCATCAAGAGCAGGAATCAAACAATAGGCTTATTTTCCCTTGAAGCAAATAGAATCTGTAGCTTTTCTCAGATTCATGTCCCTGTAGATTCGATAATCCCTGTTAAGAGAATGCGTGAGCGCCCCACTAAAATGCCCTGAGCCACAGTCACTTTGTTTAGTCTTTATTGTTCGGTTTTAATTCCTTTTTCTTCTCTCCTAAGAATGATCTTTATGGAATTCTTTTGGCTTATGCACCAAAATCCAACCTAAAATTAATATGTCTCAGTCCCTCGCAGGTAGCTAGTCCATCTTGTGCTGCAATGTCATGGGCTGCTCCTACAACACTTCTTTCTGAGTTACTAATGACACTGTCGTGGTTTTTGTTGTGCATCTGTGTAGGCCTTTCCCTTTAGTGCATTTCTTTGCAGGCATTGGAAGAAGTTTGGCCCTAAGGTATGGCACAATGTGCCACCCATGTACTACTTTGATATTTAGGCCTGTATATTCACAGAATCACAGCATCACAGAATCACAAATCATTCAGGAAGAGACCTCAAAAGACCATCCAGTCCAATCCGTCTGCCAGAGCAGGACCACCTAGACCAAGTCACACAGAAACGTGGTCAGGTGAGTTTTAAACATCTCCAGAGAAGGAGAATCCACAACCCCCATCAGCAGCTTGTTCCAGTGCTCTGTCACCCTCATCATGAAGGAGTTCCTTCTCATATTTATGTGGAATCCCCTCTGTTCCAGCTTACACCCATATTCCTGACTCCAGGAATATCTTCTTGAAATATTATCAATTATTTCTATCTCTATGGGATCAAAGCACTGCCCACCTTCCAGAAATGTCAGTGTAGCGTGGATTTTTCTTGGCAGATTCTGATTTATTTGTCTGGGGTGAATTCTGGGTCTGATTATTCTGATTCATAAATCTTATGATGAGAGACTGAGAGAGTTAGGGCTGTTTAGTTTGAGGAAGAGAAGGCTTAGGGGAGACCTCATCGCTCTCTACTACTATCTCAAAGGACATTGTGAAGATGTTGGTGTTTGTCTATTCTCACAGGTAATTAGTGAACCAGAGAGAACCAGAGAGAAGAATCTCAAGCTCCAACAGGGTAAGTTTAGATGGGACATCAGGAAAAAATTCTTCACAGAAAGAGTAGGCAGGCACTGGAATGGGTTGCCCAGGGTGGTGGTTGAATCCCCATCCCTGGATGAGTTTAAAGGTTGCTTAGATGTAGTGTTGGGGGATCTGGCTTAGGGGTGAACTTGTAGAGTAGGGTTGAGATTGGACTCGATGAGCCCAAGGGTCTTTTCCAACCTGAATGATTCTGTGATTCTATGAATCTGGAGTACTTCTGAACCAGAGCTTTGTTCCTCCTTGTAACTTGGGTATCTTCCTGCCTCAGTGAACTCATTTCCTTCCATACTGCTCAGAATTGCAAGACCTTGAGCTGCATTGAAACATGGAGAGTACATCCATTGTTTCTGCAGTATGCATTAGCACTCGTCTGTCATTCCTATGCTGTGTGAAGTACTACTTAGGTGCCTTTAATACAGTTTCAAATTCATCCAGAGTTAAGTGAAAACACATCAAGCATTTCACAATCACTTACTGTGAGAAATGCAGCTACTGTCTCTCTGCCTTTCTGCCAGTCTCCACACTTGCTGACACAAGTTGTGCCTCTCCCACATTTCTGGAGACCTTCACAATGGTTAGGAAATTTTCCATCTTTTTCTGCCCCTAAAAGTATGATCTGGGTTTGGGTGTTATTTTTTTTTTATGATCCTGTTATCATAGACAAGAAGGACATGGAGATGCTGGAGCAGGTCCAGAGAAGGGTCTGGAGAACAGGTCTGATGAGGAGCGGTTGAGGAAACTGTGGTTGTTCAGTCTGGAGAAGAGAAGGCTGAGGGGAGACCTTATTGCTCTTTACAACTACCTGAAATGAGGCTGTAGAGTGGTGGGGGTCGGTCTCTTCTCCCAAGTGATAAAACAAGAGGAAGTTATACCAGGGAAGGTTTAGATATGATATTAGGAAAAATGTCTTCCCTGAAAGTGGTCAGGGGTCGGAACAGGCTGCCCAGGAGCAGGGGGCAGTCACCATCCCTGGAGAGGTTAAAAACCCAAGTAGGTGTGGCCCTGGGGAACAGAGTTTAGTGGGCAGGGTGGGGATGGGTTGATGACTGGATTGGATGATCTTGGAGGTCTCTTCCAATCTTCTACGGCTCTGTGAATTCAGTGATTGCTTAAAGCAGGGGAAGAAATTTGCAATTATTTTTAAATTCGTGTCCATTTGCTGTGCACCTTCAGGTCCTCCACAGAATACTGGTCCTGACATGAGGACAGGACACAGGACTGTACTGATTGTTGATAGCACCATGCTGGATGCAGACACTGGTGCTGATCCCATCTTGCCCCTTGTATCTTTCAGCGGTTGGCACACCTAATGCTTTTCTTCCCTCCCTACCTAAACCACTCATCCGAAGTACACTGACTTCAAGGCATTTGGTGACTGGATAAAATAGCATTTGGTTTTCCATAAGGGTTCAAGTTATTGGTAAAGAGAATCACCACTTTCCCTAGAGAGTTTAAGCTTCATGCCTAAAATGTAGCAGCAGGGAGAATGAAAATTCTTCCTCTACATTTTCTGAGAGCATTGCGTTCTAGCACATTCCTAATGTGATCCCCCAGTGGAAAAGACACAAAGATTGAGAAGGGTTTATGAGTATGCAAACCATTATGGCTCCTCTGTGGCTCCTGTTTATTGTCCCCATCTATAGACATCAATACTTGTGTTTTATTTTCTTTAATGAAAAGAGGGTTTAGTGAGAGCCACAAGATTGTTCAGTACAATAAATCCCCAGATCTTATTGTTTTCATGCTACTCAGCAAATCCAAATCTGATGTTAACCATATGTACCTGGGCTGGTGCCAAACCTGGCCTCCGAAGTTGCAAGGATTTGGGACTCTCTGTCAGGCAGCACTGCTTCCCTCCTGGCTCCATCATCCCCGGGAAATCTGCTGCTTTTGGAAGGATCTTTGTGTTTACATGAGTGAGAGAAAAAGGAGGTGGGAATAGTGGGGTAAATGAAAGGAAAAGAGAAGAATGGGAGGAATGATCATAAATGTTGTATGGAGCTGGTACTTAGTGACATGGTTTAGTGATGAGCTGGCAGTGCTGAATCTCAGGTTGGGTTTAACACAGGAGGTTCCAAATAAATATGAGAAGGAACTTCTTCATGGTGAGGGTGATAGCACTGGAACAGACAGCTCAGGGAGGCTGGGGCGTCTCCTTCTCTGGAGATGTTTAAAACCTGCCTGGATATGTTCCTGTGCAACAGGATCTAGGTGATCCTGCTGTGGCAGGGCAATTGGACTGGATGATCTTTTGAGGTCCCTTCCAATCCCTAATGTTCTGTGATCCTGTGATTCTGTGATTTGATGATCTTAAAGGTCTCTTCCAACCCAAAATATTCTCTGATTCTGTAAAGAACCCTAAAGAGCTAAAAATTTAAAGGCTGCACAAGATTGTTTTAGAGAGAAGTGAAGAAAAATCACAAAAGGGGAAAACTGACCAAGTTTAAAAATAAGAAGACAATAATGTGGGTAAAGAACAAGCACATTTGAGACGTCTTTAACATTTATGGGAATGCAAATTTTATTTTTGTAGTTCAGCCATTAAAGATGCTCCATCTTCCATGCAAATTTAATTTCTGAAAGCTGACTATTAATACAAATGCTGTTATCTATCATTGTTTGGTGCTCTGCTGTGTTCAAAACAGGAGTTGAGTGTGGTAAATATTGAACAAACCCATTTGATATTCCACGTGTTAATCTCCACATCTCTGTTTGTGCTCATATATTATAGAAGGCTTAAGGCAATTCTCTAAGACTCTAAGACAGTGGCAAATCCTGGGATGATATTTCCCAGGCTTCTACAAAACTTCCTACCGGTGTTTCATCCCAGCCAAGTATGAAGTCTGTGGACAAATTTAATTCTAATGACCTTTTCCATCTGAAAGCGAAGGCTGCGCTGGCACAGTTAGCTCTGGCATTAAATGGTGAGAGCTCTCCGCTGCAATATTTATGTTAACCGATTTTTGTGATGCAATTCCTAGTAAAAGTTCCAGTAGCAATAAAAGCCACTATAAAACAAAGCTGCCATTTTACAAGATACCTTGTGAAAGACCATCAAATCACTGTTGGCACCGTCACCACACCCACTGGAAAGGTAAGTAAGTGAAACCATTTGTCAAATATGCAGGGATTATCTTCCCATTAAACACTTAGTCTTCAAACTGATGAATGTTCTGATGTGACCTGAATAGACTGATTCACATAGGTAAAGTGACTTTTTTTTAATATAGGCTGCAGGTCCTGAGGGTGGTAATCACCAGGCTGGACTTTTACTGAGGGTGCCTCTGGTTTTGTAGGCTCTTTCTAGAGTGAACACTATCCTTCATCCAACAATCCATGGTGGTTAGGATAGACTTCTGCTCTGAGGTATCATTCAGAAGGACTTGTTTCCTTCTCCCTTATGACAGAGGAAATTGAGGATTAGCCTCAGAAGGCAGAAGTTAAATGTTATGAATACTAGCCTCAAAGTCATCTTTCAGCTAAAGTCTAACCTTGTATCTGATTATCACAGAATCACAGAGTATTTGGGATTGGAAGGGACCTCAATAGATCATCTAGTCCAATCCGCCTGCCTTTTTTGTGAACATAAGTCTTCTCAATTTTAAATGTATTTTTTTCTTCTCTCATCTTGACACCTGTCGGCAAAAAAGCTTTGCAAGGTGGGGAAAAACTCACCCCTGAAACCCACTTCTAACTTCTGCAGGTGAGAAGTTATTTTATGTATTCATTGGTTTTACTGTTCTTTTGCTGGAGTTGTTTGGAGTTTTTATACCTCTCCACCATAAAGCCCTCTTAGCTTCATACTCTGACTAGGACTTGCCAGTGTTCCAGTTCACTTTAATCAGGGATACTACAACTAGCAAATAGATCCCAGAATACATTGTAGGATCTTTCCAGGTCAATGGATGTTTGCTATTATGCTGAAATCACTGCCATTAAGTGCTTCAGTAGGACAAGAATACAGGGGATTGCACCAACGGCAACATAGAATCATAGAATCATAGAAGCATTAGGGATTGGAAGGGACCTTGAAAGATCATCTAGTCCAATCCCTCTCTGCCACAGCAGGATCACCTAGACCAAGTCGCACAGGAACATATCAAGGCAGGTTTTAAACATCTCCAGAGATCTCTAGAGTGGTGCCACTTTGCCTACTAAGAAATCCATTGCTTTCCTGCAGCGTGACACAATTGCAGCACTTCTGGTTGCAAGTATTTAGCAGATCCTTGCAATATTCCAGGCGCTGTTGCAATGAAATATGGCTGTCTCCAAGAGGGAAGAGGCCAGGAGCAGCAGCGGACACAAAGGTCAAAGCAGTACCTGTATGTTTTATATTTTTTTAAAGAAGAGGAATTATGGTCTGTTGTAAAGAGGACAAATGTCTCCGGAACATTCTATAAACCAACAATCACTTATTGCACAGGTTAAACTAGTTTTTCCTTTCACAATCACCTGGCAGAGCTAACAAAGCTGAATCTGCAGTTCTGAGAATCACAGGAGGAAATAAAACCCCTGTCTATTAAAAGGATACAACAGTGTGTGGAAGACACAAAGGGATGTTAAATAAAGGGCTGTCCCACCACGTGAACCTTTTTAGTGATATGTTTGAAAACCCAGTTAAATTACAAGAATTGAATTTTCCTAATCCGGTTGGGGAGGACTCTGGTACAGAGTAAAGGACAGAAATGCCACTTCAGACGTTTGTTACTG
The DNA here is from genome assembly GCA_028565055.1 of Phoeniculus purpureus. NCBI lineage: Eukaryota > Metazoa > Chordata > Aves > Bucerotiformes > Phoeniculidae > Phoeniculus > Phoeniculus purpureus. The sequence goes on along the minus strand of JAOXOE010000765.1, from coordinate 11,717,555 downwards.
TAAAGGTTTTCTTTCCTGAGTGAATGCTTAAAAAATGAAGTCGGTGAAATTGTGCCTCACATGAGGAGGAGAAAACCCATCAATAAAAGTCCACGCAAGATTTTCAGAGATCTTCTACAAAGGTTGCAACCGCTGCCTCAAGGACAATGGAAGCCATCAAGAAGGTGAGAAAGTGAGTCTTGCTGCCAAGTACAACTGGAGGAAGTAAAATCCTTTATGTGACAACTCTTCCACGCTATTGCTACTGACTTTACCCTACTGGGCACACAGCTGCTGGCTCTGATGCAAGACACGATCGGTGTAGCTTCAGGGAAAGCAGGAGTGGCTGACTGGGTTCTCCAGGCATCCTTGGCTTGGTCTAAGGGGAAGTTAACGTGCCTCAGTTATGTAGCCTGCAGGACCAGTGCTTTCTCTGTGAACTGAAACTCCCAAAGTGCCTTATTAAGACAACTGTAACATTCCTCTGCATGGGGAGTTTAGCTGAGATCCAGCCCTTGATTCTTGTGTGTGTGAGACGCTTTCTGCACCAAAAGGTTCTGCTGCTGGAATGAACCTGGTCAGGCTACAGCATGGAGAAGCTGGCAGGGCACGGCTGTAATTACAACTTCTGATCAAATGACACACACAGATCAAATGAATGATCAAATCATATCAAAAATCAATGCTGTGGCACTTTTTTACAGCTGCAAGCTCTATTAAAATGTGGTTTAACTCTCCAGTAGTTCCTCTAACTTGGAACAAAAGAGATTTTTACATCCAAGACACCAAAAAGCTGAACCATCCACTATAGAGAAAATTCTGATATTAGCATTAGAGGCAATTACAGAACTGTCCAGAGATAAAAACCTGCCGACAAGGGTGTTTCAATTCTAGTCATGGATGATAAACAGCATAGAGGTGAAATGCTGCAGCTGCTGAGTGATAGAGATTGCTATCAGGATTAAAGAGGAAGCCTGTGTTTTTCTGGATCAAGAAAGATTAGCTGTGTTTTGAATATGGGATTATGAAGTAATTAAATAAATGAAGACACATTTCTGACACAAATGCTACAAGTAAGAACGTAATTACTCACTTTATATACAATTTTTCTGTAATTTATCATGCAGGTCTTTGACTGGCAACCATATCAGGCTGCTTCACACCAAGTGAAGTCAACCATACCAAAGCCACTGAAGGTCTGAGCCTGGTGTGCTGTGCTAACAAGAGTGTTTCACAGTGACGAGCTAACTGCTGCTGTACATATCTAATAAAACTCCTGTTTTGGAGAAAACAACAGAACAGAACATTAGGGACTGGAAGGGACCTCAAAAGATCATCTAGTCCAATACCCCTGCTGCAACAGGATCCCCTAGACCAAGTCACACAGGAACACACCCAGGTGGGCTTTAAATGTCTCCAGAGAAGGAGACTCCACAACTCCCCTGGGCTGTGATGAACTCCCTTCATCATCAAACGTCATCACAACATACTGCTGCTCTTGACCAGCAATTCATTACTTGAAGAAACGATCAAGGGAGGATTAAATTGGTCTGACCTCCAGTGGGATCAACAAAGCAGACAGAGACTATTCAAAACCTGCAAGCATTGATATAGTTCCATGTTCATATGTAGCCGGAGAAGGGATTTGTGTGATGGTGCTGAAATGCAGCAAAGTCTGGGGTGAAACGTGTGAGCCAGACCAGATTGTAGGAAGCTGAATGACAATACATTTCTGTGAGCTCACTGGGGAAATCTCTTAACCATGAGATTTAAGATGGTGCAAGATCTTTAATGTCTGTGCAGAGACAAATCCTCTGTTGTTAAAAGCCTTAACAGAAAAGGCCCACACGGAATAAACTGCACAGAACTCTGTTAATCTAAGGAAGAAAAGAGAAAGCTTGTGTTCACCTTGACAGGTGGAAGTTACAGAAGCATTATCTGTCACTGAAACTAACAGAAAGTCTGTGCGCAGCAGAGAGACCTTGGAGAGGAATACATATCCTGGACCACCATCAGAAGAAGGACATAGAGGATCCAGGATAGAAGGGGAGATAGAAGTGGAGCAATGCATCTGGATATGGATTTGCATCCAAATCTGCAGGGCTTTGGTTTGAATGTCTTGTCTTTGTTGCTTTTATTGGGTTATATTTTGCCCTCGTGCAGACATGTAGCTTTCATTAGATTCTTTGGGCACCGAGGGGAGAATGCAGTGCAGGGTACTTACGTGTGTATGTGCTTGTTCTCTGCTGTTAAAATTAATAAAACCTTACTGTTTATTTCAGTCCAGAGGCTTTTCTTGTGGTTACGTGGTATTTAGGAACTGTGTTTAAAATCAGATCTAGGAATAGAACTGTATACTGGCTTCAATGCTCAAATGCAGCAGTAAAACCTGAATAGATGTGACCATTTTCAAAGATGCTAAAGAAACACCTTATGTTTCTTCTGAGAAAAAAGTGGAATTAACCCTGCTGGTAGTTTTCTTGAAAGGAAAGAACAACATTTACAAGAGAGTTTACTGAACCATGTTTGAAAAATGTCATAGGGAGCAGCACTCACAGCTGCATGTAAAATGGTTAGCAAGTGTGTGTTCTCAGGGCTGGGCACCACGTTAATTAGCAGGCAGTGAGCTCTCTCTTCCTTCCAGGTGCAGCAAATGAACCTCTCAATTAGACCTCCCTCCATATTTTACCAGTGTGGCACTGGTAAAGCCACACGTTGAATCCTGGGCTTGTTTTGAGTCCCTTACTCCCAGAAGGATGCTGAGGTGCTGGAGTGTGTCCAGAGAAGGACAACCAAGCTGGGGAAAGATCTAGAGCACAAGTGTTCTGACGAGCAGCTGGGGAACTGGGCAGAGGGGAGTTAACCTGGAGAAAAGGAGGCTCAGGGGAGACCTTATTGTATTCCACAGCCCCTTGAAAGGGGCTGGAAATGGTTTCAAGCTGCACCGTGGGAGGCTAAGGCTGGATGTTGGGAAGGACTCCTTCACTGAAGGGGTTATCAAACACTGGAACAGCCTGCCCAGAGCAGTGGTGGAGCCCCCGTTCCTGGGGATATTGAAGGGGCAGACAGACATAGTGCTGAAGGGTTGTGGTTTAGGGGTGACCAGGCAGTGCTGGGTTGAACGTTGGATTTGATAGATCTCTTCCAACCAGAAATACTCTTCGAATCTGTGAGGGTCGGAGGTTGATCTGTTCTCCCCAGGAACAAGCAACAGGACAAGAGGAAATGGCCTCAAGTTCCTCCAGAGGAGGTTTAGGTTGGGTGTGAGGGGAAAAACCCCTTCAACTGAAAGGGCCATCAGGCCTTGGAACAGGCTGCCCAGGGCAGTCGTGGGGAGTTGAAAAGCCACGGAGATGTGGTGCCGTGGGACATGGTTTAGCGAACCCGCTGATCTCAGAGGTCTTCGCCGACCCAACGGCCCCTGTGACTCGGTGACGGCGACCGCCTCGCGCGCGCCCTTGGCCTCAACCTGAAGCCTCGCGCGCGCCCTTGGCCTCAACCTGAAGCCTCGCGCTGCTCCCGCGCGGCCGCTGGGTGGCGGCAAAACTCGGCTGCTGGCTCGCGCCCGCCCCCCCCTCCCCCC
>JAOXOE010000765.1:11700406-11712289 GCA_028565055.1 Phoeniculus purpureus | reverse complement strand
TCCAGGCTCTGATCACCCTTTCCATGAGGAAGGGCTTCCTGACATCCAACCTAACCCTCCCCTGGCAGCTTCAGGCCTTGTCTTCTCATCCTGGCGCTGGCGGCCTGGGAGAAGAGCCTGACCCCCACCTGACTGCAACCTGCCTTCAGGGAGCTGGACAGAGGGAGAAGGTCCCCCCTGAGTCTCCTCTTCTGGCTGAACACCCCCAGCTCCCTCAGCCTCTCCTCCTCAGCCTTTCCCTCCAGTCCCTTCCCCAGCCTCATTGCTCCTCCGGGCCTGCTCCAGCCCCTCAATCTCTTCCTTGAAGTGAGAGGCCCACAACTGCCCCCAGCACTCGAGGGGAGGCCTCACCGGTGCCCAGCACAGGAGCAGAACTACGTCCCAGGCCCTCAGTGAGGGGCCCAAGATCAGAGAGGTTGGTCTTCTCCCTGAGTATCCCCACAGCCAAAGTGGTAAAGGGACTGACACGGAGGGATCTGAGGGTGATATTTCCGCGGAGATGAGAAACAGGAGAGTACCAGAGCCCTCCCCTCGCAAGCTGCATCCCTGCCATGCAAGGAGCAGTAATTCAGGTCTTGGTCAAGAAATTTTTCCCCTGTTCTTGTGAGAGGAAAAACAGAACCCAGAGATCTTCTAATTGGACAAACTACTTTTTCAGTCCATCTTCCCACAGCAGTGCCCTGGACATGAAGATATGGAAAATGGAATCAGTGCTGAGCCCTGATCTGACCTAGGGGATCCTGCTGTGGCAGGGGGATTGGACTAGATGGTCTTTCGAGGTCACTTCCAATCCCTAATGTTCTGTGATTCTGCAATCTGCGACTGTTACTACTTGTTCTCTTGGCCCTGTGCTGACACTTGAACTCACGGAGACCTCAGCTATCGTTCATGAGCTTCTCATTCCCTGGCAATCATCTACTAATTATCTGTTTCTTTCCTGTGTGGATACATCTTTCCAAAGTCCCAAAATAAGACGCCTCAGCGATGTGAACAGGAGGTTTGTAGGTAAGTCCTGCCCTACATCACCTTCCTGAATATTTAGAAGCTAATTTGGAAATGGGGGTTGGGGGGAAGGGTGCAGTTTGCTAATGAGCTGCAGCTCAGTGTTTGCAAGTCACTGGTGGATGTGGATTTTGCCTGTTGATCACTAAGGAAACCTGTGCAGGGAGGATCAGAAGAACTCTGGAGTTTAGAGACATGCTGCTGCCCTGAAGAGCAGAACCAGGATGCAAACAAGAGGCAACTTTTAAATTCGTTTTGTTTATATTTAAAATAAATTAAGGAACTTCTCATCTATAAATTAAAAATTGCCCTGAGCATTCTTCCTCCTACTGCTGAGATTTTGTTTTTCAAAGTTTTTCCTACAGAAACAGGGAAGAGTAAAGTTTTTGTAGCTATTTCTCTCCTTGAGGGAGGGTGGTTCAGAGCAGTTTTGTCAGTAGAAGCTGTTAATGAGACTTTCCCTTTGAATTCCTTCTTTCTTCTCTCCTTGAGAGACCTTATTCTCTCATCATGAGCCCCACAAAATGGGTCGAAGTACAATTCCATAAAAAAGTAAAAATCACAGTGTTAGCGACCCAGGAGCTGCCTCAGTCATGTGGCAAAACTCCTGCTGGTAGGTGCAGCGTGACTTTGGTGACCTCTTGAGCAGGATCTGGGTTTGAGGCTTGGGGGAGGATGCTCCTTCATTAAGGTGCAGATCAGAGAGATGATATGAAAAACTTCCCAGCAGCAGTTATCTGCTCGAGGAATAGGAGACAGAGTAAGAGCTGCCTGGCCTGTATCTTCCCTTTTAGAGGTCCTAATTGTGCTGGATTCAGTGTTCTGGAAAACCTCTAGGCACCCTTCACTCTGCATTAAGGTTCTTGTCACTGAGTTATGTGACTTCCTTGATCTGCAGCCCCACGACAATTTCATGAGATAACCCTGGGACTCTGCCAGCTGCTTGCTGACACCTTCCTGCCAGGGAGCAGCTGCGGAAACACACCTTCGGGCAGAAACTTGTTGCTCTTTCTGACCTTGACACCATCATGTTGTCATGGGAGAGACTGGCTGGGTTGGAGAGGGTGAGGCAAGCTTGGCCATCTACCCATCTTCATAGCTGTTTGTGTCCAATATTACTTTCAAGTGGGGTGTGAGGGAATGGTTTTGGTACGGAGGTAAAGAGGTGAGTGTCTCACCTATTTCTAGGCAGAACTGAGGCAGCACCTAAGAGTCATCTCATCCTTTCCCCATGGCAGCACAGCACTGTATGGTCTAAACTCATCTAGGCTCATCTGGAACGGGCTGCCCTGGGGGGTGTGGAGTCTCCTTCTCTGGAGGTGTTTAAGACCCACCTGGACATGTTCCTGTGTGACTTGATCTGGGTGGTCCTGCTGTGGCAGAGGGATTGGACTAGACAATCCAGTTCCTAATGATTCTGTGTATGATCTGTACCTGCTTCTGTTGAGGTGATGTTTCACCCAAAATTTATTCAAAAGATTGTTGCATCCCCGTCCCTGGATGTATTTAAAGGTCATTTACTTGTGGTGCTTAAAGAGATGGTTTAGTGATGAACTTGGTAGAGTAGGCTTGTTGGTTGGACTTGATCTCAAGGGTCTTCTCCAACCTAAATGGTTCTGTGATCTGATGCTGCAGTCTGCCAGTCTTGGCTGCCTTGGCCACAGCCCTCTGCTGAGACAGCACCACCCTCCACTGCTAGAGATCCTTCTGATTTGTGCAGCTGCAGAGGTATCACTGCAAAATAAAACAATCAATCATGCACCACTTGCAGAGGGGTTTCTGGTGTTGATTAGTCCTGTGAAGCACCAGCCAAGCCAGCCTTCTGCGAAGGGCAGGGTGGCACTTCTGCTTCTACAAATGAAGCTGGATGTGCTGTACAGGACTAAGTCGCTCTCACCACACCAGGGTTTTGGCCTTCCTGGTGACTCAGCCCCTCTCCTAGGTTACTCCTTGTGCTTCTTCATGGCTCTCTTCTTGCCCTGTGATAGAGAAGTGGACCACCTCCGGAAGATCATAAATAAATAAATAAAGCTCTTATGCACTCTACCTGCACAGCAGCAGCGGCAGCACTGTGGGAGATGTTATTTACATGAACTTCATGAATATTTATAGTAATATTTATAGCTTTGTTCAGCAGGAGGCTTGATCAAGTCAGTAGTACGTCTGGGGATCAGTCTTCAGTCTACTACTTTTAACAAGAACGATTTGCATTTAATGAAGGGCCTGAGGTAGCAAGTTTCAATCTACATTTGAGCTTTCTTGATGTTTGGGGAAATATTTGGATTAGTAGGTTTATTCCACGTCTATTTTCACTAGCGGTGATGGAACAGAAATTAAGATCTCAAGCCAAAGAAAGCAGCTGACAGGAACGGCGTGAGGAGATGCCAGGAAATAAAGGGGGAATTTTTCCTTGTTCCTACCCATGAGAGCTGCATAATTAGAGGATGGGCAGTGGGAGAAGCCTAGCAGTGCTCTTCTGCATATGAATTGTGGCGTACCTGTCAAAATCCCACTTTCCCTTCCCACAGATGTGTGTGCACAGGCTCCTTTGGGCATTTCATGTGAGTTGGAGTGAGATGTGGGGCTGCTTGGGGGTGCCAGGCTGGAAATGCAGAGCTGCTGTGGGCAGCAGCTGTGTCACCACAGACAGGGTTAGGTGCATGAGAGCTATCTGCTGGTCTTATAAAAGCCCCATGCCAATAAAAATCCTGTTATACCAGTTACCTCCTAACTGGATGTGTCTTCAACTGACCTCACTATTCAACACTGAGGTAGCTAGGGAGGTAAAATCAGTTCTTCTCACCTGTCCCTAATTTCACTGAGATACTCTTCAGATCAAGGCAGTTTTTGGGACCAGCCCTTCAAAGGGATCAACTTGGCTGTAGCTATTAATAGGTCCATAAAAAGTTGAAAGGCCAAGGAGTTAAGAGATGCAGAATTACTTCAGCAGAAGATGGTGAACAGAAATAGCTCCTGGATAAAGCACAGAAGAAATGTCTTTCATTCACCCTGACCTCTGAGTAATTTTGGGGAAGGGATTTATGGGTTTTCTGTTTCTCTTATATCTGCAAAGACATAGAAATACTCAACCTCACATTATCTGCACCACTGTTTCTCATAATTTTGTAACTTTGTGCTTTATATTAGCTCAATAGAAGGGGTTTTTTTCCCAAATAATTAGTGTTCTCCTGGGCAGCTGCTATGGACAGCCTGTGTCTACAGTGGGATCTGCCTGATGTTAGTTGTTAGTGCTTGGGAGCATCAAGCTGTGACCGCTGTAAGTGGTATCATAAAGGAATTAATAATCCATGTGCTATAAGCAACTCCAAAGCTGAATCTCCTGAATACTGAAGGCATGTGGTTCCTGCGCATCATTTAATTCTTGTATGGCAAATTTTACTGAGCAACATGCTGTGACTCAACATTCCCAGCATCTCTTGCTTTAGTTTTGGCTCCATCACCCTTTCTGTTTTGTTTTGTTGCTAAAGCCAGTGCTTTGCTGTGGGATACAACAAGGGCTTGTGTGTACCATTATTGGACCTAACATGAACCATAAACATTTGGATCTACAGTTTCCTCCAGCCGTTCACAGATGGCTGCTGTGCTGCCATCTCCCAGACTTAAATGCTACAAGCATTTTGCTGAAAAGCATTTACAGCATCATTTAGTGGGTATGTTTGTGGTTTAAGCATTTTCAGCCAGGTTCAGTGGTTATGTTTGTGGTTTAAATGTTTTCACCCATATTCAGTGGGTATGTTTGTGGTTTTATTGTCTTTACCCGGATTCAGTGGGTACGTTTGTGGTTGAAGTGTTGTCACTCAGATTCAGCGGGTATGTTTGTGGTTTAAGGGTTTTCACCCATATTCAGTGGGTATGTTTGTGGTTTAAGGGTTTTCACCCAGATTCAGCGCGTATGTTTGTGGTTTAAGGGTTTTCACCCAGATTCAGTGGGTATGTTTGTGGTTTTATTGTTTTTACCTGGATTCAGCGGGTATGTTTGTGGTTTTATTGTTTTTACCTGGATTCAGTGGGTATGTTTGTGGTTTAAGGGTTTTCACCCAGATTCAGCGGGTATGTTTGTGGTTTTATTGTTTTTACCTGGATTCAGCAGGTATATTTGTGGTTTTATTGTTTTTACCTGGATTCAGTGGGTATGTTTGTGGTTTTATTGTCTTTACCCGGATTCAGCGGGTATGTTTGTGGTTTAAGGGTTTTCACCCAGATTCAGCAGGTATGTTTGTGTTTCAGTGTTTTCACCCAGATTCAGTGGGTACATTTCTGGTTTTAACATTCTCAGCCAGCAAAACACAAGTATAAGGGTAATATTATAGACACTAAAATCAAGTATTAAATAGCAGTTACAACAATTTCTTCTAGATGGGAATTTTCTGTGGAGGTTGTTTATATCTTTTGCAATTGCAAAGGGTTCAGCAAACATTAAACGAAGGACTCGCTGAGGTCTGACCTTGCTGAGATGAAAGGAGGAGGAATAAATAGAGGTTCTGCTTTTGTAGGTGCTTGCAAACTACTGAAACCTTGACCCGGGATGATTTAGAGCCTGAGCAAGGTTTATGCAAATGCTGCAGTTCTCTTGCACTCATACCTCAGTGCTTCTTCACTTCCTCAGGAAGATATTATTGTGTCCCAGGTCATTAATCTCACCGCGCAGTGTGCCATTGCACTCTGGATTTGTTAATCCATTTGGCAGTCTTGCTTGTTGTTCTTAAGCATATGCTGAATATTTACCAGTCAGCTCTTCACAGCATAACTGTAACGTGCCAGGACAGTTTCCAGTTAGTGTCAAGAATCAATTTGCTTCCTCTGTGGAAGGACTTTTTCAAAAGAAAGAAAGTTTTAAAAGACCATCTCTAATTTCTTCCCCTTTTGCATTGGAATGTGCCCTCTGGCATCTACTAATGATTGTATCTCCATGATCTGGAGAGTTTGTTTGGAAGTTTGGAGTCTGCCCACTGAATACATTGGGGTAAAAACCAGAGAATAATTTTAATTACACTCTGAAGGATAATTTTAAGATGTTGCTGACCTTCCATAGAATTCAACCCATTGCTTTTGCAGATAACAAATGGTTTTGTGCTCTCTGCTCCATGTGTGCATTCCTGGGGCTGCTAGGAAAGTCCAGTGCAGAGCTAGGCTGAGTCCAGTAATCATCAATTAGTGATAGAACAAGGGGGAATGGGTTCAACAGGGTAGGTTTAGACTAGATATTAGGAAAACTTTTTTCACAGAAAGGGTGGTCAAGCACTGGAGTGGGCTTCCCAGTGAGGTGGTTCAGTCGTCATCCCCAGATGTGTTTAAAGACCATCTGGATGAGGTGTCGAGGGATGTGCTTTAGGGGTGAACTTGTAAGGTGGGGTAGATGGTCGGACTCGATGATCCCAGGAGTCTTTTCCAACCAGAGTGATTCTGTGATTTACTTGTGTTTGCTCCTCTTCTTTCCCTGCTTTTGGTACTGAAAGGGTGTTGTATTAATACACAGTGGAAAATCATAGGCGTATTTGATTAGGAGTAAGAACATATATTAATACACGCACATTTTTTGACTGCTACTTAATGCAGTAGTGTTGTTCTTGTCATAATCAGGACGTTGAAAACCTGAAGTGGTTATAGGAAAGAGCTGCAGGAAGAGTATGAACCTCTGAAAAGGCTCCATCACATTTCCAAATACATGGATGCTTTTATTACTGTGAAAGATTAGCTACTGCGATGATGTGCTGAGGATAGAAATCCATTTCTTTTCTCTCAGGGTCTTGTCCTCAAGATTTGGAGTCTTTCTGAAATCAGTGTTTTAGCGAAAACTTGGCCAAACAACAGTCGACAAAATATATTTACGATATAAAAGTGCTAAAATAAAGACATCAGATGGCCTTGAGCAATTTAAATTGGTCTGAAGACTCTACCAGCAACTGAGTTCAGGTTGGGTGTCAGCAAACAGGGTAGGTAGCCAGTTCATCTCTTGCTGGCATGACACTGGAAGAAATACTCACAAATTCCTACTCTGGGATTCTAAGATACTGCTGGAAATAGAGTACAGGGAGTGCTTAAGACTAAGGATAAGTTGTTTCAGCAAGTCTGACAATGTCATGCTAAAGGGCCTATGTGTAGTTACTTTCACGTGATGGAATCAGTGAAATCAAACAACACACAACCCAGTTATCAATTAAAAAACCACTACATTTTCTAATACAAGTAATTAATTAGTTCTTAAGTTATTGGAATGTTCAAAAGCAGGTAGAAATAGAGTAGCCTGCAGTTTGCATTACTTTCTTCCTATCGTATGTGCTGTTTCACTTGGTCTAACATTCCTGAAGCTTTTGCCTATGTCACACAGCCGCAATTTTCTTCTATAATAGAAACAATAAGAGAGTGGGTGATAAGGCAGATTGAGATTTCTGTATATTAGGCATTTTAATTTCTTTCAGGACACAGCTTTCCTACAAACTGCTATGCTAGGAGGTATCAAATCTGGGGAGAAAAACCCATTAGAACGAAGAGCTTTGTTAGGATGATTTGTGTTTTCAATTTAATACTGTACCTGGGGCTATTTTATATCAGAATTCAGATGCAGAGAGCAGAGTTCATAATGCAGAACAGCTCACAACTGGAGACTGTTCAAAATGTTTCACTCTAAAAAATAGTTCTGATTTAAGAAAGTAAAAATCAATCACAAAACTTTACCAACTTTGGCAGAACTTATCAGGGAGAAATATTTTGAGATGACTTTTTTTTTACTCACCCTTTCAATTCTTCACAAGATCTTGGTTGAGATTTTCGCAGTAATATAAGTGGTTAATATTTGGGTGGGTAGACATCTATTCTGCCATCTACTGGGACTAAAGTGAAGGGAAATAGGAGCCTCCACTGAACAGTTTTGAATGAAATTGAAGTATCACAGACCCAAAGGATATTAGGGATTGGAAGGGATCTCGAAAGGTCATCTAGTCCAGTCCTTTCTTGCCACAGCAGGATCCAGTCGCACAGGAACACATCCAGGAGGGTTTTAAATGTCTCCAGAGAAGAAGACTCCCCAACCCCCCTGGGCAGCCCCTTTCAGGGCTCTGTCATTCTCACTGGGAAGAAGTTCCTTCTTAGATTCGTGTGCAACCTCTTCTGGTCCAGCTCACACCCGTTGCCCCTTGTCCTATCATTAGATGACACTGAGCAGAGCCTGGCTCCATTCTTCTGATACCCACCCTTTCCATAATTATCAACATTAATGAAGTCACCCCTCCCTCAGTCTCCTTTTCTCCAAGCTAGAGACCCAGCTCCCTCAGCCTTTCCTCATAAGAGAGATGCTCCACTCCATCACCATTGCGGTTCTGCGCTGGACTCTCTCCAGCAGCTCTGTGTCCTTCTGGAACTGCGGGGCCCAGAACTGGACACATGATTCCAGATGTGGTTTCACCAGGGCAGAGCGGAAAGGGAGGAGAACGTCTCTCGATTTGCTAACCACCCCACTTCTAATCCATCACAGGATGCCATTTGCCCTCTTGGCCACAAAGACACATTGCTGGCTAATGGTCATCCTGCTTTCCACCAGGACCCACAGGTCTCTTTCTCCTACTCTGCTCTCCAACAGGTCAGTCCCCAACATATACTAGTACCCAGGGTTGTTCTTGCCCAGAAGCCAGACTCTACGCTTGTCCTTGTTACAGAGATTATGAAGCCTGGGATGCGTTTGGGAGAAAGGAATGAGGGAGATATCAAAGAATTATAACTTTTTTCAGTGAGTAATGGTCATTAGGAGTTCCAAGAAATTTGGGAGTTGGGGTTTTTTGTTAATTTTGTTCATTTTTGTTCATTTTGTTTGTTTTTATTCAATTGTTATCCAATAGACCTATAAATAGATGGTGCAAAACTCAGAATCATAAACCATATTGGTGCCATCTGGAATAGTTTAGCAAAGTCAGCAGTGCTAGCTTGGTTTGCATACATGTGAAGGACCTCTGACCTCTGGGCAAAGGGTTTGAAGAGCTCAGGGTTTCCACAAAAAGTGTGGGTGTCCTGTGTGCTTTACATTGAGAGGTCCCAGGAGAAAGGCATCATGATACATATGCCATAAGTTACAGAGCATTTAAAAGTATCTGAGAATGAAAGGTGCAAAGCTGCAGAGAGATTGGGGTGAATGTTAATTGGATTCTCATCAGGCAAATGGATATATTTATAATCAGGGTTCAAAGGTGAAGAAGCGGAAGCAAACGGCAGTAAAAGTGAAATGATTTCCTATGCGCATGAACCCTTGAGATGCTGCTTGACTTTTATAGGAACCTGTAAATCAGACCTGGATTACTTGAAAAGTTCAAGAGCCCTAGCAAATGTTTTAGCTAAATGCAGCTGAGTTTTGTGCTTTTATGCATCGAGCTCTGAAACCGAGAGATACAACGAAGTTATTTAAGGTTCTCCCTAAAGCAGAACATTGTACCTGCCAAAAAGAAAAATACAACCCAAAGATGTTCTGTCATCTCTGTGGATGTAGCTGTAAGGTTCAGCAAGGTGAGCGCGTGCTAAAAGCAGCACTGTAAGGATCGCAGCTGTAGGCAGTTCTTATAAGATTAAAAAAAATATCTTGGAGAAGATATTTTTCATGTTTTTAATCACAACTGTAGAGCTTTAAAGTGCACTGAGTACTTTGTGCTGTGCAGGGGAGCAGAAAAGATGCAACAGCCCTAAACTAATGAACTTATTACCTATTTACAACTCAAGATTTCAATATTAATACGGGGTTGAGGCTCTTACCTTGCCACACAAATTTGCCCCAATGTTTCCTGGCTGCTTTTTCTACTTTCTATGATATAGGGAAAAAAGGGCTGTTACAGTGTTTTATTTTCATGTATCAGTAGGATAAGATATTAAAAAAGATCTTTTCAAGAGTTAGGATGCTTCAGTGCATTTTAAAAGGTAAAAAGAAGTGTGTTTGTATATGTTCTTCTGTTCCTTCCATCTCAGGAAAAGGATCCTTAACATCAGTTTACACCCAAAATGATCACAGTGTCATTCAATTTGCAAAAGACCCTTGGGATCATCGAGTCCAACCATCAATTCTGCTCTACAAGTTCACCCCTAAACTTCATCTAACCCCCAACACTACATCTAAGCGACTTTTAAACACATCCAGGGGTGATGACTCAACCACCACCCTGGGCAGCCCATCCCAGTGTCTGACCACTCTTTCCATGAAGCATTTTTTCCTGATATCCAATTTAAACCTACCTTGTTGAAGCTTGAAGTCCTTCCCTCTGGTTCTGTTGCTAATGACCTGTGAGAAGAGACCAGCACCAACACCAACATGTCTACAGGGTCCTTTCAGATAGTTGCAGAGACAAGCAAGGTCTTCCCTCAGCCTCCTCTTCCTCAAACTAAACAGCCTCAACTCTCTCAATCTCTCCTCATCAGATTTACTCTCCAGGGCCTTCACCAGCTTCGTTGCCCTCCTCTGCACTCGCTCCAGTACCTCAGTGTCTCACTTGTACTGAGGTGCCCAAAACTGGACCCAGTACTCAAGGTGTGGCCTCACGAGTGCTGAGTCCAGGGGGACAATCACCTTCTTGCCTGCTAGACACACAGTTTCTAATCCAGGCCAGGATGCCATTTGCTCTATTGGCTCATTGGTCTAGTGATAAGAAAATGCAGGTTGCATCTTGCAGAGCAACAGACACTATTGCTAAACCATAAATTAATTCCCCATGATGATTCCCTGATTAACCCTTAACACACACTTTTTCATCCAGATCACCCTGCTTTGGTGCCAAGGAAAAATTCCTTTGCTGCTGTCCTATTTAAACAGCCCCAAAGGTTCAGAGACCGACAGGCAGCCAGAGCTGGGGATCTGAAATACATCCATTACGACCTCGCAATGTACTTCCTTGGGGTTTAAGGAAACTTGAACAGGAATCAATTTTAAGTGCTGAAATGTTTTGTGAGTTGATACCCAGTAGTGGTGTGCTGCCTGGTAAAGAACACAGAGAGAGGGGAAGAGGTTTCCATGCCAGCAAATGTGTCTTTGTACTAGAGAACAAAGTGTACAGACCTTTAGTGTAATTTATATTTGCCACGAGACCCAGAGATGTCAAAAGACTGAAGTTAGTCAAGATGATTCAAATTGAATGATTCCTACCGTGCTGCTTTTGCAAGAATATCCCAGCTGGGAAAAGAGATGTGGAACATTTCGAACAGGAATAGAATTGGGTTTTACTTTGCTGACTGACAGCTGTATATATCATTTGCAGGAAAGCAACCAGCAATGTCTTTGTTTCCTTTACTTTTCCCTTGAAAACCACAGTTCCTCTGAAAACCCTTCATTTTTTCTAGTTGATAGTTTAGATTCCCCGTCAGATTGAGCCCTTGCTGGAGACCAGCTGGCACTGAGGTGAACAGCATGTGGGTGCAGCTTTGCATTTGAGGCTTGACTGGGTGGCCCTTGTCATTGCGAGAGAGAGGACCATTGTGAGGGGACAAAACCCTTGCTAGAGCACCTTGGCTCCCTCTCTGCCAAGGCTTCTCTCCAAAGGAGTGGGTGAAGAGACATAGAGAAGGAATGTTGGATTTGGGTAAGCAGGGTCGGGTCTGGTTTGTACTTGGATGGGAGACAATCTGGGTACACCAGGTGCTGAAGGCTTACCCTGCTCTAGCAGGGGGGTTGGACTTAGATGATCTATCGAGATCCCTTCCAACCTGTAACTTTCTGTGATTCTGTGAAGAGTGTGTTCAGCACCCACAACCTGGCACTTGAGTATCTACTTTCTACTGGAAATCATAGAATCATAGAATCATTAGGGATTGGAAGTGCCCTCGAAAGATCATCTAGTCCAATCCCCCTGCCACAGCAGGATCACCTAGACCAAGTCGCACAGGAACATATCCAGG
>JAOXOE010000765.1:11683696-11700306 GCA_028565055.1 Phoeniculus purpureus | reverse complement strand
CACAGGAACATGGCCAGGTGGGCTTTAAACATCTCCAGAGAAGGAGACTCCACAACCCCCCTGGGCAGCCCCTTCCAGTGCTCTGGCACCCTCCCTGGGAAGAAGGTCCTTCTCATATTGATGTGGAACCTCCTCTGTTCCAGCTTACATCCATTGTTATTTCGGTCTCATGTATGAACATCTTGCTCTTATGGTCCCTGGAAAGTTGTCGGAGCTCACTAGTTAACTGGTTTGTAGCTGAACCCATTTAGTTTGGACCAGCAGTGAATTCTGAACAGAAAATTCCCTGATTGATTGTGGTTACCTTTTGGGTTCAATATTGGAAGAGTAAACCCATCTGGATGCTGCACAGCAGCTCTGTCACATAGAATATTTAGTGCTTTAACAGAATTTAAGGCAGGATCTATGATTTCTGTAGATAGTAGCAGGTGATCCTGCTGTGGTGGGGTCATTAGAGTAGATGATCTTGTGAGGTCCCTTCCAATCCTTGACATTCTGTGATGGGACTAGCCAGTTCTTACTGCTTCCATTACATCAACGTAGAAGAGAAGCAGCTCAAAACAGATGTAGTTTTCTTTAAAGGTGCAGTTAGCTTTAAACCACTCCAGTGCTATAAACCCTCTGCTGATACAGAGGTGGGTAATGACAAACAGCTTCCCCTTGGCAAAAGCAAACCAATTACAGCCTAATAAATGTGTTACACCCCAGCAGCTAAATAATTCATGGTATTGGCAGGAGGTCTCTGTCCTATAACTCTTCTCAGTCCAATATCCTGAGATGTTAATATATCAGAGGAGAGAGATCCTTCTCTCTCCCTATTAGCAGGTTACTGCTTGTTAATAGAAAAATGCCCCTAGACACAGGGTTTTCCAGCGCGTGTTGGACATGCTTGAAAAGCAAAAGCCACGTATTCAAGTGCCTCGAATGAAAATGCTCTTAATTCCATAGGATGGTTTCATCCTCGGTGAATACTGACAGTCTAAGCTTTGTTTCAAGCAACAAAGTGTGCTCCTGTGTGATGATGGACGATGTGATCCAAGTGGGTCATTTAACAACAAGCTACACAATGGCTGGACACTTTTTTTTCCAGGCTAATAGTTTTATAACCAGTAATAGCTTGATTTTGGCACCTGACATCTTTCATTAAAAAGATCTTTGCTCATGTTGAAAGACTATCAGGATATCTCTTTGTGGGATCCTGTCAGCTGTGTAATGTATTCCAGCCTGGTGACAGCCAGCTCGCTGGGAATGGCTGGAGAATTTAAGGCATGTACGTGCCCCTGCCCATCTGATAAAGGCAAGTGGTCTTGTTGTCCTTAACTTGAAAAAGCAGTTTTCCACGCCACAATTACATACACAGATAGGAGAAAAGAGGTATCACGTGAGAAGTTAGCTTATCTCCAGTTTATTCATTCTTGCTTACAGTGTTCATTTGTAAGTAAAATCAGAGCAGATACCTCATGGTTGCAGTACAGCTGGATACACCCATAACCACCTGCTTTCCTGGAGACTTCATTTCACAGAATCATAGAATCATTAGGGTTTGGAAGGGACCTCAAAAAAACATCCAGTCCAATCCCTCTGCCACAGCAGGATCCCCTAGATCAAGTCACATGGGAACATGGCCGGGTAGGTTTAAAATATCTCCAGAGAAGGAGACTCCACAACCCCCTATGGCCAGCACCTGCCAGTGCTCTGTCACCCTCACTGGGAAGAATTTCCTTCCCATATTTTGTCCATAGTTTTTATCCTTTTCTACTTGCTGAGGTCTAGAATTATGTACCAGCTCCACAGCAGTGGACACACAGGAAAAATGATTTGAAGGCACGAGGGCAGCTTTGGTATCGAAAGTGTTTAAAGCAGCTAGTTGCCATGGTCTTCACTCTGATTCTAACAGTAGTTGCCATGGTCTTCACTCTGATTCTAACAGTAGTTGCCATGACCTTCACTCCAGTTCTAGCACTAAAGGCTATTCTGGTACCTGTCAAAGCTTCATACTTGGTGGTCCCATGTGGTTTATTTAGAATCATAGAATCATTATGGATAGGAAGGGACCTTGAAAGGTCATCCATTCCAATCCCCCTGCCACAACTGGGGGCTCAATGGTGTAGCCCGAAGACAGTCCATTTCCCACCGTGTGGCCCATAAAAGCAGAGAATAATCCCTCCTAAGAAAGGATTTGGTAGACTTTCCAGCTCATTGCATTAGTTCCATGCTGAAATAACACTTCATATGGCAAATTTACATGAGCACTAAGCTAAGCTTGACTGCACCCTGCCTTCCTCAGAAAACCTCTCTGTGGTACAAGGTGTGTTTATCAGATGCTATGCTGGCTGCTGTCGGAGGGAAAAATTGGCACAAAAACAAATGAGAAGGCTCGTTACTGCATGCAACGCCTCAAATGCCAAAATCTTACATCCTAATTCAGCTGGACTGGTTTTCTTTTATTCTGGGTTAAACAGATAATCAACCACTTGTATTTTTAATAAGTCAGAAAAGGGCCTCCATTTGGCAGCCTCAGTTTTTCTTTTCTTGAAGGCATTTATACCTCTAAAAGCAGGAAAACACATCTTTTCAGAACATCTTTGTAAAGAGGAAGACAAAGTCTTGTGAATTATTTTTACTTCAGCTGGGAAAAAGCCTTTCACAGAATCATTCCAGTTGGAAATGACGCCGGGGAACATAGAGTCCAATCATCAACCCTACTCCACAAATTCACAGAATCACATAGAATCACAGAACATGAGGATAGGAAGGGACCTCGAAAGGTCATATAGTCCAATCCCCCTGTCACAGCAGGATCACCTAGCAGATCAAGAAAACAGAATTCAGCTATCAGTTCTGGATGAACTCAACTGCTTATTAACATAACTTGATATTGACCCCAAGACGGCAATTAATTAAATGGTCTCAGCAGTGTTGAGAAACGTTCTCTGTGATGGATTTGTCCTTGTTCTTTGTGCTGAATAGACCAAACACAGAGGAGCTGAGTAAATGTTAACTTCACCACCTCTGTCTCAATTTCAGAGTGTTATGAAGAGCTCTGCTCTGCTTTCCTCCATCACCAGTTTTCCTAGGGAAGATTTTTAAATTCATATCTAGAGCCAAATTCACTGCTATCAGATGTGCAAAAGCACTTCTGTCATCCTCAGCATTGATGTGGAGGAATGAAGGAGAGAGTTCCTGCTTTTAGTGGGTTTGTCCATTGGTTTTGTGCGCAGGAAAACAGACATTCAGCTTGTTTTAACCTTATCTTGTGATTTTGATCCTGCAAATATTTTCTCTTAATGAGATCCATAAGTGCATGTGATCCCCTCTTATGTGGTATAAAAGGAAGCATCAGGCTTCTTTGCTTGCTCACAAAGGTGAATTAACAATTCTAAGCCTCTAGCCTATCCTTTAGAAAAAAGTAAGGCATGGTAGATGCTTCTCATGTCTCCGGAGTCCTGAAGTAGATCACAGTTCCTGTGTGACTTGATGTAGGAGATCCTGCTGTGGCAGGGGGATTGGACTGGATGACCTTTTGAGGTCCCTTCCAATCCCTAATGTTCTGTGAGCACTCAGAATCCTAGTGGTAGCCATGTAGTAGATGTCATAGAATCATAGAATCATTAGGGAATCATAGAATCATTAGGGATTGGAAGGTCACAGTGCTTCTGCAGCTTACTCAAATTCTGTTAATTACATGACTTGCAAATGAAACCTAATTAATTCATGGCACTTCATAGAATCATAGAATGCTCTGGGCTGGAAGGGACCTCTAGAGGTCATCCAGTCCAACCTCCCTACACAGGGACAATTCTACCTAGGTCAGGCTGCTCAAAGCCTCATCAAGCCTGACCTTAAATGACTCCAGGGATGGGGTGCCCACCACGTCCCCAAGCAGCCCATTCCAGCCATCAACCACCCTCACACTGAAGAACCTGTTTCTAATATCCAGTTTCTAATATCCAGCCTGAATATACTTCCAGGTTTTTAGTTTTCCTGCCCATTAATGTTAATTACTTTGATTTTTCAAAGCTCTTTATCTCCTCCTCCTCTGAACATCATCTTTATGTCTGAAGGTTCCTTTAGGCAACATATTTTTGTATTTAAATGCATTTTAAATAATGTTTGGTTTCTTCTCTTTGAGTAGAAAGGAATTTGGCTTCCTTCTAGGAGACTAATTTTAGATAAAGAAACAACAGCAAACTAGTCTCCACTTGCAAGTAGAATCAGCTTCCCAGGGAGGTGGTTAAGTCTCCATCCCTGGATGTGTTTAAAGACCGTTTGGATGAGGTGTTGAGGGATGTGGTTTAGGAGTAAACTTGTAAGGTAGGGTAGATGGTTGGACTCAGTGATCCCAGGGGTCTTTTCCAACCGGAGTGATTCTGTGAAGTTGCTGTGGAAATAGAGACGGCTGCCAAGTGTAAGTTCTAGATTGAAGTCATTTACAGGTTGGATTTGTGAACACAGTTCTTTAAAATGAAAGAGTGTCCTTGTTATCTCATCCTATGCAAACACACGCCACTCTGTAGCGGTAATATTTCCAGGGATGTTGTCATTTCTTTCTAGGTAAAGAAAATTAAGGTATCTCGTATAAAATTTGGGTGCTTTATCAGATGATCCAGCACAGATTTATAGCAGTCAGCAATAAAAACGTGTGAAGACCTGAATTTCTAGCAGAGACTCCAGTATCACTGTGCTCGGTGTTAAAACACTGTGGGTGATGGAATTATGGACACTCTCAGAATGCAGTAAATTGTGTGATAAATGGAAGAGATGGTTCACATGCCTTTCATGTCACAGAGGCTACTAATTTAGTCACAAATACTTCAGAGTTTTTGAAAACCTACTAAAATACCACCCCATCTGTTTCGGTTGTCCATTATGTGTCTTCAATCCAGATCTCTCTCTCTCTCCTTTTAATACCTGTCACTCCTATAGAATCATTAGGGATCGGAAGGGACCTTGAAAGATCATTTAGACCAATACTTTCCTTTCTTTTAGGCTGAGGGAGCTGGGTCACTTGAGCTTGGAAAAACGGAGAATGAGGGGTGACCTCATAAATGTTGATAAATATGGAAAGGGTGGGTGTCAGGAGGATGGAACCAGGCTCTCCTCAGGGGCATCTAATGATAGGACATGGGGCAAAGGGTGTGAGGTCCCACATGAATATGAGAAGGAACTTCTTCCCAGTGGGGGTGCCAAAGCACTGGCAGGGGCTGCCCAGGGTGGGTTGTGGAGTGTCCTTCTCTAGAGACATTTAAAACCTGCCTGGCCATGTTTCTGTGTGACTTGATCTAGGGGATCCTGCTGTGGCAGGGGGATTGTACTGGATGATCTTTCAAGGTCCCTTCCAATCCCTAATGTTCTGTGATTCTGTAACCTGAGCTATTGCAAAGACAGATGACTGCTAGCAGGAATTCATTCAGCAATCATCAGGAAGCTTTCCAGATATGTTTGGACACATCTCTGTCTAGTTTTGTCAGGTGTGGTTTGACTGATCCAGTCTCAGCTGACCTCACAACTGCTGAAAGAAACCCCCATATGAAGGTAGTGGTTGTTAACAGCACTTTTCCTCTCGATAACCCATGGAACATTTTCTCCTGATTAGTCAAAAATACACCCCTGGAGGCTGAGCGATC
This sequence comes from Phoeniculus purpureus, assembly GCA_028565055.1. Taxonomy (NCBI): domain Eukaryota; kingdom Metazoa; phylum Chordata; class Aves; order Bucerotiformes; family Phoeniculidae; genus Phoeniculus; species Phoeniculus purpureus. Next base: position 11,694,679 of record JAOXOE010000765.1, on the reverse strand, counting down.
TGGTTTCCTGATCATGCATTAAACACTTCTCCAGCTGTGGTGACATTAAACTTACAATTGTTGAATGGGATGTGCAGAAGGTGAAGTGAGAGGGTGAGACATTCCCTGCTTCCAGCTATACGGGATGCCGTTACTTTTACTAATACGTTATGTTTTGGCAGGCAAAGCTTTATTTTGATCCAGTGTTGTTTGAATCATTTTTGAATGCAAAGCCTGTAAAAACATCTCTATGCAGTTACTAGATGATCTTTTGAGGTCCCTTCCAATCACTAATGTTTGTGATTCTGTGATTTCTAGACATCTCTGCTCACTGTCTTCATCTTCAGAGTTTCCTGGATGTTAGAGCCTCTCCCTGAAGTGATATCAGACAGCTTCATAAGCCTCTAAAAGCGACCCCAGAACTGTTGTCTAGGAGTCAGAAGAAAACACTGATAATTTTAAGATGGTCTGGCACCTCCTACTCCCCTTCCACAAGTACATGCAGGCTGTACCTGCCAGGACATGAGGGAGCACTCCCAGTACCTGCTCTTCCCAGAAGAGGTGCCCAGGGCCCCACAGAAAAGGTGCCTTAGGTGTTCACCAAGCCATGGGGGCTGTTTTGGGTGAAGAAAGCAATGAGGATGCTGTACCAAGACATGGTGATGTTTCTGTCACTGGCAATTACCTCTCAGTCAGAGGCTGATGATACAGGCAGTCCATCAGCCTGGCAATAAGCAGTCCTAGTGCTTCAGAAGTAGCCACGTACAGAGATCCTTGCAACAATCCTACATCCACATCCTTCCCTTGAGGAGAGTGGGGCTGGAGTGTGTGTGGTGTGCAGGCTCTTAGGGGTGACAGTAATGTGTGACACACCGAAAGAATCGTTGTCCTTCAGGGAGGGGAATAATGAAGTGGGGTGTGTTTTAGCCACTAATCTTCCTCTTTCCTGCCAGTCTCTGTTAGTCACTGTGTGTGCCAGTGGGCACTCCCAGTTCCTCGCCCCAGCAATAACTGTAAAATTAACTTCCAGATATTCAAAACAGATTGCAGGGCTTTAGCCATGTAATTTCTTGTGACATTAGTGGGAGATGCTTGATTAAAAGTTAGCTCAGTGGCCTGAAGTTGTCTCTGCTGGTGCTGTGTTTTCATCTCACACTGGCACTGGTGATGTCTCAGTGTTGCCAGGGCTGTTGGAGGCGGATGGGCTCAAAGGCAGTGTGGTGACCTGCTGCTTCTGCCTGTCGCAGAGGTTTGTCCTGCTCGCTGTGGCCACGCTGAGCAGGAGAATCTCCTTTTGCAGAACGGTAATTAATGAAGCAGGAGGAGGTGTGGGAAGGAAAGCAGATTGATGCCTGCAAATGTTCAAAGCTAGGTTGGATGGGGCTCTGGGCAACCTGGCCTGGTCAGAGGTGTTGCTGCACATGGCAGGGGTTGGGACCGGATGATCTCTGAGGTCCCTTCCAACCTAAACCAGTCTGTGATTCTATGAAGGGGAAGGAGGACAAGGAAGGAGTTGGAAGAGCTGTGGTTGTCTTCTGTAGTGCAAATTTCCAAAGGACTGTATCACCTACCTGTGCGGCCACTTCCCCAAATGCCTGTAGTTAGCCAGGGAAAAGCTGGGTCATTTCTAAGGCTTTAAATTTCCATTTATATTCTTCATTCTCTCAGTAGTATAAATTAATGTTACGGTTGTTGCTCATTTTGAAGCAGAATTCTAAATCTATACTTGTATGAACGTTGTGAGCACCGTGTACATTATTAATTGTCTCTAACAGACAGAGCCTATTTTACACTTTTATAATATAATTCCTTCTCTCCGATCACATCATCAGAGTAAAAGTCATTTCAGAGTGAATATAATTGTAGAAGAGTGAGATGAGGAGGCCATCCTTAACCCTACAACACATCTTCCTAAAGAAAAGGCTCTTAAAGTTTGGAGCAGCTCAGGCTAGCTAAGATGATTTCTAGAATTTTCTCTTGGTTTTCTCTCATCCTGAGGAGTGTTCAGCTGTTCCCTGTCTTCAAGACTCTCTGTGTCAGCTGCCTGCAGCCCAGAGATGTATGTGACGTGTCCTGAGGATATAAAAATGTCCTCCTGGCTGTGCTTGTCCTCCATACCCGGAGCTCCTACTTGCCAGCAGTCAGGGCTATCAGACTCTGGGCTGGTTCCTTTGACAGCTGAGACTGGAAGAAGAGAGGCTGCCGTTTCTAATTCAAAGCGAGACTTTCAGTGGATCAGTTGTTCTGTTCTTCCTGTACAAATCACTCAATATAGCCATGTTGATTTACCAGGGAACAAATGAAAAGCAGTAAAAATGCACATTTTAGCATAAAAAAGTGAATAAGAAGAATAATCTAAGGACACAATAGATTTCATCAGTCAGAGACAAACTTCTCCTCACAGTATCTTGCTGTCATTTTTCTTAATAGAATAGAATATTTGCGCTTAATTATCTGTGGTGATAAGCGAGATATGTGAGGGCTATTACGGAGACATGATTAAATTTTGCATTGAGCAGTGAAGAGATAACGGCACCAATTACACGTCTGAGCTCTGGTTTTGTAAACGTTTCTCACCTGCACAACAATCTACCAGGACTTCAGAGTCTTCCTGTAGCTTCCTGCCATCAATTGCAACACAAGAACCAGGCGATCGCTCTCTGTGATAACAAATTACACGGCACAAACCTCTGTGGCAGAACAAAGCGCTGGCAGTGCTGTTCTAGCTGGTTAAATAAAGGACAGGTTAAGACGTTGGAGTGGAAGAACACTATTAAAAATTCATTCAAAGCATTGTAACTCTCAGGGACTTTTAACTATTCATGACAACTTCACTCGTTAATAGGAAAGCTCTGGCCCTAAGTCACTCCTTGCTGCTCTGAGAGCACAAAACTTGGTTTCCTTTCTTATGTTAGGTTGTCCCACGGGCAGAATCTGGCAGCTCTGTTCCTTAACCGGTTCCTTCACTCGAAAGTAAGAAAAGAAAATGGATTATCTGATTATTTTTTTTAATAGGGTAAAATGGAAGCTTTAAGGAATTTGGCATCTTTGCTCGTAGGGTGCAAAGTGCAGGTGTCAAGTGCCTGGCAGCTCTCAAAACTTGGGGTCTCATTTGTGCTGTTTTGTTTTGGTGCAGGTAATGGCAGAATCACAGAACATTAGGGATTGGAAGGGACCTCAAAAGATCATCCAGTCCAATCCCCCTGCCACAGCAGGATCACCTAGACCAAGTTGCACAGAAATATGTCCAGGTGGGCTTTAAACATCTCCAAAGAAGACGACTCCACAATCTCCCTGGGCAGCCCTTTCCAGTGCTGTCACCCTCACCGTGAAGGAAAAACTTGTTCGAGGCAAAGGCAGCTCAGTGATCAGAGCTGCAGAATCACAGAGCATTAGGGACTAGAAGGGACCTCAAAAGATCATCCAGTCCAATCCCCCTGCCAGAGCAGGATCACATAACTGCTCCCATCATGGAACAGAGCTGTGTCTTCATGCTGAATTACTCACTGGTTAAGATACATCCACTTCTACAGCATCTACTCCACAGAACTGAAGCACAACCTAATTTTCCGAACCGTGAAGCAAGCTGTCACGGTTTGCCTTGCTCTCACCCCAACAGACACGACACACATTGTATTAGTTGGGGCTTGTTTCACAGGCTCGATGTTTATGAGCAGCTTGCAAGTTCATTTTCCTGAAGCAAGCTTTGACAGTTGCTAAAGATTTTCACTGGTAAAAATAAAATCCTGGTGATTCAGATTCTGCGCATCAGGACAGGAGAACAAAACCTGTGTCTTGTGATAACCTCGGCAAGAGATGTTTTTTTTGCTGAAGAAATGAGTCAATCTGTACACACTTATTGCAGAGAAACACTAAAACCATTGATGTTTTTTACCATAATTCCAACCAGCGAGAACAATCAAGGGTTTCTGTTTGGCTGAGTTGCTGGTTTCTGGAACAGAGGAGGTTCCACATCAATATGAGAAGGAACTTCTTCAGGGTGAGGGTGACAGACTATTGGAAGGGGCTGCCCAGGGCAGTTGTTGTGGAGTCGTCTTCTCTGGAGCTGTTTAAAACCCGCCTGGATATGTTCCTGTGCAACTTGATCTAAGGGATCCAGCTGTGGCAAGGGGGATTGGACTGGATGACCTTCCAATCCCTGATGTTCTGTGATTCTTCCACCTGGAGATGGTAAACTAAAGCAAAATTCTGAAAGAACCAAAGGGTTGGGGGTTAAGCATCTCTGAACCCCAGGAGCTCAGAACAGGAGACAAAGTTCTAGTTTCTTGTCAAGCATAAAAGGCAATACCAGTGCTGGAAGGATGACTGTGTTTCCTCTTGTGTGTTTGCCACTGTCCTGTGAACTTCTTATGGCCTCTTGCTGCCCTGATACTGTTGTGAGCTTTTGCTGACAAAGGGCTTCATGGTCTGACTTGGCATCGCTGCTGTGCCCCAGCCAACTGCTCCAGCTTTGTGGATCCCCCCAGAGCACTGAGCTGGGGATCAAAGCGGAACAAGTCATCGCTGAGAATGACTCAGGCCTGAATTTGAAGACAAACGTACAGAAAAAACTACAGCAAGCTGAGCAGTCTGTAGAACTCTCCCACAGTCTGTTTCTCGGTGCTGAGAGGGCTCTTTTCCATAGTAATGGGTGTCAAATGAGACGATCTCCTCAACTCAGATGGGTGAATTCAAGTCTGCCATTCAGAGGTTCCCTCTCTGCACCCTGTGGAGTATTTTGCACATCACAGATAAATTTATTTGGCATAAATTGAAAAGTTAATCAGCTGGACTTGGGGTGTTGTGCTGTGTGCTTTCCCCCATTTGATAATGGACTCTGCAGCTCATTTAGCAGAAAGAGGTTGCTCAAGCAATCAGCTTAGCTCTCACGGACGCCGTTGGGAGTTGTGCTCTGTAAAAGCTACAAGAAATTCATTAATGGCCCATTAAACTGGTGTCAAGGTATCCCTTCAAAGCAAGATTGGAATGCTAGTTCCCTCATTCTGATCCAAATTAATTGGTTGCTATTTTGCTTGATCTTAATCAAAGGTCTGCAGTGAGCTGCATGCGCTGATTACATCTATATCTGCATGCAAAGTGGGTTGGATGATTTCCTGTCTACAAGAAGTATAAGGGTTGATAAGTAAAGCAGCTTCATCTCAGTGTGGTGGGTTCACAGGCAGCATCTGTGCTGTTAGAACTGGTGTTAGCAGGTGCTCACCCCACAGCTCCCCATGTTTCTACATGTGGGTTGTGTGCACTGCTTATGTGTTTTTCACCCCCAAACAGCTCAGATTCATTGCCAGCTCTCAGTGGTGGGGGTGTTTATGGTTCACAATGGTTTAAATGTGTAGTTGGGGTGCAGATGTGTGATACATTGCAATAGCTGAGTCTCCTACTTCGGAGACATTTAAAACCACGAGGATGGAGCCAGGCTCTGCTCAGGGGCACCCATTGATAGGACAAGGGGTAACGGGTGTGAGCTGGAACAGAGGAGTTCCACATCAATCTAAGAAGGAACTTCTTCCCAGTGAGGGTGACAGAGCACTGCAAGGGGCTGCCTAGGGGGAGGTTTTGTGGGGTCTCCTTCTCTGGAGACATTTAAAACCCACCTGGTCATGTTCCTGTGTGACTGGATCTAGGTGATCCTGCTGTGGCAGGGCGATTGCATCTGTAGTTCTGTGATAGCATCTGTGTGAACCAAGCTTCAGAGGCATCAGTGTCTTCACAGCAGAAGGGAAAGGCTTCCTCTTCCTGACTGACCTGATGAACAATGGGGCTGCAGGAAGCAAAGTGTGAACCTCTAAATACTGAATGAGGAGTGTGAAAGGAGAGGTAACCACCTCTGACATGGCATTTCCCACTGACTGCAGTCATGCAGATGTCAGCTGCACATGTGGAAGATGTACACTGACCAAACTTCTTAACTGATTATGGAGGCCAGGAGACTGATGTTGGTTTGTTTCACTTGTCCTTGTATTTTTCATATCTGTGTGGGGAAAATAGGACATAAAGTTCAAGCACCAAGCTGGGACTATAAAACCTACTGGTGTATCAGTAATAAAATGCTTGTCTAGAGCCTGGTGCACCTACACCTGTGTCCAGTTTCCATGGTAAAATTTCGTTTGCTGATATCACAGAATCACAGAACACTAGGGATTGGAAGGGACCTTGAAAGATCATCAGGTCCAATCCTGCCACCACAGCAGGATCACCTATATATATATATATACATTATTTTAAAAAAAGATTAATAAAGACTGTATAGCCTGACTCATGTCAGAGTAGATCTTGCTACTTGCTAGAAGAATAAATCTATCATTACCAAGTGAACCTAATAATGAATTTAAATAGGATTCATCATGTTAGGGCATCATTTTAACCCCAATCCAGCTGTGAGTGCTGAACTTCATCAGTAGTAAAAGCTGATAAATTTTCAAAACTTGCAGAAGACCATTAATGTACAGATGGTAGAGCTGGATTCTTCATATCAACCCCATCTTTATCAGGTCTGGAGCAGATATTTTTGGCCAAGGGAGCTGTTGTGTGTTCCTGACCAAGGGACAATGGTTGTGAGCTGGAACACAGGAGGTTCCACACAAATATGAGAAGGACCTTCTTCATAGCGAGGTGCCAGAGCACTGGAAGGGGCTGCCCAGGGCGGTTGTAGAGTCTCCTTCTCTGGAAACACTTCAAACCTGCCCGGATATGTTCCTGTGCAACTTGATCTAGGGGATCCTGCTGTGGTGGGGGGATTGGGCTAGATGATCTTTCAAGGTCTCTTCCAATCCCTAATGTTCTGTGATTCGGTGACCTGTATCACTCTTGCCAACCTTACAACAGAAGAAGCTGGCTGGGACAGAAAATCTTTCTCTTACTCTTCGCACAGTAAGACACAGCAAACAGGGTAAATGAGGTGAGGATAGGAGGTATAAAGTCAGTAGGCACAGGTGTCTACTAACCTGTGTAGGTTTGACATCTATGGTCAGAAATCACTTCTGAAAAGACTGCTGGTGGCTGCACACCTACTGCATGAGCTGTTCTGTTCAGTTTTCCACAAAATGCTCGGCAATGCTCTTTTGGTTTTCTTTTTCCTCGTCGAAGCTCAGTGACCCTGTTACTCCTCTGAAAAAATACGTTCACAGTTTCAGACAAGCAGGGACTCTGGAGGAATGATGCAAGTCCTTTTCCCAGTGAGGGATGTCTTTGCACTTCCTCAAAATCAGTGCTGTGTTTGGAGACCTCTTCAGCAGCTGCTCTGTCGCAGGGAGAGATGTAGCCAGCAATGCCCGTGTTGCCCTGAAGAGGTGGGTGTTATGAAGCAGATAGCTTTGCATTTGCACCTCTTTTGGGGTATGATGGAGATGAGAAAGTACCTCCTGTTTCCTCAGTGTGTGCAGCTCTTCCTTGTGTTATCCTTAGAAAACTTTACACTGATTTCTAAGCCTCCTTCTGGCTTGGTTTTGTCCTGCTAAGCACATCCATAGGCACAGAAAAGACAAGCTTTTCAGAAGCAGGGTAAATCACTCAGTTCTTTCCAACTCAACCCATTCTATGATTCCATAAAACCTAGGATTTCAATGCAAAGTTGCTATGCCTCAAATACCTGGTCTCCCTATGAAGGGTGGGTGTGAGGAGGATGGAGCCAGGCTCTTCTCAATGTCATCTAGTGACAGGACAAGGGGCAATGGATGTGAGCTGGAACACAAGAGGTTCCACATCAATCTGAGAAGGAACTTCTTCCCAGTGAGGGTGACAGAGCCCTAGAAGGGGCTGCCCAGGGGGGTTGTGGAGTCTCCTTCTCTGGAGACGTTTTAAACCTGCCTGGATATGTTCCTGTGTGACTTGGTCTAAGTGATCCTGCTGTGGCTGGGGGATTGGACTAGATCTTTTGAGGTCCCTTCCAATCCCTAATGTTCTGTGATTCTGTAAATATTTTTGTGTCCAGTCCCGGGCCTCTCAGCTCCAGAAGGACACAGAGTTGCTGCACAGAGTCCCAGCACAGAGTCACAAAGATGATGGAGTGGAACATCTCCCTTATGAGGAAAGGCTGAAGGAGCTGGGTCTCTTGAGCTTAGAGAAAAGGAGACTGAGGAGTGACCTCATTAATGTTTATAAATATGTGAAGGATGGGTGTGAGGAGGATGGACACAGGCTCTGCTCAGTGGCATCTAATGATAGGACAAGGGGCAAGGGGTGTAAACTGGAACAGAGGAGGTTCCACATAAATATGAGAAGGAACTTCTTCACAGTGAGTGAGGAACTGGCTGCCCAGGAGGATTGTGGAGTCTCCTTCTCTGGAGATGTTCAAAACCCGCCTGGATATGTTCCCGTGCAACTTGATCTAGATGATCCTGCTGTGGCGTGGGGATTGAACTGGATGATCTTTTGAGGTCTGAGGTCCCTTCCAATCCTTACCGGTCTGTGATTCTGTGGCACACTACCAGTGACCATCACTCTCCTGGCTGGCACATCGCCCTTACTGCAAACATCTGGGCAACAGCAACTGAGTTTTGGTAGACTTAATGTTTGTGGTTGCAAGAAAAGACTCTGCTGAAAGGGAGCTTCAAGGTTTCCACACCACAGGCTTGTAGAGGCACTGAACTCAAGGTGAGTTTGCTCACTCCTGGTGAGACTTGACCTTGGATTCTGTAGTTGCCTGTGTCTCCTGTTCTTTCTTTGACAGCGTGGCTGTGCTCCTGTCTCTAATTTTTCCCTGGGTAATTTTTCCACTGTTTTTCTGTCACTTAACCTGAATGTTAAAGCAAAGGACTTTCAAGGAATGAGTGTGTCTTGGGTACAGAGAAACAGACTAGACATCCTTTAAAAATCCTTCCTTGTCCCAGCTTTCATGATTCCATGGATTTAAACCAAAACTGCATTTTTAGTGATGGTCTTCATGGGTCATTAAAAATTGAATTCATGATCTTTTCTGGCAAGAATGTTAAGCTGTGAAATGTCACATGCTTAGAAGAATGCCAAGACCACTACTGTCTGTTCAAATCTTTTCAATGAAAGACAGACACCCAGGAATTATTTTTCAGAATAGCTATTTCTTACAATAAAACTTAACCAACCCTAAACCCAAGAGAGCCTCCAGCAAGTCACACAGTCACCAGTGGCTTTCTGCTAAAGGGTACTCAGTTCTACTCCAGTAACACTTAACCAAGTGTGGCATATCCTTCAGAACGTGAAGAAAGAAAGAAAGGGAAGTGTTGCAGGAAGAGAAGCTGGACTGAAATATTTCCCAGTTTATGTTGGAAATCATCTGAGAACAAAAATGTGCCCACAGTTATGTCACATCATTAAACTAAGTGTTCAGCATAGGCAGGTATCACCATCTGAATCTGCAGCTATCCACACTCCACCTCATGTAGCTATTTGCTGTTTGTTATAGGCTTATGATTCCTATAGTTAATATTTTTAGCTTCTACATGAACCATTTCCTATGTGCAATGCCAGAACAAACTACCAACTGCAGAGCTGTGCGGAAGGGACAAATGCAGAACTAACACCACAGCAGTTTTCTATCGGTGCTGTATTTCTGTCCTCAGGGTTATTCCAGATCAACAGATCTCAAGGAGTCTGATTTCTCTTTATTCCTGTCCTTAAGTGTTGTAACTTGGCACAAATTTGGGGAGTAAAAGTCCCCAAAGTCTCCAGGATCATCAAGTCCAGCCCTCATCCCAACATCTCGCTAACCCCTAGACTGTGGTCTCATGTGCTCTATCTACTCATTTTTTAAGCACCTCCAAGGACGATGACTCCACCACTTCCCTGGGCAGCCAGTTCCAGTGCTCAACCACTCTCTCAGGAAAGAATATATTCCTAATAGCCTTTGTCTATCCTAATATCTTTTTGAACTCCAATGAACCAGTAGCACATCAGATTTTCATACAGGTTTTTTGTGTTGAGGCATAAGAAGGCTAGCTGTTTATTTTTGGAGAGATTCAGTGCCCCCTGGCACTGCCAGCATTGGCAAACCATTCTTGTTACACTTCTGAAATGAAACCTTAGCCCCATGAAAGCATCCATGACTCTTTGGTGTTGGGTCTTGTTATGGGGGACCCTCTAAAGCAGTGCCCTTTGCATGTCAGAGTGTCTCGCTGCTGGCTGACTGTCGGCTCCATCCGTGTCCTGCTACAGTGAGCATCCAGAAAGCGAGGAGCAGTCTGTCAGATGCATAATTTCACGTAGTTCTTCCACAACATTGTTTTAGTGCTCTTTCTAGACTTGTAAATTTGCTGTCTGAATTAAAGCCACTCCGAATAGCTGTACGTCAACTGGTTAGGATTTAGCAGTAAGACTCACTCTAGGCAAAACTTTTGCCCTCTTCCTTGAGCACTACCATTGCTAGGCTGGTGCAGTATCAATCTTTCACACAATGCAGACTTTTCTCCTTGAAAGCAAAGGTTACTTTTCACTCAAAGGATCCATCTAGGGAGATGGAAGATAGGTTTGGCAGCTTTTTGGCAGGACGTCTCGAGAGCATCCAGCTAAGTACCCCTGTGCTGCTGCAGAAGTGTGAAGACAGGGCTATGGAGAGATAGAACTGGGGAGGAGAGGGGAGGCAAGGGGTGAAATCACATTCAGCAGCCTGACTGCTGCTCCAGTTGCTCAGACGTGAAGGTGTCTGAGTTGTAGATAATCAAGCGCAGCCCCATTTGCAGCTCTGATTAAGAGGAAGAAAAAGATGTTTGAAAAATCAGTCCTGTCTGCCACCTACATTTGCTCTCTTCAAATTCCAGGAAATAGATTAATTCAAACTCTCCTAATAGATAGCAAGAGCAGAGTCTGTGTTATTGACACCATACCATGGCCCAGGGCACAGCAGAGCCAACCCACACCTCACAGCGAGGAGGAGAATAAAAGCTGCATCTCCACTACAGGACCTAACATCACCCCAGCGGCCAGACCAGGGCACTAAGGCCACAGCCAGGCTGGCCTTCAACACCTCCAGGGATGGGGACTCCACCACTGCCCTGGGCAGTCCAGTCCAGGCTC
>JAOXOE010000765.1:11653722-11677838 GCA_028565055.1 Phoeniculus purpureus | reverse complement strand
TTTTCCAAGCTCAAGAGCCCCAGCTCCCTCAGCCTTTCCTCATCAGGGAGATGCTCCACTCCCTCCATCATCTCTGTGGCTCTGCGCTGGGCTCTCTCCAGCAGTTCTGTGTCCTTCTTGAACTGAGGGTCTCAGAGCTGGACACATTATTCCAGATGTGGTCTAACCAGGGCAGAGGAGAGTGGGTGGAGAACCTCTCTTGATCTACTAACCACCCCCATTCTAATCCCCCTCCAGGGTGCCGTTGGCCTTCTTGGCCACCAGGGCACATTGCTGGCTCATGGTAATCCGATTCCATGTAACATCAAGCTAGCCTGTGATTCTATACTCAGCACACAGTTCAGATTTGTGGAATCCTCTTCTCATTCTTCACTTTCAGCAGAGAAGAAAAAGGGAGAAAGCAAAGATGAAACCACAGAGCCCTTCGAGAGACACTGCCCGTGTCCTTTCACACCGGCTTTGTCAAGTTCACATGTGAACACTGTGAGAACAGCAGACAAGAAAAGCATCACCAGCCTGCACTGGATTTATCAGCTTCCACCAAAGTTATAGAAGAGCGTCTCAGCACCACCCATCTCAGCTTTTGCAGCTCAAAACCAAACACTCTTGTGTTGAAACACAAAGCAGTCAAGTAAAACGCGGCAGTGTGAGGAGAGAGCCGGATATACAGAACAGCAGTTGGGATGAGTCAAAGATGGAGGATGTATTTCATGCAGTGGTTATTGTCTGACGGGTAAGTGTTCAAAGCATCTTCTTTTGGCAATGCTCAGAAATTGTTTGCAGAAAAGAGACTATTTCTAGGCCTTCTGAAACACTTCAGGACAGAGTATTCACATCACGGCAGCTTCAGCTACGCCTAACAAAGCCCTTCCTTTCGGCGATTAAAAAGTCAGCCTGAGAGACACTTTACAGCGATAGATATCTGTCTGCGTGTAATTCCCAATTCAGTAAAGTCCATTTTTCTTCCAAGGACAAGTTTATTTGTCCAGTAAGATAACCTCATGTCTGTCCAAAAAAAAAACCCACCCACAAAACAGAGGTCTTAAATAAACACTAATCTGGAGACTAATTTAAATAGTTATCAGCATCAGATACATGATACCTGGCTCCCAACCTCAAATTCCATTAAGTGCTGTAAGTTAAATACTACAGATAATAAAATCACATCAGATCTCTTTGAAGGTTAACAGCCAATTATTTGCCTTTCTGAAACATCTATTTCTAGTTTGGCTACTGCCTTTGCTTCCTCAGTCTTGGAAAAGAGCAGCTCAAGAAAGGAACAGGGCTCTTCTGCCTTCACCTCACCTTCTGTGCCGTACACCAATCCTTAAATTACATAAGATCTCTCTTATCACTCTCCGTGCAGTCCCTGCCAAATGAAGTGAGCTCAGAGATAGGAGTTTTAAGCTCACAGGTTTCAATACTTGGATTAAGAAGTTGCAACCTTAATCAGAGTTTCTTTCTCCTCTCTGTTGCAGAGCAAGACTGCACCCAGCAATGCCGTGCCCTGCAGTGCTGATATTCCCATCTCTGTTTCTCTCTCATCATTCATGCTTTGATCACAGTTTCAGCACAAGTAATGTGTAGGATGACCTTGAAGCACGTAGCCCAATATATCACATGATAGATACTCTTAGAGATGGGAAAAGTCAAGGCTATTTAACTCTACCATAGCATAAGTGTTCAGAAACTGCGTTGCCCACCCCTGCTCAGGAATATTACGTGTGGAATTTTACTATTCTCAAGCAAGATTGAGGTTCCACATCAATCTGAGAAGGAACCTCTTCACGGTGAGGGTGACAGAGCACCTGAAGGGGCTGCACAGGGGGGTTGTGGAGCCTCCTTCTCTAGAGATGTTTAAAACCCACCTGGACACGTTCCAGTGCGACTTGATCTAGGTGATCCTGCTGTGGTGGAGGGATTGGACTAGATGACCCTTCAAGGTCTCTTCCAATCCCTAATGTTCTGTCATTCTGTGAAAACACAGACAAAAAACCTCTAAACACTTATCTAGCAACTTAGGGATGGAGGGGTTAAATACTGGGTGAATTCCTTCAATATTGGTTCAAGAGGGAAGCAAATTACTCCAGGTAATATTGCCTGGCCAGGGCATGTAGTGCAGTAAATCTCTGTGTATGCCAATGGACTTCAGATCAGTTCCTGTTCCATTGCATTACCCTACCCTCAATGCACTTGTCTTCTTGTGCCTGGAGCACAGATCTCTTGCTGTTTACTACTCTCGAAAATGAGCTTTTTGAATGACCCCCTCAGAGGACTTGAAATGCACTCTGCTTTAAAGGCAGCAGCATCTGAACATCCTTGAAGCTGCGTTCTCTAGTCCAATCCCCCTGCCAGAGCAGATCAAGTCATACAGGAACATGTCCAGACACATTTTGAATGTCTCCAGAGAAGGAGACTCCACAGCCTCCTTGGGCAGCCCCTTCCAGTGCTCTTGCACCCTCAACAGGAAGAAGTTACTTCTCCTATTAATGTGGAACCTCCTTATGTTCCATCTCACACCCGTTGCCCCTTGTCCTATCATTGGATGCCACTGAGCAGAGCCTGGTTCCATCCTCCTGACACCCATCCTTTCCATATATATCAACATCAATGAGGTCACCCCTCAATCTTTTTTCCAAGCTAAAGAGACGCAGCTCCCTCAGCCTTTCCTCATCAGAGAGATGCTCCCCTCCCTTCATCATCTTTGTGGCTCATCACTGGTCTCTCTCAAGCAGTTCTGTGTCTCTCTGGAACTGAAGGGCCCAGAACTGGACACATTATTCCAGATGTGGTCTAACCATGGTAGAGTAGAAGAGATAAAGTCAATACTGTCACACTTTTGAGAATCAGAGAAAAAGTCATCTTTCATTCCACCATGTCGAGCAAACACGTAACTCAGTTAAAATCACACCGGGCTCCTGGTTCATACAGGAAGGATGCAAGAGACTTGTCCTTATACACAACAGAGGCAGAGCGTTCGTGCTGGAATGTCACAAGAAAACAGTAAAAGTTTTATATGCCTGGAAGATGTGGAAATCTCTCTAGCCCTTCCCAGCCTGCATTTCATGTCCTATCTGGTATGGTAAGTACTTCATGCTCACACTCTGATTTTCAGTCTATGCAGTTGTTAAACTCTGACATTTAAGAATCCTGCATGGGGTGACCGAGCTTCGCCTAAGTTTGTCTGCATTATTGATAAGCTAAGAATATGCAAACATTTAGAGCAAAAGGGAATTCGTTATCACGCCAAGTAAAAAATTCCCAACGTCATTACTGAAGTGTTTTCATGCCAAGCAGAAGGCAACGTAAAACCTTACACACTGAGCCCAGAAGGGTAATTCTTTCTGAACACACCTGTGGTTATTTAATACCTCTGCTGCATAGAACCTTCCCTGCCATTCACAAAGGGCTGGTACCGGCTAAAGGACACAGAGAGGAGAACGTTTCCTTCTTTTGTTTAATAACCATTTATACAGGGGTAAAAATACTGTGATCATTGAAACAGAGTGAAAAGCAGGTTCTCTGTGTCCTGACTCATTTTCTTTTCTGAAGCCGTTCAGCTTGGACTCAGAGATCAGGTACACTATTTATTCCTCAAATAGGGCCAGGACGACACAAGCAGGTTAGCTGACTGATGCACATGTGGCCAGAGCAGGACAAAAAATGAGAGAAGATTCCTTTTACTCAAACACAGCTCAGGCAGATGACAGTCTGTTGATGCTCTGACAAACACAGAACTACAGAACATTAGGGATTGGAATCACAGAATCATCGTGGCTGGAAGGGACCTCCAGGGTCATCGAGTCCAACCTTTATCCTATTATCTAGCTGCTAGACTAGATCCCTAAGCGCCATGTCCACTTGTTCCTTAAACACTTCCAGGGATGGTGAGGGACCTCGAAAGATCATCTAGTCCAATCCCCCTGCCTGAGCAGCATCACCTGGATTCAGTCACGCAGGAGCATGGCTAGGTGGGTTTTAAACATCCCCAGAGCAGGAGACTCCATAACGCCCCTGGGCAGCCCCTTCCAGTGCTCTGTCACCCTCACCGTGAAGAAGTTCAGTCACAGAACACCAGAATCACGAAACATCAGGGATTGGAAAGGAGCTTGAAAGATCTTCTAGTCTAATCCCCCTGCCACAGCAGGATCACCTAGACCGAGTCGCACAGGAACAGGGTTTTAAATGTCTCCAGAGAAGGAGACTCCACAACCCCCCTGGGCTCTCTGGTTCCAGTGCTCTGCCACACTCATCGTGAAGGTGTTCCTTCTCATATTGATGTGGAACCTCCTCTGTTCCAGCTCACACCCATCGCCCCTTATCCTATCATTGGATGCCACCGAGCAGCGCCTGGCTCCATCCTCCTGACACCCACTCTGCCCATATTTATAAACATCAATGGGGTCACCGAGGTGTGTGTTGGTTAGCCACTTCAATCTTAAATCACTTTGGTTTATGTTTTGACTATATGTGAGCCTTCTCCTTAGACTTTGGGTTGTAACTTCTCCCCAAACTCAAACCATGAAACCCAAGAGTAGTTTGCAAAATTTATAGTGTCGCACATACTCCATACTCACAATGCTCTACCCAAACACACCTGTTTGCCAGCCCGGGAACATCTTTATGCTGCATTCTTTTCAGAAACCTTCAAAATCACATTTTAAGCAGGTTTGGGTCCTTTCACTTGTGTTTACAAAGATGCTTTCCTGACCAGCCCATTGCAGTTCCTTGAGAAGAAGGGCTGTGTCAAGAGCCCCCCATTTCCTTGCTAGACTCACCTCTGACTGTGCCGCTGCACTGTTCTCTCTCATTAATGTGAATTGGCCACTTACCTGTTAGAGTTTGTGCCATTTGCCTCCCTCCTCTATTTACTGTTCAAGACAAGCATGCAAGGCAAGCTATGAATGATGAGGTTTAATTAAGCTGCGACTCCATTAACTGAGATGCTGCAGGAATTACCCAGCAATCACTCACCCGCAGCAGGTCATCCTTCCTTCTGTGAAAGTTGCTGCCATTGATCCCTCACAACTCAGCTGGAGCTTTGCCTTTCCACTGGTTCTTTTTGCAGGAGAAGCTTCCTGCAGAAGCAGAGCTCTACCTCCTTTCTGTGGTGGGATCCCTCTTATCTAACTTCAGGGGGTTACAGAAGAGTGGAGATGTAGTGAGCTGGCTGCAGCAGAGTTAGCTGGACATAGTCTTTCTCTGCTGTCAAAGGAAAGAAAGAAGCACTCCTGGGGTGAGATGAGATTTGAGTCACCTAAGCAAAGCTTCTCTCAGCGAAACTTCTCTCCTCCTGACACGGAATTAATGTAGACAACGATTTCAGGTATCGTTACAGACATCTGTCTGAGTCTGAAAGAACAAATCCCACTCTTAGAGACTCAACGCTGTGATCTATAAATCAGCAAAACCCCAAATAGATGATGCTCAAGCCTGAATAGTTGCCACAGGATGATTGTCCTACATGCATCCATCAGGGAAAATGTTCCTGTATTTGAAGCTTTAACAACAGCTTAGAGTTAGAAACACAATCATTCAATAAAACCCGCCTGGACATGTTCCTGTGTGACTGGATCTAGGTGACCCTGCTGTGGCAGGGGATTGGACTAGATGATCTTCCAAGGTCCCTTCCAATCCCTAATGGTCTGTGATTCTGCAGTGTAGGAGTGACCCTCCTCTTCCACAGCTCCGGAATCTGATATTTGAGGGGTTTGGATCATTTTCAATGTCTCTCAAAAAAAGCAGAGGATAATTCACAGTCTAGGCACCTCATTGTCTTCTTGACCCAAATCAAGCCTGACAGCTCCTTTTTGCCTCGGCTTTTCTTCCAAAAGCTTAGATCAGTGTGTAAGCCTTTCCCAGAAATGCAGCATTCATAACCTCACCTTAACCTTTCTCAACCCTTAGCATGAACTTTAAACCTCAAGTTGCTTTCAGTTGCTCTTGTTAAAGCCAGCAGCCCATGACCCATCACTTTTAAACGCCTCTTCCAAGCTCAGCCACAAAAAATGCTGCCTCAGTTCTAGAAAGGTGAGACCCGACTAAATGTATGAGCAGGAAACCTTGTTATTCCAACTCTCCTTTTATCTCAAGCTGTGACAAGTCAGTCCTTTGCAAAAGGAGCTGCCTGGGTAAATCTCTGCTCTGCAAAAGTATTGCCTGATAAAAAAACAGCCCCGATCTAATTACTGTGGGTTCTGCACTTGCCGTTTGCCACAGGCTGCGGGTTTGTGCCGCTTAATGAGTAACACAAGGGTGCTGATGTTCCATCTCTTATGGCTTTGTGGTGGTGACTGGAATAAAGATTATTAAATGGAAATCCTCTTTCTAATGATCATTTAAACAAACAGGCAGGTCAGATTTGCCTAATCTTTACAAGGCTTGTTTGAGCTTTGGCTGGAACCAGTAAAGTTTCTAATGAGGCCAGATTAATTTTTGCCAGATGAGGGGGGGTTATTTTGGGTGTTTCCTCACGAGCACAGAACAACTGAGAGCTATGGCCAAGACTCACAAGCCATGGTATTAAATAAATCAGCTTTCTTTGACGACTTTTATTTGCGTATGTGCATCTCAAGGCAGCAGAAAAACTGCTTTTGGCAAGTTTTTGCTCTATGCATTGAGTCCACAGCCAATGTTGAAAGCCAGATAAGAAGACCTTATCTCCCCAAAACACAGATAGACTGTCCTGTCAATAGGAGATGATTCATGAAAGCCAGTTGTCTTATGCTGTTGTGCTGAGAAACTTGGAAGGGCAAAGAGGTGGATCTTAAAGAGGTTTCTCAAGGTGATAATGGGAGAGGAGAGAAATCTTTCTGTATCGAAGCTCTAATGGGAAACTAACATCATTTCCTCTACTAGTTTGGAATGTTAAGAGAATATTCAAGGGATAATGTGTGGGTTTGGCCATCTACTGCAGTATAAAGGAAGCCCAGGGGACTGTTCAGCAGTATGTCTGGCTCAGTGGCTCCAGGAACCAACAGCTGGTCCAAAATAAACTAAACCAGGTAGTCAGAAAGACCAATTAGTTTACAGGCTGATTGTTCATGGCACCTCGAGACAGTGTGAGTGATGCTCCACTTGCAGCTTTCCTGTCCATCTTTTCCTGATAAAGACGTTGATTTGATAACTGGAGGCAGAGTCATGTATTTCTATTCGCGTTGCTGACCACTGCGACTTGTTCTTTAACGTTTTCTTCACGCTTATTTTGAAAGAGCAAAACCATAGTCACAGAGTCTGGTGCACCCTCTGCTACCTGGCTGTCATGGAAAGGTTTAGAAGGCAGCGCTGAGGGTCCTGCTGGTCAAGCTCATCGCAAAACTAGAGCAACAAAGGTGGTGAAGGGTCTAGAGGACAGGTCTCCTGAGGAACAACTGAGGGAACCGGGGTTGTTTAGTCTGAGAAAAGGAGGTTTAGAGGAGACCTTACTGCTCTTTACAGCTACCTGACAGGAGGTATGCTTCACTCCTCAGCAAATCTGAGCCTGTTAGTGCAAAGGTAGCTGCAAAGCCCATTCCTGTCTTTAAGCAAGAATCCTGAGGAAGCATGCAACTCCCCTAGCAGCTTGTCTGCCTACCTCATCTTGCCACGCAGCAAG
This sequence comes from Phoeniculus purpureus, assembly GCA_028565055.1. Classification (NCBI taxonomy): domain Eukaryota; kingdom Metazoa; phylum Chordata; class Aves; order Bucerotiformes; family Phoeniculidae; genus Phoeniculus; species Phoeniculus purpureus. Next base: position 11,670,244 of record JAOXOE010000765.1, on the reverse strand, counting down.
GGGAAGCCAGAACACTACTTACAACCTCCTTACATCCTGAGGCCAAAATCAGTGTAGTTCAGTCCCTGCTGTGTCGGCTATAGAACCAGCTCTTCAACACAGCGAGAGAAAAGGAGACTCTCTATCCTCCCTGTGCAGGCAGATAAACACAGAGACGCAGTTTCCACATTTGGCAACTTGGTGATATTTCACTTTAAATTGGTTTGCTTGAATGACCAGAAAGCAAACCCAGCACTGGAGTATTTTTGGGAGGGAAAGATACAGCTGCAGCCCCTTGTAAGCCTAATGGGAAAATAAATATCCTATGAAACTAGGAGTGGATAATTATGTGTTGCCTAAGAAAAAGAAAACTGCTCCCTCCTAGAGCTTATTATATTTTGAACTTAAGTGCTGCTGCTGAAATTCTGTCTGTGCAAAATGATTGGAACAGAGGAATGCAGTTGGGAGAAGAGACATAAGAATCACAGAACGTTAGGGACTGGAAGGGACCTCGAAAGATCATTTGGTCCAACCCCCCTGCCACAGCAGCATCACCTAGACCAAGTCACACAGGAAAACATCCAGGCAGTTTTAAAATGTCTCCAGAGAAGGAGACTCCACAACCCCCTTGGGCAGCCCCTTCCAGGGCTCTGGCACCCTCACTGGGAAAAACTTCCCTCTCATATTGATGTGGAACCTCCTCTGTTCCAGCTCACACCCATTGCCTCTTTGTTCTATCATTGGAAGACACTAAGCAGAGCCTGGCTCCATCCTCCTGACACCCTCCCTTTCCATATTTATAGACATTAATGAGGTCACCTCTTCAGTATCCTTTTTTCCAAGTTCAAGGGCCCCAGCTCCCTCAGCCTTTCCTCATCAGGGAGATGTTCTACTCCATCATCTTCGTGGCTCTGCACTGGAGTCTCTCTAGCAGTTCTGTGTCCATCTGGAACTGAGTGGCCCAGAACTAGACACACTATTCTAGATGTGGTCTCACCAGAGCAGAGTAGAGGGGCAGGAGAACCTCTCTTGACAAGTCTGTATGCAAGCAAGTGCTCCAAAGGGCTTTGGCTTTTTCCATCCCCCTGACCATTGTAGTGGTCCTCCTCTGGATGCGCTCCAGACTGCCTACATCCTTCTTGTGCTGGGGGCTCCTTGTCCTGTCCTTGTTCAAAGTAAGTCTTTGAAACTAGGACATGAGTATATTGGAGAGGGTGAAGTAGTTATCTAATAAAAGAGAAAGCAACATGCCTGTTAAAAAGGGGATTTACGGTGTTGTGTGTCAGTCAATAGATTTCATAAGGGAAAAACATCACAGGGTCACAGAACATCAGGGATTGGAAGGGACCTCGAAAGATCATCTAGTCCAATCCCCCCGCAAAGTGCTTTAAGGGAACAAATACAACTGCCATTGCCTAATCATGTTTCACCAAACAAGTGGCGATCACAGAAGCACATAACAGCTCCTACAAAGCAACAGCAGTATCTACACAGCGAGATGAGGCAAAGCTGCAGGAGGCTCCTTAATGGTGCTTGAAACAAAAGATTAACAAAACCCCAGCGAAACAAATTGTCCCTTTTGAAATGTCCCTCAGAAAGCACGCAGAGATTTGATAGAATATGAAATGCAGATTCCTCTTAAATTGTGATTACAGAGACAAGGGGATTTTTGCGAGGCCATGATATCCCACGGTCTGCTCTAGAAGCAGAAGTGTCTGAGTCAGGCAGCTACAGCAAGGACAGAAACGAGCTGGCTCCTGGTTTGAAAACCCCGAGGCACCTCAGGGCAAAAGCCTCACATAAATAGTTCAGCACCAGCTCGAATGAAAAGCACAGGAATTTCTTGGCTGAACAAAGAAATGAGGCAGGAAACAACCCAACCAGTTGCAATGAGTGTGCAATTAATGAGAGACATTTTCCTGAGCATTGCTGTTCATTTTAAATCACACATTTTGAACTCACAGAATCACTGACTGGTTGAGGTCATTCCTTGGAAGGGGCCTCTGAAGGGCATCAGATCAGAAGACTCACCCACACCAGATCTGGGAGGTCTGAAAGCTGCCTGGAAGTCCAAGGTGCCCGCCTTCCTCCTTCCTGTGCTATTTATAAAGACAGAATCAAAACCACAGAACATTAGGGATATGAAGAGACCTCAAAAGATCATCCAGTCCAAACCCCCACCATCACCACAGCAGGATCCCCTAGATCAAATCACACAGGAACATGTCCAGGCAGGTTTTAAACATCTCCAGAGATGAAGAATCCACAACCTCCTTGGGCAGCCCCTTCCAGTGCTCAATCACCCTCACTGGGAAGAAGTTCCTTCTCAGATTGATGTGGAACCTCCTCTGTTCCAGCTCACACCCACTGTTCTGTCATTAGAATACACTGTGAAGAGTCTGGTTTCATCTTCCTGACACTCATCCTTTCCATATTCATCAACATTCATGGAGTCATCCTACAGTCTCCTTTTTTCCAAGCTCAAGAGACTCAGCTCCCTCAGCCTTTCCTTGTCAGGAAGATGCTCCACTCCATCATCTCTGTGGCTGTGCGCTGGACTGTCTCCAGCAGTTCTGTGTTCTTCTGGAGCTGAGGGGCCCGGAACTGGACACAATAGTCCAGATGTCATGGAGCATCCTCATCCTCTCTGAGCAACCCTTGCCAGGGGTCTGTCATCTTCATGGTAAAAAACATTTCCTCCTGTATCACCAGCCACCAGTGGATGGAGGTTTGGCATTAGACATGTCTTTGACTCTAAATCACAGAATCATTCAGGCTGGAAAAGACCCTTGGGATCACTGAGTCCAGCCATCAACCCTACTGTACAAGTTCACCCCTAAACCAGATCCCCCAACAGTACCTCTAAGCATCTTTTAAACCCATCTAAGGATTGTGACTAAAGGTGACAAAGGTATGAAATACTACCTTCAGCCAACTCAACTGATATTTTTCTTCCAGAATTTCATCTTCAAACCCACAAACCTCAACAGTGAGTCCACACACTTTTAATTCTCTTCTAACCTTTGCTGAGCTGCTGTTCTTTAAACCGCAGCCTCAGCCACTTACTTTCCTCCCCAGCACTACCAATTGGTGGGATTTTCTTTTGTTTCTGTTGCTTGCCTTCTTTTATAAGGGGCAATGGGTGTGAGCTGGAACATAGGAGGTTCCATACAAATATCAGAAGGAACTTCTTCACAGTGAGGGTGACTGAGCTCTGGAAGGGGCTGCCCAGGGGATTTGTGGAGTCTCCTCTGGAGACATTTAAAACCTGCCTGGATGTGTTCCTGTGCGACTCGGTCTAGGTGGTCCTGTTCTGGCAGGGGGATTGGACTAGATGATCTTTTGGGGTCCATTCCAATCCCTAATGATTCTATGATTCATTATTTTATTATTAAAGTGTTTCTTGTGTTTTGAACGATGGACGATAACAGCCATGTCACAGTGAGGCTGCACTAACGACAGGCACCAGCCCTGGAGAGGCCATGGCAGTGCCACACACCAGGCAGAATGTTGACACTGGCTGTGTCACAGGGGTCTGGTTCCAGGGACAGTCCAGCACAGCCATAAAAGGGGCTTCTGGGACTGAAAACATCACGAAAGCGGCTGGACCACTCTCCGCTCCAGCAGAATAAGCTTTCTTGAAAACCAGACAAACGCAGCACGCCGTGAAGTCTCATGTGAGGACTTGTGCTTTTACCAACAAGGAACACGCTCCATGGCAGCCAGCTGACCTACATTTACAGCTGAAGAGCTCCAGCTGCCCCACAGGGAGTTGCATCTAACCTACCAACAGAGGAGGAGTGACAGTCAAATGGACTGTGCCTTTTCATACGATAAACCGAGCAGAAGCAGCCGCACGGGGACAGGGTTTGCTCCTGCTGCTCTGCATAAGAAGCAAACGAGATCGACACTCGACAGCACTCATTATGTAAGATTCATCTTTATGTAAGATGATGTTAGACAAGTCCAGAACAGATTCCGGTTCAATACTTGCCCCTTAGTGACTTCATGTTTCTCCTTTCCCAGCCTCATTCCAGCCACGACTGCCCCACTGCTCTCCCCGTTCCGAGAAAATGGGTCGGCTGCTCCAAGATGCAGCTCCTGCTCAGAGCTGAGTTTTTCCTCTCTTTACAGTTTATTGTGATAAACACTAGACTTGCCTGTTTTGAGGTCTGGCGTTTTATTGACAGCCGTACAAGCTCGCCTATGCAGATGGAGCAGGCGCTGCCGTTTTTAGGTGTCATTAGCATTTCATTTCCTCCCAAATAATTTCCCCATCACGTTAAGCATCACCAGGGCAGTGGGAATGCTCAAAGGAACATTCCACCGCAGCTTTGTGCTGCTTTTAAAGAAAAGATCTCAGCAATTCCTGAACTGAGGGTTCTGTTTGCTTTGACTTGGGGTATTTCTGTACAGGGCTGTTTCACTGTAGCCAGGTAGCAGAGCTAAAGCTGCAGGAAGGCTTGAATTGGACATCTTAATTTCTCTCACAGGCTTCAGAAGTTACCTTATTATACCTTTTCTTTCAGAAGGAAAGTTTTTAGTGAGTAACACAGAATCACAGAATCATTAGGGGTTGGAAGGGACCTCAAAAGATCATCTAGTCCGATCCCCCTTCCACAGCAGGACCACCTACACCAAGTCACACAGGAACACGTCCAGGCAGGTTTTAAACATGATAGAAAGGAGACCAGGAATCTCCCTGGCTGTGGCACAAATTACTGTGGATGATTTGACATCATACTTCTTGCTGAGTATGTACAGCACCCCCACTCATAGTCCTGGTGAGCTGCTGAGGAGTCTGAAAGCTGCTGAGGGGTGTGGAAAGAGAGATGAATCTCCTGTTAAACCTGGGCCAGGTTGCACTGGTATTTGATGGGCTGCTGAGGAAAGGGATGCGGGCCAGCAGTGCATCAGGTCACAAATACAATTCCAAGTGTTTGAACCTCTCGCACCCTGAGTGGGTTATTCCAGGCAAACTGTAGCCACATCTCCTTGCTTTGAGAAACTTTCCAAGAGATGTCAAAATTGATGCGAGTCCAGAAGACGCTTAGGGTTTATTAAGAGCTTTTCCTCACAGCTTCTCAGCTGACCCCTGCTCTGTGAGCTGAGATCCTCTGGCTAGAGAGCAGATAAGATGACACCCTCAAGCCACAAGGCTACATGATCATTGTGGTGCTTGCAGGGGCTCTCTGGAGATATTAAAAATGAAGCTGCTTCATTCCTGCTTAATCCTATCCCAAAATTCATGATTTACAGGCTGTCTGAACACGACAGAAACACCAACACCTGACATAACGACTTACAAAGCTTCTCCCCGAATAGGATTTGCCTATGGTTTTGCCACCAACGTCATCCTATTCTGTAATAGAACCTGTGTGTCATTGCTGCTAGACTTGCCTCCCACACTACTTCTGCAAAGCATCAGGAAAACTCATTTGGCTGCTCAGTGACAGCAGGAGAACACCCCAAACACAGAGTCTGGTGTGTGTCGGTCTAGTCATGGAGATAAATACACCTCCAGGTTTAGAGCCTCTAATAGTGGTGCCTTGCCATGCTGTGGCACTAGAACATCTTTTAGGTCTAGAGCCTCTAGCAGTGATGTTTAATGCCTTGCCATACTGTAGCACTAGAGCATCCTCCAGGTTTAGAGGTTCTAGTAGTGACGTCGAATGCCTTGCCATGCCGTGGCACTAGAGCATCCTCTAGGTTTAAAGCCTCTAGTAGTGATGTTTGATGCCTTGCCATGCCGTGGCACTAGAGTATCCTTTAGGTCTAGAGCCTCTAGTAGTGATGTCAAACGCCTTGCCATGCCATGGCGCTACAGCATCCTCACGCTGTCACGACAACTAAGTCACAGTGCAAAACCTCACGGTGTTTCCTGCACCAAAGCAAAGTTTTGAGAAAGTCGTGCTGTAACCTTGGCTCTCCTTTACAGAGCAGTGACAGAATAAAGAGAACAAATGCCCGTGGCCTCTAACAGATTATTTGCTCATTTCAAATGGGTTAACCACTTTGCATGATTGTTATGGGCTTGCCTTTATTAGAACAGAGCTGAGTGGCAGCCACCCCTTTGCAAATAGAAGTGCCCACATCTGGTACAACAGGACACTTGTTAATAACCTGTGTGGAGGGGGTGAGATTCTGCAAGATGTGGTCTATAATTACTGTCACTTAGGAGGAACATTGAAAGGTTTGTTTGCAGAGCCACCAGGTTCCTTGCTCCTTTAATAACAGTATTTGCTGACCATTTGTCATTATTTATGTGCCTTCACCTGGCCACCCGTGGGAATAAGTTTTAAAGAGACAGTTTAATAAAATGTAAGGAGCAAGAGGTCGCACATCCCGGGAGTAATATTTATGATGATAAAACAATGAAAGGTTGTAGCAGCAGGGCTTTGGTTTTCAGGGAGATCAGATGTACGCAATAGGGTTTTACTTGCGTAAGAAATCATCTGTAGGATCACGGTTTCTGCATTAGACACTCATAGAGTCATTCAGGTTGGAAAAGACCCATAGGATCATTGAGTCCAACCATCAACCCTACTCTACATGACTGAGATGCATGCAGTTGGCCTTAAGCAAAGGGACAAAACAATAAGAGGACTTTCTTGCTTACCTGTCACCTTGAGATAAATAACAAAACTCAACTCATTTCAAAGGGAGCCTGACTGAGCCTGAAAGAGGCGGCAATAAAAGGAGAAGTATTGGACAGCCCCTCATATTTATTGGAAGCGTAAAGAAGATTAATTTTCTATGTAACCAAATCCACACATAAACATCCATTTCTACTATTGTAGTCCAATAAAAGTAAATTAAACGGTGCCAGAATTGATGGCTCTTACTTGTGAGGTAAGATAACAGCCGCGAGCAAAGCTACGGAAGTGAATCAAAGCAACCGTGAGCGCAGCTCACGTTGGTTACAGAGGAGGACAAACCAGCAGCCCCATAGGAACAGACTGTGTGACTGTAATTGAAAAAAACCCACCAAACCTATAAACTTTAATTATTATTATACTAATAATAGCTTTAATTGTCTCCTTTTTATTCTTTGAGTTTTAGAAGATGAGGAATGATAACGTAAGCCAGTGGCCGCTGAAGAAAAAGAGGGGGGGAAACTAATTTCTCTTGTGATGGGGAAGTTTCAAATATTGAGCTCTGTCAGCTCCAAGAGCATTTTTAATCCAGGCTGTTCCTTTGTGCTGCTCTGCCAGATGAGTCACTGATAGATGGAGGAGTTTGTGGTGCAGCAGACACGAAAACTGTTCCTTATTATAAACTGGTATAGGAAATTGCACACAGAAAACTGTATTTAAAGACAGACACACAAAAGACTCTAATGAAGCTGCTCCTGCAATCTCACTTCAGCACAAACGTTTCCTCACTCCTCTCAGCATCACAGACAAGCAGCCAGCGACAGAAACACCTTTTGGGGGTTTTACTCCTAATCACTGAACCCTAAGAGAAGGCTTTGGTCTTTTTCTCTTGTAATTGATTTCTGCCTTGATCACTGTTCAATCTGGATATGAAAGGAGGCTTGATGTGATATGACCTTGCTTAATTGGTCCCCGTCCAGTCACAAGGATTGTAGGGCTTGCACACAACCTGGCACTGCCTGAAGGCACTTACTAAACACTTTGCTTGGTATTGCAACCCGGTAATCTCTAATTGGACGTTAACCATTCCGTCTGCAAAGAGAAAATGACTTGAACTGGTTACCACGTGTGGCCCAGTCTCATTGACTCCGTAAGAGGAGATTAAGTCCAGGCAAGTCAGGAACAGAACCCTTTTGACTTCATTAAGTCAGGCTTCACTTTGAACTTCAGTTCAAGGTCTGTCACTGCAAAGAAGTGGAAGATGCAGGTGGCAGCAAGGCTTTGTGTTTTCCGTAACCACTGTCTGCTGCCCAGGGAGCAGCAGGGTGCAGGCAGCTACAGGCATCTACAGCCTTTCACTAGAGAAGAGGAGTGTGTGGAGCCTCATTTCTCTTTGGTATAAGAGCAGTGATGGTGACGTGTAAAGCTGGCAGCCCACACCTGCCCAAATCCTCGTGTGGGAACAGGAGCCTCTGTTTGGGAGCAAGATCCTGAGGACTTTGGCCAAAGCAATGTACTTGGTTAAGCCTGTGGAAAATTAGAGACTTGTGGCCCCAGACCTCAGTGTTCCTGAAGATCCTGTTCCAAGTATCTGTCCTCAGTATTTGGCTCAGTAAAATGTCCTGGAAAGTGCTCAGGAAGAGCAGATATCATAGGAAGAGCCAAGATCTGACAACAGCCTGATAGAAGGATGGAAGTTGAGAGCTGCTGCTGGCTACCTCTGCTGGAACTCCAAGCAGGAAGAAAAAAGACCACTTAGACACCAAGATGTGTTAAGATCTTAGAATAAAATAAACAGTATCGGGATTATGGCTCCTATTTTCAGAATGACTCGTTCTCTGTGCAAAATTAATTGACCTAATACTAAGTACAAGGCCATGCCTTGTTTTCTGTTCTGCTATAGCTCTGTGAGTCAGAGGGAGCAGAGACACGGGGCATCTCTCAGGTTCTCTCAAGGCATCTCAAATGATCTCAGAGATCAGCTACACGGGTACTGCAAGTATTTTGATTAGATAAAGGTGACCAGATTACTCTTTTTAGGGAATCTTTACATTTTAGGCTTACACAAGTGTTTCTTTACCCCTTCCAAGACCTCTAATACAGAAGAAATTCTGACAAGACTGTTGTGCAGTAACAGCAAGGGCTGAAGCTGAAGTTAGGAGCCAAGTGAAGAACACAAACATATTTATGCAACACCAAAATACCTGTTTCTACCTGTTTCCTCTTACATTGTTGATTCTCCTCCTTGCCATATTGGAAGCTAACTCTGAAGTTGAGAAACCAAACCAAGTCACAGTAAATTACTTGCAGGTGATAGGATCAATCCCAAAGTTGTTCTTTTTTCCTCCCCACCACGAGTTAATAAATGGAGCAGCTACACTAATAATAAAGAGAATATATATCTAATATATGCAATGCCATAAAAGCTGTACCCATCAAGGTACTCCAGGGGAATGGACTGGTAGAAATAGATTCTCTTCAAACACCGCCAAGAAGGAAATTAATACTGGCTTAAAATAGAATTAGAAACCTTCTGTAGAAGTATTGCTGAACGGCGGGGTCCAGACCCCAAAGAAGTAGTCCACGTCCCTATGAGATAAATGCAAGTTTGACTCATCCAAACTATTTCATGAATAGCTCTAGATGAGAAGTGTGAGAGCTCCGCTGCGTTACGCAGCCTCCCCCCTTAAATGCTTTTCTAAGTGTTGAAGATGTCACGCACCTCTCTCTTGTTCTTTAAGCAATAATTATTGCATTAGTACAACATAAGACCTGAAGTACTTTTAATGCTTGACTAAGAAGGACAAAGAGACTCTCCAAGACACAACCCAGCTCTGGCAAAGGTAGAAATAAAAGTCGAACTATACTCATATGTTTCGCATTAGTAGTTTGCCGCAGCTACCCGAGATGGTCCTTCTCAAGGATGCTAAAGACTCAAGTGCATGGAATGAGTCCTCATCAACAACTGCTTCACTATGGAGATCTGTCCTTGCATACCTCTCTACCTTAGACACAAGCTCTTGCTAAGGTGAAGGCAAAGTGTTCACTGTGCCTAAGTAAAGCTGTGAAAAAGTTACTATCAATTTCTCATCACCACTCTCATACCATGAGATCACAGAACATTAGGGATTGGAAGGGACCTCGAAAGATCATCCAGTCCAATGTCCCTGCCACAGCAGGACCACCTGGACCAAGTTGCAGAGGAACATGGCCAGGGATCCTTGCTGCAAAGTTCGGTGGGTTTTTCTGGGGACAGGCACACACTCCTCGTTTTACATTAAAGGAGAGGCATTGCTGACTTGCTCTCTCACACCTCGTAGGTGGTAGTGTTAATGTCCCAGATAGCTTGAGTAGTTTTGCAAAACCTTCTGCACAAGTAGGAGAGAGAGGTCCAAGAAATTGAAGAACAGGAGGCTGGGAGAATGAAAGACGAAGAAAATGAAAGCTGTCTACAAGTTTCCCCTTCATGAGCACAAGTCAGCTTCCATAAATCAAAGGTAAGAGGAATTTAAAACAGCTACTAGGTTAAGTACTTAAATCAGTGACTAGAAATGTAGTGCTTGATCATCAGGCAAAGCAGCACACTGTGTGTTGGAACTATGTAGTATGGGAAAATTTAGTCAGCCACCAAAGAAACTCCTTCACAGTGAGGGTGACAGAGTTTTGGAACCAGGGAACCCACAGAGGTTGTGGAATCTCCTTCTCTGGAGTAGTTTAAAACCCATCTGGCCGTGTGCCTGTGCAACTGGATCTAGGTGATCCTGCTGTGGTGGAGTGATCGGACTGGATGATCTTTCGAGATCACTTCCATTCTCTAATGTTCTGTGGTTCACCTGTATTGCTCTTCTTCCACAACCTCATTATGCCCTTTAAGGCTTCTTCCCCTGACGTTTTTTATCCACTGCTTCAAGCCCACTGGAGCCAAAACCAGAACTTTCCATCATCCTTCCAAATCTTCCATTCTTTTCTACCTCTGAGGCCAACGTTAATCCTGTCCTACTTCCAGGTGACACCTTCCAGACAAAAGTTTTCTAAAAAAAGGAAGCTTTTCCCAGCTTCCAAAAGGCTACAAGTTCTTTCTCGAGTTTTCATCTTACAAATATTACAGGTTTTTTTACAAACAGTTTTTCCATTGTCCACGATGAACTGTGCTGCACAGATCGTTCTCCTTGCATATGGCCTGTTGGCTGTGAGGTCTATACCTCCACACGTTATCCTGCCATTCCTCACCTCCAGTTCTGCTGGTACAAGCTGGCTGCCCACCCTTCTTTGGTCCTTCATGGGCCAGCTCACCCATCCAAGACTGCACAGATAACACAGCTCTACATCACCCACAAGCCCTCCCCTTTCATCACCTGTGTGTCAGATTTGGAGAGACACACCACCAACTTGCTTATCATCCTTTTTCACAGAATCACAGAACATTAGGGTATGGAAGGGACCTCGAAAGATCATCCGGTCCAATCCCTCTGCCATAGCAGGATCACCTAGATCCAGTCACACAGGAACATGGCCAGGTGGGTTTTAAATGTCTCCAGAGACTCCACAACCTCCCCCTAGGCAGCCCATTCCCCTAGACCAAGTCTTACAGGACCTTTTTCCTTACCTAACTCCCACAAAATGTTCTAGATCTCATTCTTTTTTCCTCCCCACATGTTTTTCCACCCTAGTGTAAAGCTTTTAAGAAGTTTTGATAGGAGTGTGCCTGTTGATGTTGTGAACATCAACCCCTATCATGCTGACAAATATCTTCCTATTATCTTGTTTACTCCCATCTCCCTGTCAACATCCATCATATCCAACACTTGTGTGATCAGACTACAATGTCTTTCAGCAGGTGTTGTCTTTTTTCTCGTCGGTAGAGCGCTATGGCTCTGAATCGCAGTTTTTCCCCTTCCCCAAAGATCTAGGCAAGTTCATAGCGGGCCAAGTAGGTTGACTCATTAGGAAAGGGACCAGAATGCTTTAATGCAGGGTTTTCTTAATGGAAGACTACAGAAACAGGGTAAGAAATAAGCAGGAGAAAGAGCTAAATAATTTATATTCAATATTACTGAGTTTTGTCATTGGAAACTTGGAAACCGAAGTGTGTTTGGTTAGGTTGAAAAAAGAACTGGAAGGAATGGAGATCGGAACAGCATAGTCCAGTTTAGAGCTGAACCAAGGCTTTGTCTCAGCTCAAACCAAAACCCATGAGTTGCTTTGTCACCCAGTGCGATACAGAACTACAAGTACACACCTTCGTGAACCTACACAGTTGATCCTTTACTTCTAGAATCCAACTAATACTTCAAATGAAAGGCTGGATAAAAAGGTTGTGGCAGGGGGATTGGACTAGATGATCTTTTGAGGTCCCTTCCGATCCCTAATGATTCTATGATTCTATGAGAGGTATCTCAGTCCCAGGTTTTGTTCAGGTTATATTTGTATTCATGATCTGTATTTTTTTTAACTAGTTCTGATTGCTATAGAAATAAAGTGTCACACATCAGTCCCCAGAGTTCAGCTGCTAGAGGTGTGAGGGTTTATCTTTGCCTTTACAGCACTGGAATCCACTGTCATATTCCATATCTAAGAATCACAGTGAAGAAAAACTCTCAACCAAGAGCCCTGATTGAAGAAGGTCAGGTAAATCAGGATTCCCAAAAGAAAGATTACTAAAAGCCAAACTTCTTTTGGAAAATAAAATCCCAGGAGTGCTTTCCCCAAACCACTCATCTCTGCCAACTGCTGGGATGCACTGGTCACCATCAGGTGCCAGCTGCAGAGCTGAGGCGATCCTGCTGCGGCGAGGGGATTGGACTAGATGATCTTTTGAGGTCCCTTCCAATCCCCAGTGTTCTGTGAGGCAATGTGTTGCAGTCACAGGTAGCACACGGAGGGGACAGTCTTCCCAAATCTGATACAGCCAGCTGCGCGAGCGAGAAGCTCGGCACCTTAAGAAGTGCAGAGTGCTCTTCACACTCTTCACGCAAAGGTCCAGCAGAGAAAGGCTCCTTCAGTGCTAAATTACTGAAACAGAGTGCTAAAAACAGGCTTTTCCAGTCGATGAGGACTGCACACAATCATCCCAACACCTCTAATGCCTGTGTTTAATCTTTTGGATTCAGCACACAGCTATGATTTTCTCATTAGAGTCCAAGATAAACCCTTCATAGCTATAGTCAAAAGCACACACAAAATACCAACCGTGGAAATCACTTCAATTTTCCAACCAGTTATTATTTCTATTCTTTGCTATGAGCTGTTTTAAGCAATTAATAAGATTTTTTGTTTCACCTCCCCAGGTCTAGTCAGTCAATCTGAATCTCTTCATAAACTCCAGGGACATAATTCACTCCATAAGAAAAGAAGTAATAATTCAAGTAATAGAACTATTACAGATGGAAAAAGGGAACATTATAATTACCATCAGCAGAACAGAAGAACTCCAGACACCAAAGTCCTCTCAACTTCTCTGTGTACGGGGTGCTGCTATTTTTCCAGCCTTACTTTTGAGAAAACATTCAATCAGTTACAGAAATTTAGTGTCAGGTTTTGCATGTGCTGGTTTGGATTTTGAAGAGATGGAATCATACAATCACCATGGCTGAAAAGGACCTCCAGCATCATCAAGTCCACTCCTCAACCCAACAGCTCCCTAAGCCCTAGACCATGGCCTCAAGTGCTCCAGCTACTCTGTTTTTAAACACTTCCAGGGATGGGGACTCCATCACCTCCCTGCGCAGCCTCTTCCAGTGCTCAACCACTCTCTCAGGAAAGAATCAACTCGTTCTCTCAGGAAAGAATTTCTTCCTAAGAGCCAATCTAAACCTCCCCTGACACAACTTGAGGCCATTTCCTCTCATCCTGTCATTAGTAACTTGGGACAAGAGACCAGCCTCGCTACAACCTCCTTTGAGGCAGCTGTAGAGAGCAAGAAGGTCTCTTCTCTAGACTAAATAACCCCAGTTCCCTCAGCCACTCCTCACAGAGCCTGTTTTCCAGACTCTCTCCAGCCTTGTTGCCCTTCTCGGCCCAGCTCCAGCCCCTCAATGTCCTTCTGATACTGTGGTGCCCAAGACTGGACCCAGTACACAAGGTGCAATCTCACAGAATCACAGAACATTAGGGATTGGAAGGGACCATGAAAAACCATCCAGTCCAATCCCCCTGCCACAGCAGGATCCCCTAGACCAAATCACACAGGAACACATCCAGGTGGGTTTAGAACGTCTCCAGAGAAGGAGACTCCATGAGTCACCACCTCCCTACTCCTGCTGGTTGCACTGTTCCCAATCCAGGCCAGGATGCTGTTGGCCGCCTTGGCCACCTGAGCACCCTGCTGGCTCCTGTTCAGCCAGCCAGAAGAGAAAAGGAACCACCCTTTGGGGAAAATCAGAGCTTGAGGCCAAATTTTTCAAATGCATCATCAAGAAGATTGTGGCAACCAGAAGTGAGGGTAAAGAAGACAATGACTAGCACTACACTTACCTGGAATTTTAAGAGATTTTTTAGTGTGTTTGTTAAAAACAGCCTCTTCCTGGATAAAAACAGCCTTTTCATACATCTTATGTCATCTAGACGCTGTCACTGAGTACTGGAGACCAGCTGAATGTCTACAACATCTATAACATGCTCAGTAACTCCTACCAGTAGTCTTCTATTTGTCTACATCAGCTCTGCCATGCAGCCAGTCCCAGAACAAGTTAATATGTGTAAAATATAAGGTCACGCTACGCTCCTGTTTTGGTGTGTGATTTTGATTGCACTCAGTAGAATTTTCAGCTCCAAAGCTCAGGGCTGTTTGTAATCACCACAGATGTTCAGCGCAGATGGAACTTCTCGCTCAAACCCAGGCAGGTCCTGCACAACGTCGTAAAAACGAACCTTTGCAAAGCGTGTGGAGGTAACGGCATTGAGAATCACTTCTTTCTGCAGCTGCTCTCTCACACGTCTTTGCCCGAGCCCTCTGGAGAAGTCAGATCCACCGCACCAGGGCTAGTGGCGTGCTCCTGCCCGATGAGGGGAAATTCAGAAAGGAACCAGCCCTATATTCAAACAGCTTCTGCAGATTGCATCTGGAACTACCCCATCCAGGCCAAACAACTGGATTGCTCATTAAAATCATCTGATTGCCACGTACTCATCTTTGTGCTCGCGACAAAAGAGAGAACGAGGCAGAAGAGCTGCTTTTTTCCCAGTCCTTTGTGCCATCACCTCTTTCTATTAGACTCTGCCTGTTGGACAGAGATTTTGTCGTGATTGGTTTCTTTCACACGTATTTCTATTGCTTTTGATCTGAAAGGAGAAGGTGGTGAAAAATTAAGTGAATTGTTCATTAACTAGCCACCCCTGCTCTGAGAAAAGGTTATTCTTGCTTTGGATTCTTTGATGCTCCGTTAATGACGCCTTTTCCTCGCGGAGGTTTTGTGTGCTGAAGGTAAGCTTTGGGAGAAAGGATTGGAAAATAAACCCCTTCGCTCTTTTAAATTGGCATCCCAGAAAGGGCAACTGTTTTGAAGATAAAGTTGATTTCTGGTAACAAAAGACCCACTGTTTAAAGTGGGAATCCGCTACTGTTAGCGGACGATTGATGTGGAAAGTGGTCCAGCAGAAGGAGCGGTCAGACTGGCTGCTGGGGGCTGGCAACAAGGTAAAATACAGCAGCAATCATGAGTCCAAGTGACTCCACTTAACCATTTCTGGCTTAGAACTGTATTTTCTTAGTTGGCACTTTTGGTTTGTTGCACAGCAAGAACTCAGGTCATTTCACGTGAAATTACAGCTTCCAAAGGAAAAAAGTAGCCACCCAGCTCCTTGCTTCACCCATCCTCAGCCTGTTTGTACGTGCTAAGTTTTGGGAGTGCAGGCTGTGTGGTGGATTTGTCTTCTCTCATCTTTTTCCCTATTACAGTCAAATTTACTTGTTCTCGTGAGAAAAAGAGATAAACAAGGGAAAAGGACAACAAAGATAAAGACATATTGCCATTTATTATTTCTGAAGAACCGACCTATTCATTCAGCTGTAAATATATAGGAACTTGTTGACAGAAGCACAGAATGATTGAGGCTGGAAAAGCCCTCTGAGCTCACCCAGCCCAGGACCTACCATCACACCACATCAGCCAGACCAGGGCACTAAGGGCCACAGCCAGGCTGTTCTCCAACACCTCCAGGGATGGGGACTCCACCACCTGAATGGGCAATTCATTCCAGGGTCTGATCACCCTTTCCATGAAGAAACGCTCAAGAACAAATTTTAGGCTCATGAGAAAACTTCACTGTAAAGCAAAGTCTGGAACACACATAAAACCCAGTTAAGTTCTTAAAGGGAGGTGTTGATGACATACAAATGACATGTTAGGTTCATATTGTATTGTGCCATGGGGTGCTTTCAACCTCAGCTAACTATCAAAGTCCACACACAGCAAAATATCCGACAACTCAAGAGCATCAGCATCTATGATCTTGTGGTAGATGTAGAAAATGAGTGAGTCTCTTGCCTTGTGAGACAGAACGCATTCCAGTTGGCTTCTGAAATTATTCTGCAGCATTGTTCACCAGCTATGAATATGTTGTCCAAAGAAGAGGCAGTGTGTTACCCAAAATTTCTAACCCCTCCACAAACAGAACAGAACGTCAGGGGTTGGAAGGGACATTGAAAGATCATCCAGTTCAGTCTCCCTGCAACAGCAGAATCTCCAAGATCCAGTCACACAGGAACATGTCCAGGTGGTTTTAAACATCTCCAGAGAAAGAGACTCCACAACCTTCCCTGGACAACCCCTTCCAGTGCCCTGTCATGCTCACCAGAAGTTCCTTCTCAGATTGATGCAGAACCTCCTCTGTTCCAGCTCACACCCACTGCCTCTTGTTCTGTCATTAGATGACAGTGAGCAGAGCCTGGCTCCAGCCTCCTGACACCCACTCTTTCCAGATTGATCCACATTCACCCCTCAGTCTCC
>JAOXOE010000765.1:11632669-11644909 GCA_028565055.1 Phoeniculus purpureus | reverse complement strand
GAGCATCACGCACGGACAAGGAGCATCACGCACGGACAAGGAGCATCACGCACGGACAAGGAGCATCACGCACGGACAAGGAGCATCACGCACGGACGCTTTCAAATTAATTACATGGTCATAACACCAGCTTCAGCTGCAAATTCATTACTGAATGATTGGGTTAAGCAGCCCCAACAGAACATCCAGAGGATCGTTTTTGTCACAACACTTTTCCAGGAAATGGGATTTCAGGAACTCAGCGTGATTTCCTGTGAAATAATCTCACCTTACGAAGCTCAGATGACACTTGTGGGAAAAGAGATCGCATGTGGCTGACTTAACAGAGGGCTGGAAGAGCAATTTCACTGCCTTAAATTAACTTGCAATTGATTTTCACATGCCGATGCTTAAAAAAATAAAACAGTGAGGAAAGTGCCACCGTCTGCCTTGAATGCAGTAAATCAGGACACAATTAAGGCTACTGTTAATATCTAACAAAACAGTGATATTAGAGGCTTGATGCAACAAATAGAAATAATAAGCGTAAGACAAGCTCTTACTGACTTGAGAGATCTTTTCAAATTAGGTTTGATGAGTTAATTAAATTCAGCAGCTTATCTAATTAAGCCAGCCACTGAAAGCAAAGAGAGTTAAACCTGGCTTTGATGAAGGGATAAGAGCAAGCTGGCTTTGTACTCCTGTATTTTCTACATTATTAATTCTAACATTTACACATAGCAACACACGGGCCGCCTGCGCCAGGCAGAGATCTCAGAGCGCTGCGCAAACATTCGCTAATTAAGTGGAGCAGCGCTGCCTAAACCACGGTATCGGAGCTGCCTGAACTTCTATGGGAGTCCTTCTCCCCCTGCAGAACTGAGATGCTCTCGATACTCAATAGTAATGATTTTTTCATAAGACTGAAGATGCTTCTAATGTGCTGTGTCCCCCAGTTTTGCTCACCACGCTGACCTGCGTGCTGAAGGCCATGAGGAGCTGCTGTGCTTAGCATGGAATGATTCAACCATCGCAGATAGCCCTTGAGGGCTGGACATTGCCACAGAAATCAGAGAATCACAGAACATTAGGGATTGGAAGGACCTCGAAAGATCATCCAGTCCTATCCCCCCATTACAGCAGGATCACCTAGATCAAATTGCACAGGGACATATCTGCAAGGTTTTAAATGACTCCAGAGAAGGAGACTCCACAACCCTCCTGGGCACCCCCTTTCCAGCCCCTTCTGTTACTCTCACTGGAAAGAAGTTCCTTCTCATATTGATCATAGAATCATCAGGGATTGGAAGGGACTTCGAAAGATCATCCAATCCAATCCTCTTGCATCAGCAGAATCCCCAAGATCCAGTCACACAGGACACATGGCCAGGTGGGTTTTAAACGTCTCCAGAGAAAGAGACTCCACAACCCACCCTGGGCAGCCCCTTCCAGGGCTCTGGCACCCTCACCATGAAGAAGTTCCTTCTCATATTGATGGGGAACCTCCTCCGTTCCAGCTCACAAATGCTGCCCCTTGTCCTACCATTGAGTGCCCCTGAGCAGACTCTGGCTCCTTCCTCCTGACACTCAACTTTCACATATTTGTCAATACTAATGAGGTCACCCCTCAGACTCCTCTTCAAGCTCAAGAGCCCCAGCTCCCTCAGCCTTCCCTCATCAGGGAGATGTTCCATTCCCTTTGTCAAATGGGAAGATGCCATATTTGAAAGGCCTTCAGGAGAAGGGTCTGATGAGGAAAGCAGAAGAATAACCTGTACATTAGAGGTGAGACCTTCTGCAAGGTAGATAAGAGAATGTAACGTTGCAAGTCCTATCAAAAACGTTGACTTCTGAGTTTTCCTTCTCCTCTTTGAGTGCCGTAATCAGACTGCTTGTTCTATTCGGGGAGTTCGCAAAGACAGATCAGCAAGAGCTTCAAATCTTCATTAGAAGGAGACGTAAAGACAACAACAAGCAGATGTTTCTCTGGTAGAGCAGGTGCATGCCCCACTGCAGAGACTGGGGCACTGACACGTCTGTAGATGTGCCAGCTTAGTGCACTGAGATTTGAGATGTCCTCAAGGTTCAGGCAGAAGGCGATGGTACATTTGCACACAGATCCAGTACCTCGGTATTTTGTGGAGAAAGGGTCTGTGAAGTCAATGTTATCAAATGTGGGGTGAAGCAAGATCTGACATGCAAATGAAAAGCAGACTGTACTTTCTGGATTCAAAGGGTTTCTCTCTAATCAATTCCATGCTTCAATCTTCCCCAGACCAAGATGAATTTCAATAAGGAAAAAAGCTCATATGTTCGCTGAGACCAGGAGGTGCCTGAACAAAAACATCAGCCTGGAAGTAACTGGGGGAATTGTGAAGGACAGCAAATGCAGCTGGATCTGAAAAGAATTGTAGGCTGGGAATGAAATGCCTGACTGCCGTAGGTAAGAGAGAGACTCATCATCAGCCAAACAGGTTTAAAACCTCCAAAGGTGAGAACTCTGCAAAGCTTGAATACGGTTCCCTGTGCCCTGTCTGCAGAGCTCACAAGCTTATCTCTTAGCCAGCACATCCAAGGTAATTTTCATCACCATTTCCACATCCTCTGAGCAACTAGTGTGTATTAGCTCAGACTATTTCCACCCCCCTCCTGCTTTCTTTAAGGAAAGCGGTTCAGTTAGCAATGAGGAAAGTGCTTCTAAAGCAACTGTAAGTGGCAGGCTCACAGCTGGCAAATGCCATCAAGACCCAGCTTCAGTCACAACCCCAAGCCTGATGTTTTTACTGGTTCTGTACAGTTGCACAGACTACGAGTGGATTTTCTAGTCAAAATGACATATCCCAACGCAGCAGTCGTAGTATTCCAGGTTTAAATTAGCAGCACGGTCCAGCCAAGACCGTACTAAGAACAAAATATAACAATTAAAATTAAAACTAAACCCTAAAATGTCTTCCAGCCAATCTGCAGCCAGTCAGGAGAGCAGCTTATTGCTCTCAGGAGACTTTGCTCATGTATTAAGACAAGCCTCGCTGATCACCGAACCTGCTGTGCCTGCCGACGATCCCTTTTACAAAAGCATTTGTCATCTTTGTTCTGGCTTCTTTAATGCTCACAGCCAGCACAGAAAATCCAGCTCAGTCTGATGGGGAGAACACAGCCATGCAGTGACTGCTCATGTCACTCTTTGCAAGCAGGGGTTGCTGGCTGTACCTCTGCTAAAAACTGAGATTAGCAGGAGACTGACAGCCAGGCTGCTCCTGACTCTGCCTGGCGAAGGGCAGCTTTGCTGACGCAAGTGGAACTGACCTACCTGCATATCAAATACTGAATTAGCAGTGGTGACACGTGCTGAAAAAATACATCAAGGAAGCCAAGATGATTTACAAGGACCATGTGAGCTGTACCGGTAGTATCTGAGATCCCCCATACACAAAGGGCTGCTAGGATAGAAGGCTGCAGAAGGGTTGACAAGGGGTGGACAAGTCAGGGGGGAGAGGTGAAGGAGAACCAGGACACATTTCCTGTTACTTTTAGTCACATTAAGCTTTTTGTAGATGAGAGCTGTGAGGAATCCTGGTGTCCTCACAATGAGACAGAAGAGCAGATGGTCACTGTGTCTTGTGACAGAGCAGTGGAAGGTGCTGCCCAGGGAGGGCTGTGGAGTCTCCTCCTCTGGAGGTGTTCAAAACCTGCCTGAAAATGTTCCTGTGTGACTTGGTCTGGGTGATCCTGCAGTGGCGGTGGGATTGGACTAGATGATCATTCAGGGTCCCTTCCAATTCCTATTGTTCTGTGATTCTTCTTGAGGTGCAAAGGACAGCCCCACTTCATCTCTGCCAGCCAGGCTCAACCTCCAAACCCGGCACTTCATGGACTTCGCAGTCTGAATTCATTTCTGTGGGGAACCATCCTGGTTGCAAGGCTGCAAACAGAGGGTGCTTCCTTCTACCCCAGCAAGAAACTCATGCCTGGACACACACCATCCATCTCAGTCACAGAATCACAGAACATTAGGGATTGGAAAGGACCTTGAAAAATCATCCAGTCCAATCCCCATACCCTCCCACAGCAATATACTCTAGATCCTGTCTCACAGGAACATGGCCAGGTGGGTTTTGAACATCTCCACAGTAGAAGACTCCACAACTTGCCTGGGCAGCCCCTTCCAGTGCTTGGTCACCCTCACTGAGAAGTTGTTCCTTCCTTCTCAGATTAACCTAGAACTTCCTCTGTTCCAGTTACAACCATTGCCCCTTGTCTTATCATTGAGTGCCCCTAAGCAGAGCCTGGCTCCATCCTCCTGACACCCACCCGTCACATATTGATCAACATTAATGGGGTCTCCCCTCAGTGTCCTTTTCTCCAAGCTCACCAGCTCCTTCAGCCTTTCGTCATCAGGGAGATGCTCCCCTCCCTTCATCATCTCTGTGGCTCTGTGCTGGACTCTTTCCAGCAGCCCCATGTCCTTCTTGAACTGAGGGGCCCAAAACTGGACACAAGATTCCAGATGTGGTCTCACCAGGGCAGAGCAGAGGGGGAGGAATCAGCAGAGCTACAGACCCAGCCACATACAACGACAAGAACCCAGACTTTCCTCCCACTAGCTACCAGGCTGCTAACGTCTGAGGATTATGAGTTTCATAAACCAGCTGGATCTTTACAGTAATGAAACCCACAGATCGTGCATGAGGGATGCTGGAGCCTCATCCCAGCAGCTGACCCCTGTCAGACCCCAGAGAGGAAGCACGCAAGGCACCTTCAAGTACCACACAGAGCAGCCGCTTACTTCTCACGGAGCACTGGGATCAGGGTGGTGCTTGAGCATGTTACAACATCACTTGCTGAAAACTAGAACATAATAAAAGGATTCCAAATTAGTCATTTCCTGCTTCTTCTAACACTGTTGTGCATGTGGAGTTAAAAATGTCTAATTCTGCTGTTTTGAAAAGGCTGATGGTACTTGTCATTCACTGCAGTTTCTCTGAGTACCCTATTATTATCTGTTGATTATGTTCTAAATGAACTCGGTCATGTCTCCACATCTGTTCAAAACCACCCGGATTTCTTAAAAAAAAAAGAGCCATTTCAGGTCAGAGGGATGAAGCCTGAGCAAAAAGTTAAATGAAATGAGAAAAAGTAGAACCAACCTCTCTTGGTTAGTTAATGAAAAAAAACCCTGTCCTATTAAAAAGGAATCGCAGACAAGGACTTCAAAGGGGCTTCATCCGTGGGTGCCTACCTCTGTAATGCCAACAGTGCAGGCGCAGTTTGGGCAGCACATAGAGATGTCTGGCCTTGGTGATGCAGCTCTGAGATTAGCTGAATCCCTCAGTAGAAGTAGGGAGGTGGTTGTCCCCCTGTACTCAGCACGGGAGAGGCCACATCTTGAGTACTGGGTCCAGTTTTGGGTGCCTCAGTACGAGGGAAGTATTGAGGTGCTGAGGTGAATGCAGAGGAGGGCAACGAAGCTGGGGAAGGGCCTGAAAAATGGATCTGATGAGGAAAAGACTGAGCCAGTTGTAGCTGTTTAGTTTGAGGAAGAGGAGGTTAAAGGGAGACCTCATCACTCTCTACAACTATCTGAAAGGACATTAGAGAGATATTGGTGCTGGTCTCTTCTCACAGGTCATTAGTGACAGAACCAGAGGGAAGGGCTTCAAGCCTCAACAGCAGAGGTTTAGACTAGACATCAGGAAGAAATTCTTCCCAGAGAGAGTGGTCAGGCACTGGACTGGGCTGCCCAGGTGGTGGTTGGGTCCCCATCTCTGGATGTGTTTAAAAGTCGCTTAGATTTAGTGTTGGGGGGATGTGGTTTAGGGGTGACCTTGTAGAGTAGGGCTGATGGTTGGACTTGATGATCCCAAGGGTTTTTTCTAACCTGCATGATTCTATAGTGCCTTATAGATAAAATTCCACCTGGAACTGGACTGGGGCTAATGGTGCAGAAAGCAATAGGATCAAACATCTTCATGTAATTACAAACTACCTTCCCAGCTCCAGATCCCAGAACACATTTAGGGTTTGTCTAAGTCCTACTGATGCCGATTAAATAGTTGCAAGCCCGTGTCTCAGTGAAGCACAAGCAATCTTCTTTCAGGAATTTTGGAGTGGGATGGGTTTGTCCATCAGCCTGCAGGTTGCTGGCCATGACCAGGTGCACAGTTGTTACTGGAAATAGGGTCCCAGACCCACAGGACGGTGCATGGCACACAGATACAGAGCAACCAGTACAGGGGCTCTACTCCTGAAAAATCACTCCACCAGCCATCATTTAGGGCACTTAATTAAATTCACTGAGTGATTGCTTTCAAACAACATCCATAAAGAGCTGCACAGGAACCACAACCCATCAACAGATATTCTAAGCAGAGGTAAGTCCAAGCTTCCCTTGTTTTACTGCTGTCACACAACTAATTTCTCTCTTAGTCTGTACTAAAGCTTCAGGGTCTGAGCAGACAAGCCAGCATCACCAGGAGTTTCCCTCTGCATGTAAACCCAATAATTTATCTCAAAACGATTCATTTTGCAAACTTTTTCTAGCAAAAAGAATAAATTAACCTAATGCTGCTTGTCAGTGTAGTTCTTTCTTCCAAATGAAAGGAAGAGGAAAGCAGATACAGGATGATGATATTTCGAGGTCCCTTCCGATCCCTAATGAGTCTACGATGACGATGTATTAAAGCCATCATTTCCCAAGGGCTGTCCACAGTGCAATCACTGCCTCTTACAAGTCTGCTCCCCGGGAATTTGATGGCTCACACACAAACCCAAGACTTCTGGAACTAGTGGACATGAATGTCCAACATCTGTGACTGAATCATAGAATCACAGAACATCAGGGTTTGGAAGGGACCTTGAAAAATCCCCCCCACCACAGCAGGATCCCCTAGATCATAGAACCAGTAGGGATCAGAAGGAACCTCGAAAGATCATCTAGTCCAACCCCCTGCCACAGCAGGATCACCTAGACCAAGTCAGAACCACAGAACGTTAAGGATTGGAAGGGACCTCAAAATATCATCCAGTCCAATCCCCCCGCCACTGCAGGACACCCCAGATCAAGTCACAGAGGAAATCATCCAGGTGGGTTTTAAACGTCTCCAGAGAAGTAGACTCCACAACACCACTGGGCAGCCCCTTTCAGGGCTCTGGCACCCTCACCGGGAAGAAGTTCCTTCTTGTATTGACATGGAACCTCCTCTGTTCCAGCTCACACCCACTGCCCTTTGTCCTATCATTAGATAGCAGTGAGCAGAGCCTGGCTCCATCCTCCAGATGTTCACCTTTCACATATTTATCAACATTAATGACATCACCATCATAACACCAGAAAGCCTCTGCTTGCTCTCAGCGCTTTCACAGACCAACAACATGGCACAGACCTGCCAAACCCAACTCCCTGTTTGTGAGGAGTCTGTGGATGCTCTGTACTCAGCCATCAACTGGCATTTCTAGGTAGCATTAAATCTGCTGTGCAGATGAGAGCTGTAGGCACATTGCACAGAGCCTCTCTTGCCATTTCCTTGAAGCTCTTGGCTCTTTGTATTTAATCTACCTCAGACACACACAGAGATATTGCAGAGAGAGAGATTGCCTTGCTCAGATTAGCATTTTGAGAAGCAGCAGCAATCACAAAGAAAGAATTTGGGAAACAGGAACAGAAAACTCCCCAAAATAAAAGCACTTGTAGAAAGGAAATAAAAGTGACAGCGAGGAGAGGGGCAGGAAGCCAGTAGTAGTCCGGGCTAGATTGGAAATGAAGTTTTTAAATGAGCCACCGTGTCAGACATTCAAAATGCTTATAAATATTTACCAATTAGATATCACATGAAACATGCACGAGGCAGCTTCGAAGCTGTTGGACAAATTTCCTTCTGGGTATTTACGCTGTCTGTGACTGGCCATATGTTTAGGGATGAAAAAAGAGCACAAGGCTGTGGGTGGGAAGGTGATGAGAGGAGATGCTAGGAAAGGGCCCTACGCTGCTCCTGCTCTGAAGTGCTCCGAGCACCCCTTCCAAAGAGCTGTCTACTGTGCACCTAAGTGCTGACACGTCTGAATGCAGCTGAGTGCATTTTTACTGTCTCCAGACTAAATGCCTCCGTGCGTGAGCGATGCCAAGGCTGCAGATTTAATTTTGCAGCGAGCACAACTTCATGTCTATGTTCTCTTGCTTCTGAAGTGGCAGCACATCAGTGATGGCTTTGGGTGTGCTGAATCACAGAGCATTAGGGATTGGCAGGGATGCTTGAAAGATCATCCATTCCAATCCCCCTGCCAAAGCAGGATCCCCTAGATCAAGTCATACAGGAACATGTCCAGGTGGGTTTTAAACATCTCCAGAGAAGGAGACTCCACAGCCTTCTTGAGCAGCCCTTTCCAGTGCTCCATCATCCTCACTGTGAAGAAGTTCTTTCTCATATTGATGCGGAACCTTCTACGTTCTAGCTGACACTTGTTGCCCCTTGAATTTACCATAAGAACGTGTTGATCTCCTTCACCTCCTTCCCACAATGTCACCTTCTTCCTGAGCATCCCCACAGCACATGTGTGCACAACCATCGGTGTTAATCAGAGTCTCTGAAGATACTGAAATATACTTAGAACAGGAATGATGTTGGGTGGGAAGAATTGTTTGAAATTGGTGTATTTAACACATCCAGGCTGGCACAGCAGCCTTCCAGCACAAGATGGTGTTTGATGTTGGATGTACTTCTCTTTCGCATCACCTCAGCTGCTTTCCAAAACCAAGTCACAAATAAGCTTTTGAGTCCTCAACTCATTAAAAGGTGATTTGATTTTTTTTACCTTTGTGCAGATTTTCCCCAGCTCATTTGAATGTTGATGCTGAAACACCTGTTTTCAGAAGATAAACCACCAGGTCTCTGGATCTCACATAAACAGGACGGGCTCTACAGAGGGATTAGCTAAATGCTTCAGCATAAAACCCATGTTCGGTGGAGGAGAGGTTCTCTCTCTCTCTGTGCCCTGTCAGCTGCTTCTCTTTATTAAATGCAAACTACTCATTTCAAAAATAATACTCTGCTAATTCTCCTGGTGAAGGGGGTTTTCAGAGACAGCAGCTCATGATGATGCACTGCAGGACTCCAAATCCCTCGGCGTGACTTCCAAATATTTGCTTGCTCCTCGTGTGGGAACCTGACACTGAGAAATGGCTTTTCTTATTTTTAACAGTGCAAACAGCCCCTCTGCATTACAGGAACCTTCGTCTCAGCGTCACGTTTGTCAGCATGCAGACAGAAGTCCTCTACTGTGCCCAGAATCACCTCTCAAGGGCAGGAGTCCAGTGCAGTGCTGGGGTTAACTTCTGTTTCTCTTTTCTTGCTGTTTACATGCAAGACCACAGGCAGCAGATCCACAGCTCTGAGGTGACAGATGTATCAAAGCACCAAAGTCACCCCTGGGCCAGCTTCCTCATCTCACTTGCCATCCATTCACCACCTGCCATTTTCCCTTCTTTATTAGGCTCCTGATCTGTCTGTTACAAGCTCCACTGGGGAAGATCCACATTTCCTATCCAGTTTGACACTGAATAGGCAGTTTCCCTGTGTAAACACATTAGCTACCCTCCTTCAAATGTCTGGGGTTTTTTTTCAGCTCAGCTGCTTGAAAACCCCCTCCCCCCAACCTTGCCTGAAAACCAGATGGGAAAAACAAGGAGAAAATAATGGATTTAAATCTGAAGCAATTGTTTACTTAACCCAGCTATGCTGATCCCCTAAGCTGAGCTAAATCTGCCACTTCCAGCTTGCTAAAGGAAGTTTATGTTGCTTTCAACATTTACACGTTGAAGGGTGTCGTGTGTCCCATCTGTAATGGGAATTTTGGCTACAACAGGCACCTGCACGTCAGGGGAAAGATGCCTTCTAAATCCAATCTACATGTGGATGCTGGATTAACTGAGCAACGAGAACACTTGCATCAACAACTAAATAACCCCATAACTAAAAACACCCCGTGCGTCTTCCACGTCCCAGCCAACCGTCTAGCACGATTCCCAATTGCTAGCAATAACAGCTCCATGGAAAACTGATTGCAGTCATCAGAGCAGATGAAATTCTGGTCCCTACAGCACTGAAGCAGTAACCGAGTGCTTGAGAAAGTTGTGATTCCAGCTGCAGAGTCCTGGCACAGAGCATTCTAGACCATATAAAAGGAGATTGAGGGGTGACCCCATTAATGTTGATGAATACAGAAAGAGTGGGTGTCAGGAGGATAGAGACAGGCTCTGCTCAGTGGTACTCAATGATGGGACAGGCGGCAATGGGTGTGAGGTGGAACAGAGGAGGTTCCACATCAATACGAGAAGGAACTTCTTCCCAGGGAGGGTGACAGAGCTCTAGAATGGGCTGCCTAGGCAGGTTGTGGAGTCTCCTTCTCTGAAGATATTTAAAACCCGCCTGAACACGTTCCTGTGAGACTGGATCTCGGGAACTGGACTGGATGATCTTTTAAGGTCCCTTCCAATCCCTAATATTCTTTGATACAAACATCATCCTCTGTCTACGAAGAGCAAACTTAGCAGTGATGCTGCAGCACTTTCTTAAGCAGAAATACAAATATAAAAATCACATAATCACAGAAGTTAGGGATTGGAAGAGATCTCAAAAGATCATCAGTCCAATCCCCCACCACAGCAGGATCCCCTAGATAAGTCGCAAGTCCAAATCCTGGGTCTCGGATAGTGACAATGAAATGACCCACTTGGCAATGAGCAACTTTCACACTGCACTGGTACAAAGGTCTCTACAACAAATTACGTTCCAGCTAAAGGCCATTTTTGACGGTGTAAAGGCCAATAGGACACTAAGGTACCTAACACCGCTTTGTGGCAGTGTGAAATTGTTTGTATACCATCCCTGTTTATCCACAATCTAGGGGATAGTCTGCCTCGATGCAGCGAGGATGAGTTCATTATAATTAACTACAATAACAACAATTACCAACACAATGAGGGATAAACTACATTATTTCCCATCTGCATCCTCTTTAACGTTGGACTTGAGATCCTCAGAATTCGTTACTTCGTTTATATTCATTAATATCATATTAATTCCCTGCAGAGCCTTGGATAAAGGTACCTGACTCCATTCTCCCATCTGCTGATCTAGTGTTATTATTCTATTCAGAGCAATAGTCCTAATTATGTTCGTTTGTAGTTCCAAGAGATATCCTTGCTCAACTGGAATAATGAGCAGCAGTCTTTGGAAACCAGTCATCCTGCTCATAATAAACCACCCGGCTCCTAACTATCCCCCCTAAAAACCAGTGCTGGATCACAGAATCACAGAGCATTAGGGATTAGAAGGGACCTCAAAAGACCATCCAGTCCCATCCCACCCCTACAGCTATCCTTGAGCACTTGGTGTTAACTAATTAACCACAAAACTCAACCGCTATTGTGTTGGGCTGATACTGCAGCAGCGATAGCATCATTTTATGTCTGTTTTCCTCAACAATAATCTGATTTTCTGAAAAATGTCCTCATCTTTGGCACTCCAGCATATACCCCCCTCTCGGTACCATTAACCGCCGTGGGGAGGAAGAAGCATAATTGTATTGCTGGGTAATTTTATATCAGTAAGTGCTCAGAGAAATCTCCCTTAAGATGAATGGTGAGCGTGCCGGTAAGGGCAAACGCAAAGTCGTACGAGCTCTTTACTCATTGCAGAGTCATTTCCAGTGACTAGGATGGACAGGGTCAAGACCTCTTTCCTCTCAAAGCAGGTGCAGGTGGCAGGAGCTCTTTGCATCGTCCTCGAGTCGGTGCACCAGGCTGAGGACCGGCACTCACTTTGTCTTGTATGCTCAGCGGGTAAGAAAGGAAAACATGTCAACTAAATACAGGCAACTGGCCAAATCGTTTCCCCTGTTCATCACAGTGCAACTAGCAGCCGGCAGCAAACCTGCCAGAGAAATGTAAACTGCTCCTCTGCAGAGCAACAGTGAGAGCTGTGGCTGAGCGGAGTCCTGGGTGGTTCAGTTCTGTTGCAGCAGCTCCATCTGCCCACACGAACAGCAAGTCCCTGGGCTGGGCAGCCAGCAGGACAGAGAAAGGTGGCACAGAGGAGTTTGTTACCCCTTTACTGCTAAGAGGCTGGGAGAAGAAAGATAAATTGCTGTGGGGTAGCTCAGAGGGTTGGGAAAAGCTGTGGCAGAGCCTAAATCATAGAATCATTAGGGATTGGAAGGGACCCCAAAAGATCATCTAGTCCAATCCCCCTGCCACAGCAGGATCAC
>JAOXOE010000765.1:11586184-11605356 GCA_028565055.1 Phoeniculus purpureus | reverse complement strand
TCCATCCTCCTGACACCCACCCTTCACATATTTATAGACATGAATGAGGTCACCCCTCAGTCTCCTCTTCTCCAAGCGAAAGAGACCCAGCTCCCTCAGCCTCTCCTCATGCCCTCTATGCTGTAAAGAACCACTTACCCAGGCAAGATGACCAGCAGCAAAGTTGTTTCACCAGCTAAAGCCTGCAAAGTTCACTGTTGCTCATTTGACTTTGCATTGCACGCCCCGTACCAGCACTGAAACCAGCAAAGCAGAATTTCTGCTCTTAGGTGGTTATTTTACAGAGCCATTAATAAGGAAACAACAATTCCAAGGGTCACAAATAAGGTGTAATTCTTGCAGACCAAGGTTGGCAGCAGAACCTTTAATTTCTTCTCTTTATTCTTATTTTTAGTGCATTTTATTTGAAGTTTTGCCTTTTGACTCTCTCAGACTTCCAGATTCCTTTGGCAAGATCATGAAATCACAGAATCATTCTGGTTGGAAAAGACCCTTGGGATCATCCGAGTCCAACCATCAACCCTACTCTACAAGGTCACCCCTAAGGCAGAGTCCCCAACACCACATCTAAGCGACTTTCAAACACATTCAGAGATGATGACTCAGCCCCTACCTTGGACACCCAGTCCAGTGCCTGAACACTCCCTCTAGGAAGAGTTTCTTCCTCATGTCTAAACCTCCTCTGTTGAAGCTTGAAGCTCTTCCCTCTGCTTCTGTGACTACTGACCTGTGAGAAGAGACCAGCACCAGCATCTCTACAGTGTCCTTTCAGAGAGTTGTAGGGAGCGATGAGGTCTCCCCTCAGCCTCCTGTTCTGCAAATTAAACAGCCCCAACTCTCTCCATCTCTGCTCACAAGATTTATTCTCCAGGCCCTTCCCCAGCTTCGCTGCCCTCCTCTGCACTCGCTCCAGCACCTCGATGTCTCCCTCGTGCTGAGGTGCTCAAAACTCTGGCTTCATACACGGCAGAAACCCACAGAGAAGTCCACGTACTCGACTGTCAAAAGACCAGGCAAAGATTTCACACAGTGTACAACAAAATATTATGAGGTAATTTTATTTCCACCCCCCCGTCCCCAGTTTCAGGTAAAAATATTACAGTATACAAGATGATCTTAGTAAAGGTAAAAATACAGTATTCTGCTTTTTGTTCTCTAAACAGATCTACCTACAGTACACTTTTTTTATGTAGTTCTCCTCTTTTATTGGGTTTTTTTATTACAAATATAACTATTCTATTAGGCTTGTCTGTATCTCATCTGGCACTTAAGAACTGGTCACAGGTCACCCTCTGGTTCTGCTTGTTTCTCTGGGCTGACACCCACAAGCCAAGTTCAGCTGAGAGGTGTCTCTCTCGCGAACAAGCAGCACAGTTCTGCAGTTCCCACTTCTTAGGGTGTGCTTTAAATTGTTGAAATCACGTAGCTCAAGGTAAAAACCCCAGGAATCCACCCGTGTGGTCGTGGTGCACAGGCTCGTCGCTTTCCAGTTGTGGAAGTGCACGAGAAGCTGGTACTGCCGCAGCCTTTAAGCAGTTCTAACCCCCTCCTCAGCCCCTCTCAAAGCCAAACGCACAAGACAAGAATTTCTTCCGTAAGTTTTTTCTTCTTATTTCCTTATTATTTTCCTTTATTATTATTTTGATTTCCTTATTATTTATTTAATGTCCTTGTTATTATCTCTTTTCCTTGTTTTTATTTCATTTCCTTATTGTTTTATTTCCTTATTGTTTTTCTTTCTTCGTTATTTTTCTTTCCTCGTTACTTTTCTGTCCTCGTTATTTTTCTTTCTTCTTTATTTTTCTTTCCTCGTTATTTCTCTTTCCTTATTTTTGTGTGAGAAAGTTCTCTGTAGAATTGAAGCCTTTTTCATGCTGATTTAAAGGTTTGAAACTACTGGGCTGTGTGCATTGTGATGTCTCTCACCCTACGTCTTGCTGTTCGACCTCTGGAATCTGAAAGCAGAGCTGAGGCACGTCGCTGTCGCTGGATTAATGGTGATTAATCCTTGGACTGAGCGTGATATTAGCACAATATGTGTCGTCTCTGGGTGATCCTGGGCAGTGAGTGTCACATCGTGATGAGTATTTCAGTACACTGCTGTCACAGCTGGGATCTTCTGAGGATAAAAGAGAGGCTGGGTGTGTATAGACACCATATCCACTAGTGACCTAGCTAACACAGCTGGAAAAGGTGGAGAGGAGGTTTCGGTTGGACTCCTTCTATCAGATACCATCAGAGGGGTGAAAGGATGCTCGATCCAACAAGCTTGATTCATTTTCCAATGCTGCCACCCAGTCTCAGAGCAGATGACCTCTACCTGCCTTGGTCGTTTCAGCAAATGATTTCTCATTTGCTTTTCATTAGCCACATGGCTGTTCCAACTGTTCTTCAGGGATGTCCATGTAAACATAGAAGGAGAGTCCACACCCAAGGATAGGAACTATAAAGAATGTTCAGGAATACACTTGGCACGTGATTTCTTCTGACTTCACCCTGTTCTGATCAGTCCAGTCTTGGTATGAATGAGCATAGTTGCACTCCACTAGACTCAGATGGGTGAAGAGCTATCTTTTTTTTGCCTTTAGCTACAGGTCCCTTCCATATGGTGCATCTATTTCTGGTGTCAAAGGGCAGATGTGTTTACCAGTAAGTCACTTCTGTATCATAAAAGGTTTAACTGGTAACTCACCAAGCACAGGAGTAATGCAAAATGCTCCTACTGATACTCATTAGGTAGCAATAGTTGAGTGTGCAGTACCCATCTTTTACATGGTTTTTGCCCTCTTAAGATGCTGGTTGAGACTGAATCACGTTGTAGGAAACCAGTTGCCTTTCTCTGCGTTCACCATCAAATGTCCTTATTTAAGTTCTTCCCAAATTTGTCGCTCAGCTGCTGTATTAGTCTCGCCAGCTCGCCAGTAGCTTGTGACTTTTCCTCTAAGAGTTCGTAGCGGAGACTAGAAATATCTTGCTTAATCTCTTTAAGTTCTCCTAAAGAGAAGAACATGTTCTTGTTAGCAATAATGAGCCAAAAAGGTCATCTTCACAGTTTTAAGACCTGCAAGAGCATTAACTTCAGTGTGCTCGGTCATGAATACGTGTGGAGCTCCATATGATGTTCCTGCGCTTAGACACTTAATATTTAAACTTCTACTAAATAACCTGTGCTTGCAGTAGAGGCACTGACAGCAATAGCAAGTACGGATGGAAAGTTCGTATCTTTTCTCTAGTCTAGTCTCTCGTGGAGCCGTAGAATCATCACGGCTGGAAAGGACCTCCAGGATCAGCACGTCCAGCCCTCATCCCAGTCGTTCCCTAACTCCTAGACTGTGGCCTCAAGTGCTCTAGCTACTTAGGTTTTAAACACCTCCAGGGGTGGGGACTCCACCACCTCCCTGGGCAGCCTGTTCCAGTGCCCATCCACTCTCTCAGGTAAGAACCTCTTCCTAAGATCCAATCTAAACCCCTCCTGATGCAACTTGAGGCCATTTCCCCTCATCCTAGCATCAGTAATTTGGGAGAAGAGACCAGCACCAGCCTTGCTACAACCTCCTTTTAGGTAACTGTAGAGAGCAGTAAGGTCTCCTCTCAGCCTCCTCTTCTCTAGACTAAATATCCCACATCACCACCTTTGGATCAACTAGGTAGACAAGATCAACTTAGAATAGGTGGTAGGTCAACTCCATGTTGATCTCTGTCTACTTAGGGAATTTTCAGGAGGGTGGCAGTTAAAGGGTGATAGGAGGCTCTGATTCTTCTGCATACAAATCTGACATGACACCATGGCAATATGGATCCCTATTCAGTTAAAAGAGAACAACCAGCCTTGGGGCACACACGGGTGTTACAGTCAGAAATTAAATTAGAAATTAATGTAGAAATTAACTTAGACACCAGGGCAGTCTTAATCTTAGACATCCAGGTGCTGACAACACCCTGGGTGTTGCAAAGCAAGGAGAGGTAGAGCTGTGGGGTACTGCAGGACTATGTACAGATCCCAGTGGATTGTTCTGCTAAGGACAATTCAGGACCCAGAATTTGAAGAGCAGAAATAGACTCTCAGCTCACCATAGTGCAAGTGTGAGCTCTCTCATGCTGAGGATGTTAGCTAAGCTCGACCCTCTTACTGGCCATGTCAGTGGCAATAGCATTACATGCTCTAATATGGAACAATTATAAAAGTCCACTCGCCTTCATTGACTTCATCATTTTCTCGGTCGACCTGAGCCTTCAGCACATACCTCTTAATCAGCCGCTTCATTATTTTCTGGAAAGAGAAAAGAAATGTCTTAATCCAGGCTCATCCACGCTGCCTTCCTTCTACACTTCCTATGAGCAACTCAAACACCCGATTTCACTATAGATAAAACCCAGCTTCAGGGGTGCAAAGAGAAGTTGTTTCTTAACTGCCCCATTCATTTTCTGCTTTACATCATGAACTTTGTGCTACAATAGCAGGTTGACAGCCATTCCATAAGGAGCCCACGTATGAGGCACTTGGGGATGTTTTGTGGGATGCACGTGAACGTAGATGTCCCACAGACAGAATGACAACACTGATGATCCAACAGCAAGCTAAGCAACGGCATCTAGAACTTTCCTTTAGCATGCTGCTGTTTAATGTGTCAGTAACTTATTTCTTCCAGTAAAGTGTTTTTTATTAACTAATGATGTTTGCAAACTCATTCGTGATGACGAACTAGACAGCTGACCTGAAGTTACAGAAAGTCTCTGTCTTGCATTTGGGATTTTAGGAGGAACATAACTTTGGTGAAGGACAGAGGAAAGAGAGCTTGAACAGCAGTGGAGAACTTGGCTTAAGTGAGAGAAGTTTCTGAGAGAGATGAGATGATGAATTTTAATGGGAAAAGTAGGAAGGTAGACTTACAAAATGGGGAATGATTGTTGGCAGGGTGCAGCCTCATGGAACTAGAAGAAGATGGCTATGGATATGAGCTTGCAATGTGATATTGTTCCAAAAACGCCTAAGTCATGGTTATCTAGAAGGGAAGTAGCTTTGGCAGTCTTGGACTACAGCTGAAGGCCTGTGTGGTTGCCAGCTCTTCACTACAGAACAGACAGTCATCAATGGGGAGAAGAAATCTCTACTATGCTAAACAGAAAAAGGATTGTGATTTAGGTGCATCCTCTGCAAACAGAGAGGAGCTCACTGAGCATCCAAGAACAGATATACAAACGTCTTTCATTGACCAGATGGCCACTGCTGAGGGAAAAGCCTCTCCCAGCATGGACTCAACTAGTTTCAGAGCAATCAGCTGTCTCTGCTTTCGACATCACTGAGAAACACCACAGAGTATGAAATATATCACTGAGAAACCAGTACACCTGCTCTTTTGTTCTTAGTAGCCAAATGTGGGCTACAGCCGTGCAAAAGGCATGTGACCATCAAAGAAGGATCCAGTCATCTGTGCATGTCATGCAGGCATGGACAATGGGATGTCTAAGACTGTCCTTGTCTCAAAGAGGCATCTGGCTAAGCGGGTGAGTCAGTAAGGCAACAGAGGTGAGGCACAGCGCACGTACGGTGTGTTGAAGATGGCCAAGGTAGTAGAATCCAGAGGGAGGTAGGGCTGTCACCTGAGAAAACATAAATGAAGCAACGTTTGGGGCAAGTAGGGAAATCCTGGATCCAAAAAGAAATGCTTTTTTTTTTTCCCCACAATGAGCAACAGAGGAAATTTAGACTAAAACAAGGAACCGGCGAGCAGCGACTGCTCTTATTACCCGGGAAAGCAAGGTGATATATTTCTATCTACCACTGTATCTATCTGAAGTAGATACCTGTCCACTTCAGTTCCCGAGCAGCTTGTATTTGTGATGGGCACTACTCACATGCTGTCCAGCATTAACACTGTATGTGACACAAGTCACAAGCTTACGGCTGCCTGGTCTACCAACTACACCCTGCAGCCACATTTGCCTATAGAAACTGAATACTAGAAATGTCACCCCTTCTTAATAAGAGTCTATCAGCCACTTAGCAGATCTTTTTGCCAAGAGCCTTAGGCAAGTAATG
This sequence comes from Phoeniculus purpureus, assembly GCA_028565055.1. Lineage (NCBI taxonomy): Eukaryota > Metazoa > Chordata > Aves > Bucerotiformes > Phoeniculidae > Phoeniculus > Phoeniculus purpureus. The sequence continues at coordinate 11,599,316 of JAOXOE010000765.1, read as the reverse complement.
AATTTTTTGCCTTAGTGTTGCACTGTGACCTCTAAGCCTTGTTCTTTTGAAGTCCCTAATGATTCCAATCCCTGATGATTCTATGATTCTACTCCTCTCTATTACTGGTCCTTCTAGCTACGAGTGAATCAGCCTCCTGGCAAAATAACCCTGGTTACTGCAGGGAAACGCTGAACGAATCTTGCAGGCAGCCTCTTAGTAATGAAGGCTGAACTTGAACAACTCAAATATATCTGATGTCTATGAAGTACAGCCCCTCCATTCTCTAAAAGTTAATTGAAATGCTTTAGGTCCCAGAGATCTTTTAGACGATGCAACGCTCCACCGCCGAGTGTTGGCCTTAGAATGGTTTGGAGAGATTAGGTTCCAGGAACATCGGGTGTTTGTAAATTATAACCCTGCACGGAATTTAATCATTTTGTGTATTTTTGGCACAACCTTCAAGTTCTGCATTTGCCATCAGCTGTCTGGGTGTTTTCTGTACCTTCTAGCGCAGAGGGCAATGAGAAGAAAAGGACAGATATGAAGCCAAGGCACTGAAATTGGACTAACGAGATTTGGGGCTCAGTTTCCGGTTTAACCCTAGGCACTTTGGGTGTGATAAGACCTCCTGGATCTCAGTTCCTTGTTGGAGGCCGTGATGTCTCCCCTCTTTGCTATTTATAGTGTTGAATTCAGGATTTCACTTATAGGCACCACTGAAGATCATATTCAGGTCTCAATACAGTTATTTAATTCACGGCTTTCCTCTTGCTGCTGAGTTGTGGATGCTGCTGATGTCATTTAGCATGAATGTGGGAGGTCACTGATCAAAATCAAAGTCAGCAGAGGTCACAGAATCACAGAATCATCATGGCTGGAAAGGACCTGGTCACAGGGGACATCTACTCACTGGGCTATCAGATCCCAAACCTGGTGATCTTGACTGCATGTATTGCCAGTTAGGCAGAAGAAGAGCTCAAGGATGAAGGGAACAAAAGGATTTGATCTCTCCAAACAGCACAGAAGTATACTGATGATGCTTTAAAAGTAAGAACTGTTCCTTCTACTTCTTCCTGACAAACACTTCTCTGAGTTTTGCAGATGAAGACATCGTTGATAGCTGAAAATGAGGAACAACTTGTGAACTTAGCGCTGTATCTCATCCATGCTCCATCCTAAAGCCTCAGCTCAAGAGGGTTTGAGAAGGTATCATTTTTCCTGGAGCAGTTTATTCCCAGATCACGTCAGCAATGTGCTGACTTGCTCTTCCTACTTTTCCAATGACTGCTTGTTTAGATCTGTTTAGTTTGTTATCCCTCAAGAGCACCCTCTGTATGTAGTGCGAGTTCACCGACTGCAGATACATCACTTGAGAAAAACCACCAGAGATTTCAGCAAGAAGCTATGGCTGCAAAGGTTTTCCCAGCTTGCTGACCAGATTATCAGAGCGTTTGTTCTTCTTTGTATTTAGATAATGAGGATTATGATCTCCTTATATCATTTGGGCAATGTCTTCCTGCAGCAACCTAAACTAGATCATTTGACATCAATCGTACTAGAAGCATTTTTTAAAGCCAAATAGCGGTAGATCTATTTTTCTATCTATTTTTCACAGTCATCTTTGGCTTCTTGAACCTTGGGAATAAGGTCCTAATTTACCACAAGCAATAAGAGGCTTCGTTTAGAGATAATAGCTGCAGGAAGAGAAGGAGTCCAGCAGAGGCTGACACATCGTTCTATTACCTGTGGGTTTGAATGGACGGGAAAACGTCATAAATGCTGACAGACCCTTTTGAGCAGGGCACAATCATCCCTTCCCTTTGCCTTTGCTGGTGTCAAGCCAACTAACTCCAGCTGCCAGAGTGAATGTGTCCCATTATTAACCTAGATGTTTAGATACTCCTCCTATCCTGGCACAAAAGCCTGAACAACTTTTGAAACCGGTAGGAATTTATTACTGGTCTGCTGTACAGGCTGGGAGCCCATTGTGCTGGATGTACCAACCCAGGGCAAACTGTTGCTGAAATTGCTATTGCACGCTTTATCCAATTTAACTGTTGCCTGTCTCAACTCTCTTTACAGAAGCACAGAATTACTGAGGCTGGGAAAGCCCTCTGAGCTCATCCAGCCCAGCCCAGGACCTAACATCACCACAGTGGCCACACCAGGGCACTAAGGGCCACAGCCAGGATGGCCTTCAACACCTCCAGGGATGGGGACTCCAGCACTGCCCTGGGCAGTCCATTCCAGGTTCTGATCCCCTTGCTGCTCCTCTGGACCTGCTCCAGCCCCTCAGTCTCTTTCTTGAAGTGAGGCACCCAGCACTTCCCCCAGTACTTGAGAGGAGGCTTGACCAGTGCCCAGTACAGAGGGATAATGACATCCCTAGCCCTGCTGGCCACACTATTCCTCATCCAAGCCACCTGGGCACCCTGCTGACTCAAAAGTCAGCTCCTTCAGACATCCAACTCACCATCAGACTTCTTTTCACTTCATGTCACAGAAGTAAAGAAACACATCCTGTGGGGCACATAGTGCCTATTGTATCACCCTACAAGATGACTTTGCTCAAGGAATAATCACCTAATCTCTCTGGTTGGAAGAGACCCTCAAGATCATCCAGTGCAACCTTCACCCTGGCACTGCAAGCTGACCACTAAACCATGTCCCTGAGCACCAGGTCCACGCGCTGTTTAAATACCTCCAGGGCATAACAGTACATCCGCTGGCCCAGAAACCAGAGCTGAGAGAGACAGCTGTGCCAGTTCATGTGTTGGCTGGGGTTGCCCCTGTCAATGCTGCAGCCACAGGTCTGTTTGAACTGTACCACATTGCAGGTTGGACTCGGTGGGGACAAGGCGCAGCTGGAGAAAGCGCATGCAGATGTGGGTGCAAAGCCTGGAGAGGTGATGCTGTGTCATGACGAATGAAATGCTGTCAATGCAAGACTGGGGGACCAGAGCTTGAACCATAGTTATCTTGTACGAAGTTTAATATCCTCAAGTGGATTTAGCATGAGAAACGCTAACACCAGGTGTATTTCCATGGGTTCCTGAAGGGCCTCAGCCCAGGCACAGCTACAGGGTGGCACCGACTGGAAGAACAAGTCCCCTGCAGGCAAGAGCTGTTCACTGACAGGACTCTTCCCTGACTTTCATGCTGTGATTACCTGGTATCTTGTGGGCTTGTTATAAGCATTCTTCCCCGAAAAATTTTCAGTGTTTCGAGTGCTAGAGTGAAAACGAACTTTCTGAAATTATAAAACATCATGAAGTCATTAAACCAATGGCAGCTTCTCGTACCCAGCCAGCCCCAAACGAAACATACAACCAGGAGAAAACGGTTCCGTGTGTGAGCAGAGTGAAAACCACCACGGTCAGCACTCAAAAGGACACAAAAGGGCCAAACCAAGAAAATTACTGGGAAAAAAAGAAAGAATCAGATTCAAAATTGTCCAGACAAACTGTTTTCTCAGATAGGTTTTAGGGCAGAAGGTGTTAGGAGGAGCAAAACGTGTTAAACGCAAATGGATCCGCGAACGTCAATTTGGAACACAAGTTAAAAAAGCAAGAGAAGGAAGTACGCTTCACGAGGACAAATCAATGTGGTATGAAGAGAGATTCTGATATGGAATTGATTTCCATCGGCTCTTTTAAAGTAGCAGTGTCATTTACTACTCTTTCAGCTCCAAAAAATAGGAGGTTTTGAGCTGCAGCAGTATCTGCTGCTGCTAATGTTGGAGAAACTTCTGCAAGTTTATCTAGAAGCTTCCAAGGACACTTTTCTGAAGACTCCATGCCTGCAACAGGCTTCTCTGACTTCTGTTATCTGCCTCTGAGCACTTCGGTTCAAGTGCTGATGAAAAAGAAAATAACAAAATCACAGGACATTAGGGATTGGAAAGGACCTCTAAAGATCATCCAGTTCAATCCCTCTGCCGCAGCAGGATCGCCTAGATCCAGTGGCACAGCAACACGTCCAGGTGGGTTTTAAACCTCTCCAGAGAAGGAGACTCCACAACCGCCCTGGGCAGCCCCTTCCAGTGCTCTGTCACCCTCACTGGGAAGAAGCTCCTTCTGATATTGAGCTCATCTAGTCCAATCCGCCACAGCAGGATCACCTAGATGAATCACTTCTTCAAATGAATGAACTCATACTCAACACTCGGAGGAGCTGTCATCAGTCTCTGCAGCTATACACAAAGGGAAAGCCCTGGGTAAGGAGTTTTCTTCCCTGACTGGACCAGAGATCCAAGGAAATAGAGTTTGTAGGGTTTTTATTGTTATTGTTATTATTTTAAAAATCAAGGTGGTGATACTGATCGAACTAAAGGTCTGAGGTAATCGTGCAGTTACTCTTCTTTGCTTTCTCTCTCCTCAGGAGTGCCACAGTCTTACAGGGACTGTTTTGCAGATGATCTGTGAGCAAAATCAACCAGCAAGCAAGAGATGACCGATACTCTTAATTGCTTGTGTCAGAACCATGAGATCTATGAATTTTGCATGAGTTCCATGAAAAAGGGCAAGCCAGGCGCTTTCTCTCACGTGGCTCGGGGAAAGGGGGGCTTAAAGAAAATGCTGTTGCTTTGGTTTGTGCTTTGAGGCAGAAATCCAAATTCAAACAAAGCAAGCACCATGCAGATAGATTCAAATAGCTTTTACAAATCTTATCTCTTTCAGTCATTATTCGAGATAAAAGACAGACATGTCCTTTGCTTGAAGACTCTACTGTCCTAGTGAAGACTCTACTGTCCTAGTGAAGACTCTACTGTCCTAGTGAAGACTCTACTGTCCTAGTGAGTCTTTCAGTCATCACTAGCAGTGTTAAGTGAGTTTATAGAGCAAAATGCTCACAAGTGTCTCTCTTGGCCATGCTCACCAAGCTGGGTAGTTAAATTAGTTGATAACATGGAGTAGACCCTGTAAATAAGCTTCTCCCTTCAAATTAAACTCTGTCACAGACTGAGTCAACATCAGACAAGATGTTCATGTTCTCCTCCAAGACCTTTGTGTGGGCTTTGTGTGCACCCACGAGTTGCATTGCTCAGCTGTTTGCTCCTGCAAGGAGAGCCAAGAGGTCCAGACAAAGCCCAAAAGCAGGCTGCATGTTACAAAAGCAAACTCTGCAAAGACTTCTTCAACCTGCCTTTCCTTCTCCTTGGCCTCTTGTATTACATCTCCACCCTCTGGCTGTCCATATCTCAGTTGGAGACCCACTGCCACACAGCTGGGGTCTTAAAGCCTGCAAAGATGGGTCTGAGAGCAGGCTGAGAGGGAACAGCAAAATGCCCTAGACAGGCTGGCCAGGAGCCACATCGACCTCTTGCTGGCAAGAAATAAGAGACAACACATTTCGCAGGACTTTTCTTTTCCCCCAGGAATGGTTTCCCTGTGCTGTTCTCTTGTTTCAAACCCAGCTTGAGCTGAGAAAATAAAGGTCAGGACACTTTTAAGCAAAGCTGCTTCCTCACATCTTTGAATTTGCTGAATCTGATGACAGCAGCAGAGAAGCTGTGGCTGAGTTCCTGTGAGGATTTTGGGTTTTCTTCTCCAGTGCAAAGCAGTTGGACGTGCCCTGAGTGAGTGGGATTCTGTTAGTTATGCATTTATGTGCTAGAATTTCTTCATCCCAGGGATGCAGATAGTAATTTCCACAGCAAACACAGTTTTATCTAATTTCTCTGGCATTTTTCCATAGGGGATCAAAGCTAATTCTGTCGGGAAGGTTCGGGGTGCTACCTATACTCTTGCTTTGTCACGTGGAGAAAGGAAAACACGCTGCTGGGTGACCAGTATTTCCACTGGAAATTTCTATTTCAGATGACCCAAGGGGCAATTAACATGCAACTGCAAGGCTGAGTAAGAGGCTGCTGCCCCTGAGCTACCTGAGCATCAACCCCCTCCAGAAGGGTCCTGCAGTGAAACCGGTCCGCAAAGTAGGTGAAAAGCGAAGACACAACCTACCCGTTTTTTGGAGTTCAGCATCCCCATCTCAAGATCATTTTCACAGTTTTTGGCCTTTGATTTGCAGAGTTTTATGAGGCACATTTTTATTCTCAGTATGAGATAATAAAATGATTTAGGGCTTGGCACTAGATTAAAAGGAGCAGGTAAAGTCCTTCCTTCATCAAAGTAGGACAGCCAGAGCTTGGCACGTGCAAACTTCCACTCCACATCTGCATCCTCCTTGGGAAGGGAAGAGAGAGAAAAACACAAACCAAGACCCAAATGCATAATTAGTAAATAGGAACAAACTCAGCTGTGAGAAGGACAAACATACAGGCAGGATTTAACTAGAATCAGATTTCTGTTTGCCAAACGCAGAGCCCTGCACACGAAATGTCATTGTAGGCTCCTCTGTGGTGATCTCAAAAGAGGTTGCTGATTTCTTCTGTCATCAGCTGATTTCTTCATGGATCCTGTTTGCATGCAGCATCACTTATCCCTACAGCAATGCACCTCAGAATCATAGAATCATCATGGCTGGAAAGGACCTTCAGGATCATCAAGGTCAGCTTTCATCCCAACAGCTCCCTAACCTCCAGCTCATGGCTTGAAGTGCTTGATCTTGTTTTTTAATCACCTCCAGGGATAGTGACTCCACCACTTCCCTGGGCAGCCCTCTTCCTGTTCACTTCATTGGGTGAGGGTAGAGGAAAAGTCACTCAGTGCCTGTGATTTTCCTTTATGAACTGTCAAGGTGGGCCAGGATCACTTCCAAGTACAAGGACAAGCTTAGCTCATACTTTACAGATCTGCTTGTGCAGAGAACGTATGCGGGGTCTCCGACATTTATAGCTAGCTGCAGCATGCATGAGATGGAGTTATATTTGCACTACAGTACAGGGGTGAATCAGACATTACAGTGAGAAAATAATGTCAGCCCTGGCCTTTTGCAGTGTCAGCTTCTGAGGGGAGGTTAGAACAAATAACTGATACCAACTGAACTGTGGAAACCTGACATTTAACAAGAGAGGTGACTCAGCGTTAATGTTATCCAAATACTACATTTTTCCTGCCTTCATGTACCTTGGCAGGGAGTTTATATCCAAAACACCTAACAAATGCAACCCCCTGATAGGGATAGTACTGAAAGGTTGGGTAAACCCCGCAGATGTCTTTCTGCAGACACCTATCCATATTCACAGAATCACAGAACCTTACGGATTGGAAGGGACCTCGAAAGATCAGCCAGTCCAATCCCCCTGCCACGCAGGATTCCCCAGACCAAGTCGCACAGGAGCATCTCCAGGAGGGTTTTCAATGTCTCTGGAGAAGGAGACTCCACAACCTCCCTGGGCAGCCCCTTCCAGTGCTCTGGCACCCTCACCGGGAAGAAGTAACTTCTCATACTGAGGGGGAACATCCTATGATCCCGCTCACTCCAATTGCCCCTTGTCCTATGATTAGAAGACACTGAGAAGACCCTGGCTCCATCCTTCTGGCACCCACCCTTCACATATTTATCAACATTAATGAGGTCACCCCTCAGTCTCCTTTTTTCCAAGCTCAAGAGCCCCAGCTGCCCCAACCTTTCCTCATGAGGGAGATGCTCCACTCCCCTCACCATCTTTGTGGCTCTGCGCTGGACTCTCTCCAACAGTTCTGTGTCCTTCTGGAGCTGAGGGGCCCAGAACTGGACACGATATTCATTGAGGACTGTGTTCACAACCTTTTAACAGTTCATTTTTTGTGGATGTCCGTGCAGTTATGTTTTGCAGACCTGGATACCCCTCAAAAAAGTCAGACACGGGGGGGTTGTGTGCCAGGTATTTGGAAAATCTGGACTTTTTAATTACACATACGTGAGCTCCAAACCTATATAAACCTGGGCGTTTAGCTAGCAGAGAAGAGGGCAAAAAGCCAGACGAAATATTACTCAAACTACCGCAAGCAAACAATGGAGATAAGGCAGCGCACCCACGGCCAAATCATCAGAACCGACGCGGGGCGTAAAAAATATATCAAACTGACTGCATTAAATCCATACAAAGGAAATTGGGTTTACTCACAGATGGTCATTAAAAACAAGGAAGTTGAAGTTGTTCTAGAAATGATTCACTGTTAATTATTAATTCAGTCCTAGTTTGGAGAAGACAGACACAGCCTTAACTTTTACAAAGCGCAGGATCTGTGTTTCAACAGCCTTGCATACGGAGTAAGCTACAGCTTCCTTGTTTTTCCAGCCTTTTCATCACCAGTGATAACGAAGTGCATTGAGTTTGTAATCTAATTTCTTATCTTACCTCAATTTCCTGATAGGAGTTGTTGATCATGGCTATTAGCATGTTAAGCAGCACCACCACCATGGTCACGTTGTATACTCCATAGAGTACATAGCCAATATTCTCAATGAATTTATGGTCGTACTTCAGCACCACAGAGATCACTTCGGATAAGCCAAATATTGACCAGAATAAGGTTTTAAAACTTTCTTCTACCCTGGAAAGAAAGCCAACAGTCACTTTGTACAGTTGACACCAGATTAACCAGGCTAAATGCTAATAATAACGGTGGCAATCCAACAACATGAATGTGCTGCCCTGGCACAATCACTGGCAGCCCTCGGCCATCGCTCAAGGATGTGGCAAATCAGATTTCCTGATTTGATAAAGAAATTCTGGTTAACACTATAAAGTTACAGCGTCCCCTTATGTGCTCCATCTGCTCTTCTCAGGGGCATGATTTGTCACTTGGATTTTTGGGTCCCTGCTAAGGGTTTCTCCGTGGATAACCTGCAGGTTGAAACTTCTGTGGTGTGGGGCTGTTGCTTCTACTCACAGAACATTAGGGATTGGAAGGGACATCAAAAGACCATAGAATCATAGAATCGTTAGGGATTGGAAGGGACCTCCAAAGATCATCCAGTCCAATTCCCCCTGCCACAGCAGGATCACCTGGACCAAGTCGCACAGGAACATGTCCAGATGGGTTTTAAATGTCTTCAAAGGAGATTCCTAGTCCAGTCCCACTGCCAGAGTAGGATCATCTAGACCTTAAGTCACACAGGAGCATATCCAGGCGGGTTTTACATGTCTACAGAGAAGGAGATGCCACAACCAACTTTTCCTCACCCAGTGAAGAGAGGCAGAGATTATCTGGGAAATGGAATCACAGAATCACAGAACATTTGGGATCGGAAGGGATCTTGAAAGATCATCCAGTCCAATCCCTCTGACACAGCAGGATCCCCTAGATCCAGTCACAGATGAACATATCCAGGCGGGTTTTAAACATCTCCAGAGAAGGAGACTCCACAACTCTCCTGGGCAGCCCGTTCCAGTGCTCTGTCACCCTCACCGTGAAGAAGTTCCTTCTCACATTGATGTGGAACCTCCTCTGTTCCAGCTGGCACCCACTGCCCCTTGTCCTATCACTAGAGGACATTGAGAAGAGCCTGGCTCCATCCTCCTGCCACCCACCCCTCACATCTGTTCATAAGCAGTTTCCAGGGCAGAAGAATTACTTTATATCCAGAAGGTGTGACGGAAAGGTTTGGATTAGGGGCATTAATGTAAGGAGCACACAGTGCAAACACAGTCAGCTCACAGTCTGATTTTCTTATCCTGCTCTGGGACTGCAAACAACCCAGATCCCCAAGTGTTTGTAGCAAAAATTTGTAATTAAGGAGAGGTAGAAGATGTTACAGAGAGACAGTTTGATGTGTTAGGCTTGTTTGATATTGGAAAGGAAGCAGAGGAAATAAAAAGGCAGAAAGATAGGAAAAAAAAGAGGGGAGCAGCAAACAACAACAAGAAATGGGACAGGAAAGGATGTGGGTGAACTGACAGGTCAAAAGGAGAGTCTGATGTAGAGGAATCAAAGCCATGAGAGGCAGAAGGGGAGCAGCCACAGCTGAAAAGGAAGGAAGAGGAAGAGGAACACTGCAACGTGTTGGAAGCAGTTGACTTAGTTTTTAATTTAGAAGCGATTTTGCCTTCACCGAACAATCCTTAGGACATTAACGGTAAATACATCCCTTCTCACCCTGCCTGCCAGGAGGTAAAAATCTTCTAAGAAAACAAAACCTTTCACAAATTATTTTGACAAATGTTTTGTAGCAGGGTAGCAGCCTAATCCTGCTAAATCTTTTCATAAAACCAGATTAGAGACACGAGATGCGACATATCCTAAGGGAACCATGAGCTTTACGTCGACTGCAGTATCAACTACACTGAGCACCACTGATGCGTCAAAGCCAGAGAAATTAATTTCAACCCTTTGAAAGGTTAGTGCTGAGCACAGGGCAATTCCTTCCTGTCATAGCAAAGTGGTGTTTGTTTCCCATCATATCTTATCACAGAATCACAGAACATTAGGGGTTGGAAGGGACCTCAAAAAATCATCCAGTCCAATCCTCCTTTCATAGCAGGATCACTTAGACCAAGTCACACAGCAACATATCCAGGCGGGTTTTAAATGTCTCCAGAGAAGGAGACTCCAAAACCACCTTGGGCAGCCTGTTCCAGTGCTCTGTCACCCTCACCAGGAAGAAGTCCCTTCTCTCATTGATGTGGAATCTCCTCTGTTCCAGCTCACACCCACTGCCTCTTGTCCTGTCACTAGACGACACTGAGCAGAGCCTGGCTCCATCCTCCTGACACCCACCCTTTCATATATTTATCAACATCAATGTTTATAAATGTTAACACATATTTATAAACACCCCTCAGTCTGTTTCTCCAAGCTCAAGAGACCCAGTTCCCTCAGCCTCTCCTCATCAGGGAGGTGTTCTACTCTTTTCATCATCTTCATATACTGTATTGCATTTACAAGTTGTAGTAAGGCTGGAGTAAATATTTAGCTATCGCTCTCAAATAGTTGATCTGCCTTGCTTTGTAGGCAGTAACCTTGAGTGGGATTCAAAAAGATGTTGCACCACTTCATTTAAAACCCATCTTTGTCTTTGGTCTCTATGGTACTCAGAGTCAGGGATGCCTCATTCACTCTCCCTTGCTGCTTTGCATGAGGCCGAGGCTCCACACAAAGACAGACCTGAGGGATGAGCAATGACTGCAGTGCAAACAAGTGCCATCGCTTTTCCACTTGCTGGACTTTCCCTCTCCTGTAACATGCTGCTCTTGTCTCCTGTCCTCATCTGCAGTCCAGGGTAGCTGCCGCTAAGGTGTCTGACACCCATCACTTTTACGGTCGCAATCTGGCCAGTGCTTATTCTATAAAAGAGGGATTTTCCAGTTAAAGAACACATACAATTTCAGGCTTTGAAATCCACCACCTAAGTCACTTATTAAACTAATAAAATTCATAACCCCCAGCCTTGATCCCAGCTGCATCCTGCCATTAACCTTCCTTTTTTAATCTGTTGAGGTTCCCTCTGTTTCCCACCCTGCCGGCAGGTTTTAATACAACATGTCAAGTCTGCTCCTTTTCCACAGCTCACCCTTTGTTCTGCTGTTGGATTCTCCTTCAAAAGCTAATGAAGTACTGTGAGCAGCCCTGACCACCCTGAGCTCTGCTGGAGAGGCAGGTGGGGGCCAGGGCACTGGCTTTAGTGCAAACATCCGTATTTCCAGCATCAGGCGAGGAACAGCTGCCTGTGGTGTTGGGACTGGGAAGATCATATGAGAGGTGGGCTAGACCAGTAGTACCCCAAAATGGTGCAGAGCCTCTAGGTATGTGCAGATTTCCCTCCCATAAATGTTTTTAGTAAGATCTTGTACAAGCCCATCACTACCCTCAAAACAAGCTGGATGGTCCTTTCCTTCTCCTTTCTTGGATTACTGCCTGAGATGTCACAGAATCACAGAACATTAGGGATTGGAATGGACCTCAAAAGATCATCCAGTTCAATCCCCCTGCCAGAGCAGGATCCCCTAGATCAGGTCACACGGGAACATTTGGCACAGGTCACAGGGAACATCAGGGGTTTGTTTGAGAACATCTCACTAAAACACAGGCGACGATGTTTATAGCCAAGTTCTCAAAGACTCCAAGATGCTGATGTGTCTCCTTGCTGCCAGCTAGGCTATTTACCCCCTTCCTGCAGGGTCAGCGAGTGTTTTATCCTTCTCAAAGGCAGGCAACTGAAGGAACAAAAGAAGTCAGGAGTCCTGCCCAACGTGGCAGCTCCTGGCAGCAGGAGGATCTGGCAGTGCCAGATTGACTGATGCTCCTTGTGGAGATGGGCACACTGCAGTCTCTCTCTGCTGTGGCAGAGCCAACTGTTGCAGTGGGGAGAGAACAGAGAGGCTTTTTTGTTTCGGTGCCCATAGCCCTCTAAAAGCTAAACACAGACCTTAGCATCAAGGAAGAAAACAGACCACAGACAGTCCTCTGGCTGCAGATTGTCCTCACTTTTATAAACAGCAGTGTGCTGCTCTTCAAGGAAGACCATGGCAAGGCTACGATTTCAGGTCAATCTTGTGTCTTCCTACTTAAGAAAGCTTAAGGCATCCTCTCAGACTTATTTCCTTAAATTGATTGGTTTAGGTTAACACTGCCAAGAAAGAAAAGCAGTCAATATCGTCTACAAAAGCATCCCAGTTTGACAAAGCAAAACAAGAAGGAAACGCTGGCACTGAGGAGTGACTCACATTTCCCTCTGGGGAGACAGAGACAGAAAACATCGCGTTGTAGCCTTCAGCCTGATTTGAGATGCGGAAAGCAAGATGAACGCAATCAGTCTTGCCTCCATCTCCATTTTGTTTGCATAGAATGTTCTTAATTACAGGCTGTTTCAAGAGCTGTGTTCTGTACACAGCACACAACAAACAGATAAACATCGCCGGGGTCGGCTGCGACTGTCGTGGAAATGGTCTGCTTGTCAGCTCGGCGAAACTTAACAGCCTTGTGGAGTTTATGCCATGGGTAGCTCAGGAATCTCTGCGTCTGTGTGAGCTCAGGTCAGCTCTGGCTTCATTTCCTGTGCATCCGGAACATTAGAATGGAAGAAATGACCGAAACTTCGCAGGGCAACTCGGTTCAGAGGCCACTGGGCCACTACGTGCCTGCTGTGTAGACGGCAACACGAGCAAACTGGAGCACAGCGTTTCAAAAATGCAGCAGCAAGGGAAGGGGACAGCTAAGTCACAACACAAACCTCCTGGTTAGTACCACAGAATCACAGAACATTAGGGACTGGAAGGGACCTCGAAAGATCATCCAGTCCAATCCCCCTGCCACAGCAGGAT
>JAOXOE010000765.1:11571781-11586084 GCA_028565055.1 Phoeniculus purpureus | reverse complement strand
GAATGGGGGTGGTTAGCAGATCGAGAGAGGTTCTCCTCCACCTCTACTCTGCCCTGGTGAGACTGTACCTGCAATATTGTGTCCAGTTCTGGGCCCCTGAGTTCCAGAAGGAGATAGAGCTGCTGGAGAGAGTCCAGCACAGAGCCACAAAGATGATGAAGGGAGTGGAGCATCTCCGTGATAAGGAAAGGCTGAGGGAGCCGGGTCTCTTTAGCTTGGAGAAACAGAGACTGAGCAGGGACCCCAGCAGTGTTGATAAATATGTGAAAGGTGGGTGTCAGGAGGATGCAGCCAGGCTCTGCTCAGTGTCATCTAATGATAGGATGATGAGCAACAGGTGTGAGCTGGAACATAGGAGGTTCCACATCAGTCTGAGTAGGAACTTCTTCATGGTGAGGGTGACAGAGAACTGGAATGGGCTGCTCAGGGGGGTTGTGGAGTCTCCTTCTCTGGAGAAGTTTAAAACTCGCCTGGATGTGTTTCTGTGCGACTTGGTCTAGGGGATCCTACTGTGTCAGGGGGATTGGACTGGATGAACTTTCGAGCTCTCTTCCAATCCCTGACGTTCCGTGATTCTGTGAAAAGCAGCAGGTGCCTTCTGTCATGACAAGACTAATGGTCCCTAAAGATCAGGCATCATGGCTAAAAGGTCCCATTTCTGAGAGTAAAACTTGCTTCTCTAAAATGTCACTCACCCTCATTAGAAGTCACAAACATGCCCACCAGGAAATGCAACCGGTGACATCTCTGAAGTCACAGAACGGTTATGAGGCCACCAAAGTGTCTTTTTCTTTGCCCTAGTGAATTGTTACCACAACTGAGCTACTTCCTCAGATCTAATATTGAAATTGCCCTTCCTCTCATGAATAAATTAGTGGCAGCAGGAACCCACCACATGCAGCAAAACCCACAGGCAGCCCACGAAAAATAGAGAAGAAAACACTGCCAGAGCTGGTAGCTGCCCATCTACAGATATAACGTTGTCGTTAGCTCACTAAAATTGTTTGAGACTCTATATCTCGGTGTTTCTAGCGTGTGGAATGTCTGAGAAGGATTTGGGGGATGAATGTTAATCTATTCTCTTTGTTTCATATGATGAAAGGGCTCATTTCCACTGATCACCATTTGACACGTCTGTGTGTTTAAATAATCAGAAGACAGTAAGTCTATTTTAAATCTCTTCCAAGTTCCTAAAAGGAAAATGTATGCTCATGGAAAATGTATGCTCATAACAAAATGAGATCCCTCCAGGATGAGTATCAACCAGGCTGGAGTTAAGGAGGCAGAGCACTGCCTTTTTGACAAGTGTCTCCCTGATCCAGACAACCCTCAGGCATTCAAGCAATCTTTACTCCAGAGAGTACACTGAATCACAGAAAGTTAGGGGTTGGAAGGGTCCTTGAAAGATCAACTCATCCAACCCCCACTGCCAGAGCAGGATCACCTAGATTGGGTTGCACAGGAACATCCAGGCTGGTTTTGAATGTCTCTAGAGCAGACAGCACAACCTCTCTGGGCAGCCTGTTCCAGGGCTCCATCACCCTCACAGTGAAAAAGCTTTTCCTTACATTTTGATGGCATCTCCTCTGCTCCAGCTCACACCCATTTCCCCTTGTCCTATCACTGGGTGCCCCGAGCAGAGCCTGGCTCCATCCTCATGACACCCACCCTTTCCATATTGATTCATGGGGTCACCCCTCAGTCTCCTTTTTTCTGAGCTCACAAGACCCAGCTCCCTCAGCCTTTCCTCATCAGAGAGATGCTCCACTCCATCATCTTTGTGACTCTACACTGGACTCTCTCAAGCAGTTCTTGAACTGAGGGTTTCAGAGCTGGACACAGTATTCCAGATGCAGCTTCACAGTCACCCTTTTAGTCTGAGTTTCTTCACTATTTCCTTCAAAAGATACTAGCTACTGGAAGCTGCACTTGGGCTAGGAGTGCTAAGGAGAGAGTTAACACACGAAATGGCAGCAGCAAACGGAATTTGTCAGTGCTCTGGCACCCAGGGCCAAGGGATACTGTGCCACCAGGCAGTCAACTTCTCATTGAGTCTTGTGCTTCAAGGGCATCTCCTTCGCTTCAAATAAGAAGCAAGTCACATCCCACACACTCAATTTTCTTCTACTTTACAACCAAGCACAGAGAAATGTAATTGCATCTGCCCTCATAAATCTTTCCATTAAAAAGTACCCTGAGGTTACAGGAGAGGTTCTAGGAGGCAAATTTGGCTCAATAAGGGGAATTGAACACAACCGTACAAGGCACACGTCGCACAAGAGGGTGGTGTGGTAAATCTGGTTCATTTAGGAAGAAACAGTCGCTCACTGGACAGAAATGATTCTGGAAAGGTCATTTCTCCTAGAGGAGCTACAAGCTAAGTCCCCAGCTCCCTGTGTGACAGGTTGGAGGAATGACACATCAAGTGCCAGCTGCTGCCTGCTCTGCGCCTGCTGAACGCCGGGGCCTCAGGCACTCCAAGCGTGGCGTGGTTGCCTGGGAGTCAGATCACAGCAATGGGAAAACATTATGCCAAGCTTTCCTCTTCCCTTGCAGACAAGTGTGTGAGAAGGAAAGTCCCCACCATATCCCTAAGGCACATGGTTATGGTTTTGTGAGGCTCCAAGCTGACTGCCATGGTGCTGTGCTGGTGCCATGTTGCAGCCGCTTTCCTGCATGCATGGGACACATCCCTCAGGCACAACAGGGTACCAGGATGTCCTTCCTCTAGAAGCTCCTTCAAGACCTCATCTGTCCCCGTCAGGGTGGGAACTTGGATTCCCAAGAAGGTATTTTGTGCTACCTCCAAGGAGTTGTGGATTTTCCCTTTGCAAAAGCACTTTCAGTCAGAGCCTCATTCCAGGAGCTTTTGCCAAACTCTTTGTCTTCCTGACCTCACTGGCAGGGTGAAGACAGGGCATCTGGCACAGTCACCTCTCAAGGGTTATGCACACCCCCCACCAAGTGCTGGCAGGTGACCCTGGTAGACCCACTGCCTGGTGTGGCCAGTAACCTGACATGATGGCCTGTGCAGCAGTCACATGGCCTCTGCTGAAAAGTACCCAGCCAAGGGTTTAAGAAACACAGCCTGAGCATCCTGCTTTGCTGTGCTTTGCTGATTTGAGCATCACAACTAGAAGCTGGCACTGCAGATGTACACCTGATAGTCACAGCTGTGCTCAGGTGATACCCTAGAACACACCTCATGTGAGCAAAATCCTCCCTTATTTTACAGATGTTCTACCTTGCAGTTTTGAACTCAGCAATCTTAGGTCTAGTCTGTTCTCCACTGATTCTCTGGACTCATCAAACCGAACATTTTGCTAAATGTTTTCTCAGCCTGTTACTTTGATTTGCACCAAAAGCCTTTTCTGAACTACACGCCTCCCTACATTCAGGCTTTGAGCTGCCTACCAGACCTGGAGGCTGTGGCACAAGTTTACCAGGCAAAGTCTGGGCATGACTTCTCTACTCATCTGCAGCAAAAACTATTTGAGCAGCCCCTGCAGCATAGACAGACCTGGATGGATTGAGCCCTGCAAGAGCAGCCGCAACCCCATAGGTACTCACGTTGTAAATGCAGGGTTGTATTTTGCACCAAGGTAGTAAGAGTAAAGGTTGAACATTCCAATCATGAAGGCCAGGAACACCATGATGAAGATGACCATGAACTTGAAGATATCCTTCACAGTCCTCCCCAGAGAGATCTGCAGGGGGCCGAAGCTTTCGTTGGCTGGAAGAATGTAAGCAATGCGGGAGAAGCTGAGTACCACAGCTATTGCATACAGTCCTTCTGAAATGATCTGAGGATCCGAAGGGAGCCACTTGTTCCTGGCTAAAACAATACATGTACACTAGGTATTAGTAACAAAAAGTGTTAGATGGAAGTTATGATGATGAATGACCCCCTTTTCAAGACTGAACCTTGGCCAGGAGTTAAAGAGGAAAAAAAAAATAGGTAGGGGTTGGAACAACTGGTCTCTGAAGCCCTCAGCATGCTGTACAGACATGGGTGAGAAGAGTTAGTTGTACTTTCCACATGGTAGAGATGAGAAATGAGGAAGTCACTGGGATTTACCAGAATCACACAACAAATAAAGATTATGGCTTTAAATAAATAGGGTATTTTCTGTTTCCTAGAGGAACACCAACTCTTCTGTACCTGTTCCACCTGCAGCCCCTGAGACTGTGAACCAGATCATAGAATCATTCAGGTTGGAAAATTAGGATCAGAGAGTCCAACCATCAGCCTTATTCTACAAGTTCACCCCTAAAACAGATACCCCAACACCACAGCTGAGCGACTTTTAAAGTCATCCAGGGATGGGGACTCAAACACCACTCTGGGCAGCCCATTCCAGTACCTGACCACTCTTCATGAAGAATTTCTTCTTGATGTCCAATCTAAACCTCCCCTGTTGAAGCTTGAAGCCCTTGCCTCTGGTTCTGTTGCTAATGACCTATGAGAAGAGACCAGCACCAACGTCTCTCCAATGTCCCTTCACATAGTTGTAGAGAGTGATGAGGTCTCCCCTCAGCCTCCTCTTCCTCAAACTAAGTAGCCCTAACACTCTCAATCTCTCCTAGTAAGGTTTATTCTCCAAGCCCTTCATCAGCTTTGTTGCCCTGCTCTGCACTCGCTCCAGCACCAGAACCACAATGCAGCGGTGTGTGCTTATAGATTTAGACATAAGGATCTGTGTCAATATTTGAAAGGGAAATATGAGGGAAAACGAGGTGCCTATCCCTTCCATTAGACAGGGCAGTTAGGATTTACTCAGCTAGAGCATTCACAACAATCCAGAGCATCATTTCTATGTTATCTGTAAACTAAAACCAATGGTTGCAGCCTAGTCACTCTCATATTTTTATTTTCTAAATCTTCTTGTTCAAACCAGATCCGCACTGTTGATTTAATCTACTGGAAATGTGAACATCTATATTCATCTGGCTTATAAATGTCCTTGCATCAACCGAGCTTCTGGATGAAGAGATTGTGACTCAGAGCTAGGACTTGTGACATCTTTATGGGCACAGGAGTAAACTTGGACATTATTTTCAGTGATCTGAAGCAGAGGAGAAACAGCAGATGGAGGAATTCACAGGATCTGGTTGTGACATCCTCTTCCCAACCCTTTGCATCAAGAATTCACTTTAAATGGGTCAGTGGCAAAGCAGAGAGAGAAAAACCAAATCACCTCAGAGACCTCATCCTGACAGGGCAGGAAGAGGGAAGATGATCTTTGCAGGGGACACACCAAGCAAGAGTTCTGAGCTCAGTGTGACCAGCTCATGGATCCACCAGCAACCCTATTTACCCTGATGTGGGGTAGGGACACATATCTCTAATGATTTTTTGGGGGCACTTCTACAGAGGATGAGCTCTGCTGCCTCAGATCGTCCTCTCCAGCCCAAGAACATCACCTGAACAACCTCCTTACCACTCTGGGAGCAAAGGTGCGCCTTTGCGTGCAATGAATCCAGTCCCTGCACCAGGGTACGAAGATACTAATTTGTGACTATCAAAGAAAAACTATTTATATCATTGAAAAGAAGGTTGTTGAGCTGTGCCACTGGCTGTCTTTCCAAATGTTAGCACTTACAGATGACGCAGGCTCTCCAAAGGCAGCTTTTCTCTTGAAGGAGAAACTATTTCTGGGTTAATCCTATCCCAATCCTATGTTTGTTCATACATCTTCTCCCTCTTCACAGAATCACAGAATCATTAAGGTTGGAAAGGACCTCTAAGATCATCGAGTCCAACCTTCAACCCAACATCTCCCTGAACAATAGACCCTGCCTTAAAGTGCCACGTCTACTCATCTTTGGAACACCTCCAGGGATGGCGACTCCACCACTTCCCTGGGCAGCCTGTTCCAATATTTAGCTGCTCTTTCACTAACACAATTTTTCCTTATTTCCAATCAGTTCTTCCCCTGGTGGAACTTCTGGTCATTTCCTCTGGTCCTGTCAGCAGTTATTTGGGAGAAGAAGCCCAATTCACCTTTGGGAAAGCAAGTTGGCTCCTTCCTCTGTAACACAAATGATATTCTGCTCACTCACGATTCCTGGTTATTAGCTGCTTAAGCTCTTTTGTCAGGATGTGACTGCTCTAGATGTAGCCTTAGCATAAGATCAGAGACTGAGCAAGGCTCAGATCTCAACTCCTTTCTGACTGTTCAGGAAAATGGCCGGAATGGGTAGATCCAAGAAGACAAACTTGGTTTATTTAAAAAAAACCCAACCCATCTACATAAGTATCAGACAAAGAAAGCTGCTTTCAGCACTGCCACACATTAGGCTGATTAAATAGGAAGTGTTAGAGAACAAAAAACCATCTTACCGTAAGTAAAGTAAGCAACTTCAGGGGGAAGGGTGACGTTACTGAGGTCATCGTCTTGAACGTACTGATCTACGTACTGTTGTGCTTCAGTTGCTTTGAGAAAAGCCATGAACCTGGCAGTGAATGACGCCACGAAGATGGACAGCATCCCAAAGTCTAGCAGATTCCAGAGATGCACCACGTATTCCCGCGGCCCCTCTTCCCAGATCTCCTTGCACTCCGACCATATCATGCCTGTGGAAAGGCCAGAGTAGGTTTAACCAGCAAATTGAGGCTTGAAGATATTGGAAACATCCTACTGCTCTTCTATTTGGCACTGGAATGGGCTGCCCAGGGTGGTGGTTGAGTCCTCGTCCCTGGATGTGTTTAAAAGTTGCTTAGATGTAGTGTTAGGGGATCTGGTTTAGGGGTGAACTTGTAGAGTAGGGTTGGTGGTTGGACTTGATGATCCCAGGGGTCTTTTCCAACCAGAATGATTCTGTTATTCTATTTAGAAAAAAAAATGTAGATTTCCTTTCTTATCCTTCATATCTCACTGCAAAACTGTGCCACTGCAGATGGTATTGCTTGCTCTGATGATGTTTTCCCTCTTCCTTCCCTAAACTAGTGGGTGGGTCTGTTCTGAGGATGGAAGCTGATCTTTGTAAGACAAGATCTGATCCTGGAGTCAATACAGTGTAATCAAAGATGTAAAAGAGATCAAAAAGAAGGGTAAGGCTGTCCTTGCAGTACTTTTCATAAATAATATGAAATACATTACATAATCTAGTATCTGAAGGGGGCCTACAAAAAAGTTGGGGAGGGACTTTTTAGGATATCGGGTAGTGACAGGACTGGGGGGAATGGAGCCAAGCTGGAGCTGGGTAGATTTAGACTGGATGTGAGGAGGAAGTTCTTCACTGGGAGAATGGTGAGAGCCTGGAATGGGTTGCCCAGGGAGGTGGTTGAGGCCCCATCCTTGGAGGTATTTAAGGCCAGGCTGGATGAGGCTCTGGCCAGCCTGATCTAGGATGGGATGTCCCTGCCCATGGCAGGGGGGTTGGAACTGGATGATCAGGTGGTCCCTTCCAGCCCTGACTGTTTCTATGATTCTATAAAGTCTATGTTGCAAGTGCTTCAAACTTCTAGAAAAAAAATATGGATGCGTTCCTGTGTCACTTGGTCTGGGCGGTCCTGCTGTGGCAGGGGGATTGGACTAGATGATCTTTCAAGGTCCCTTCCAATCCCTAATGATTCTATGATCATGGGTTTCCATACAATAATACCTGATCTACCACCTGGAAAACACTGAGTTTAGCCTGATTTGGGATCTTTCTAGCAATGGACTTACAGATAAATGCCAAACCCATAAAATTGAAGTCGTAGTAAAGTCAGAGTAAAGTGTGAGTAAAGTCCTAGTAAATGTTGAGTAAAGTCAGAGTAGAGTCCAAGTAAAGTTGGAGTAAAGTGTGAGTACAGCCATCGTAAACTTTGACTAAAGTAGTAAAGTGTGAGTAAATTCATAGTACAGTGTGAGTAAACTTGTAGTAGGTGACAGGTGAGTTCAATGGGCAAACTGGAGCCAAGATCTCCAGTCAAATTCATCAACTTGCTCAGCTTCCAATCACAGCAGAGCTCCAGAGCCAAATTCTTGCTGCTGAGTAGGTAAAATTCTGGACTATTTAACCCACTGACAAATGTTTCCTGCACTCATCCTGGTGCTGTTCCCATAGCAGCAGCAAAATTTGCATTTAATCAAGCAGGAGCAGTCTCTGCCAACTTTCACGTGGCCTTCTGAGACCTTGTCCTTTTGGTGAACCCTTCTGCATCCTCTTTACTGGAAGCTCTCGTGGTGTGGCATGCAAGTGTGCTTGCCTGGCTACTTCAGAGACTCCTGGAAGCAAATGGTGTCCCAAGAGGTGCAGCTGAAGGCTGGGTTATGGGCAAGGGAACAAGTGAGTGGGAATCTAGCCAGAGGGTGGAGGAATGAACTGCCACTGTCAGTCCTTGTGCACAGGGACGGGGTTGAGAGAGAAAGAAAAGCTAAACTGTCGATAGCACTGTTGGCCAAGGAACAGCCGCCTGTGCCTCAGTAGCCCTGGAATTTCCACAAAGGACCTTGGAGATGTGCCCTGATAGAGGTCATGTTCCACATGGACCTGTCTGGGGAAGGAGCCTGAGGTCTGCTGAGTGCCGAACAGAGCCAGAGAGAGGGCAGGTGAGGAGATTCTCAGCTCTTCTCCAAGTCGGCAAGAGCTCGCCTCAGTAAAAGCAGGAATTTCACCCCAAATCCATCACTCACCACGAGTAAGATTTAATAATAAATAGCCTAAGGGAAAAGGCAGAACAATTGGTTTCTCAGAAATTGTCCCAGTTTCTGAGACAAAATATTAAAGAAACATCTCTAGCCTCAAAAAGTGCCCCAGAAGTGATGGATAGGAGATATTAGCCCTGCACTCTCTGCATGCCAGTGGTATCTAGAGGCACTAAAACACTTCAGGATCTATCACGTGCCTGGTGACATTGCCCACCAAAGCACTTGTTCACTGGTGACCTGAAATGTCCTTTCGGCTTTAAATATTAACTCTCCCATCCAAATTTGCTTCTAATCTTGGTCACTTCATACACCTGAGTCACAGCCTAATGAAGTAAGAAATGTCTAAAGCTGAGTAGACTGACTAAAATTGGAATCACTCCTTGAAAGCATCACTCTGTTGGCCTGTAGTGTACAGCTTCCTTTTTGCCAGCTGGGTGGGAATCACTTTTTCTCCATACATGGGGAAAAACGTCTATTCAGGACCAGTAGAAAAGTTCCAGTAATTATTCGGCCAGTGCTGCCGGGTAATTGCTTGTGCATTGAGAGAGAGAAACTCAAAGCTTCTCCTGAAGTAGAAATAATAAGAGAAAATGCAGTTACAATTTAGAGGGTGCAGCCCCTGCATGTCTCTTGTGCCTGTTCTTCAACAGAAAGACAGTCAGAAATGTCATGTTGATGGGCATTTCTGGTTTCAGCAGGAGAAGGAGAGTCAAACTACAAGGCAGTGTCCATCTGGATGGATAATGGGGGGCGTGCAAGAAGAGCAGGATGATAGGACAAGGAACTGGGGCTCTTGAGCTTGGGAAAAAAAAGACTCAGGGATGAGCCCATGAATGTTGATAAATACATGACAGGTGGGTGTCAGGAGGATGGAGCCAGGCTCTGCTCTGTGGCATTTAGTGGTAGGACAAGGGGCAATGGGTGTAAACTGGAACACAGGAGGTTCCACATAAGTGTGAGAAGGAACTTCTTCCCAGTGAGGGTGACAGAACGTGATGGAGTCTCCTGTTCTGGAGACATTTAAAACCCGCCTGGATATATTCTCGTGCAACCATGTCTAGGTGATCCCTTTCAACCCCTAATGTTCTGTGATTCTGTGAAAAAGGAGAAGTTTTTCACACTTGTATATTCTGCTGCTCTGGTACATAAATCAGGAGCAGTGGATCTTGCAGAGCTGCCTTTGAGCTTTCCAAGATCCATGTTGGATTAAGAAAGACAGTTGTGCTCAGTCTGTGTCTGCCCAGACCCTAACCGCTACCTCA
The DNA here is from genome assembly GCA_028565055.1 of Phoeniculus purpureus. Taxonomy (NCBI): domain Eukaryota; kingdom Metazoa; phylum Chordata; class Aves; order Bucerotiformes; family Phoeniculidae; genus Phoeniculus; species Phoeniculus purpureus. The sequence continues at coordinate 11,576,183 of JAOXOE010000765.1, read as the reverse complement.
GCTGCTTCAGCAGTGGGGAATTTTTCTCTCCAAATGAAACCTCCCAGCTCCTGGGCACACTTTTGTCCATGTCACTCATGAAGAAAATCCCAGCCCAAGTGAGGAAAAGCGTAGGCGAGAGATGAGAAGACCTGGCCACAGTGGGAGGAGTACCTAAGGTACAACAAGCCACAGATGCCAGAGCTGAAGTTCTGAGCCCTATGGATGAAGGGCCAAGTTCTCTCAGAGCATCGGGGTGTTTCTCTGTTGTAACATGTTGATCATCTGCAGCCCTTGGATGCTAACTCAAAACCCAGAGGAGTAAGACCAAACACATATTCTCCCTCCTAAAGTGCTATCTGGCTGTTTATGGGGATGTTAAATGGGCTCATAATACTACCTGGCTGATCCAACAAATTCAGAGCCATTTCAGAGCTGCAGGCAAATGGAAAGTGAAGTCTCTGATACAGATTTTTGGAGAAGGATGAAGTACCTGCGTGGCTGAAAGTCATTGTCTCTGCTTGCTTTACTCCGTTACTCACCTGCATTACAAATAGTTGGGAGCAGGAGTTAGCAACGGTATCTCTTTGCGTAATTCCAGCCTGAAATTCTCCTCCTGTTAATTTTCTCGTAGAATACATACACATGGATTGATACAGGCAGCAATATTTACTACAGGCACTGCTAGCACAGGTTGTGCCCACTCCTGGCCACACTGTGCTATGCTAATGTACCACATCAGCCTCGAATGATGCACACACGTCATCATGTGACGGTTGACAGGCAGATAACTCAGGCACCCAATTTTGTCCCCAGAAAAGAACCAAACTCAGGGACCTGTAAACTAATGTCTCAAAAACACTCTGCTGTGGCTGGAACGAGTAACATGCCATCAGCATTCAGCACTGCTGCCACAGGATGAGTGAGAGAAGAGAAAGAGCAGAAAGAAGGGAGGGATTTACAAGCTGAGAATTAATGAAATTGCACTTTCTGATTGCACTAGAAGCCAAAAGGTAGGTAGCAGATCTATACCTTAGAGTCTGAAGAGAGTGTGCAGGGGTCTTCTCAAGTAGGATTAAATAAATCCATGCATATTTAATATACAAGAGTTAGAGTTGTTATCACAGAATCACAGAACATTAGGGATTCAAACGGGCATCAAAAGAGCACAGAATCACAGATCATTATGGATTGGAAGGGGTATCCCGTCCAAACCCCCCGCCACATCAGGACCACCTAGATCAGGTCACACAGGAACGTGTCCAGGCAGCTTTTAAATGTCTCCAGAGAAGGAGACTCCACAACCCCCCTGGGCAGCCCCTTCTAGTGCTCTGTCACTCTCACCAGGAAGAAGTCCCTTCTCATATTGATGTGGAACCTCCTTTGTTCCAGCTCACACCTGCTGCCCCTTGTCCTACCACTAGATGACCCTGAGCAGAGCTCCATCCTCCTGACACCCACTCTTCACATATTTATCAACATTAATGAGGTCACCTCTCAGTTTCCTTTTTTCCAAGCTCATGAGCCCCAGCTCCCTCAGCCTTTCCTCATCAGGGAGATGCTGCACTCCCTTCATCATCTTTGTGGCTCTGCGCTGGACTCTGTCAAACAGTTCTGTGTCCTTCTATTATATTTTAACATACACTTACTCTCTGCTTACATTTACCTCACTGGAAAAGCACGTCTTGGCAACTTGACCTGTGACATCTCTCTATAGCACTTACTTGTATTGAATGATATTTCCACTCACACAAGCAGGTTTATAACACCTATGAGGTCTTTGCACTAAAAGACTGGGCACCCTTAGTGTTTTTACAGTCCTTAAAGTGGAGAGGGAATTGGAGGTCCCTTCCAGCCCCTAATGTTCTGTGGTGACTCAAGGTCACTCATGCTGGAGGCTCAACAAGCAGCCATGACCCCCTGCTAGCTCTCTGCAGGCCTTCTGCACAAAAATTTCACCTTGATATTGCTGGAACTTCATTTGAAGCCTTATGTAGGCAGACAGGTAAAATGGCCAGATTGTCAGTGCTGATGCAGGCAGTCATTAGAAAATCTCATTATACTCAGAAGCCTGTACAATGAATCACCTTTCTTCCCCTAGAAAAGTGAAAACCTTTGCTCTAAATGAAATGTTTTCTTCTTCTCTCAGGAACTCGCCTGGCAGACAGATACCTATGAGAAAATAATACCTCATCTAAAACCTAATCATCTTGTCCAACTGCTTTAATATCATTTTAAAAATATATCTTATAGACTGACTCTATCTAGTCTGTCATCTACTCAGTATTTTCTAACCTAATATCCTGTATGGGATTCTGACTACTGCGAGGAGAGGGAACAAAGACATGGTAGCCAGGACGTCATCAGATAGAGCGGCTCTAGGCAGCTTTTCAGAGGGTACAGTGGAATTATTTTCTGCAAGAAAAGGATCAGAACCATGGTGGTGGATAAAAAAAGATACAGGAGAGGTAGGCAGAGATTCTGCCGAGTCGATAAGCTCAGTTTCCCAACAAATCCTTCTAAGCTTGTTTAGATTGGTGGCTCAAAGCAGCTGACCTGCCAGGAGTAAATTATGCCAACAGGAAATGCAATACCTCTGCATTTGCCTAAAACTCCCTGGAAGCTGAATCTGTGCCACGTGGCACACTTTTTCTGCACCTGAAGTGCTCAGCCACATGCATTCCCCCTCAGAAATCAAATTCCTTTAAAAGGTTTGAGCGCTGCGCTCTCCTCTCACCAGTAACGATATCACAGAATCACAGAAAGGACCTGGAAAGATCATCCAGTCCAATCCCCCTGCCACAGCAGGATCACCTAGATCAAGTCGCACAGGAACACGGCCAGGTGGGTCTCAAACATTTCAATCAAAACACTGCTACCAACATCTAATTTAGCCTCATGGTGGTTTCTTCCTCTGTTTTTAGGGGAGGCTGGAGGGTGTTCGTGGTTGTTTGAGGGTTTTTTTCCTTTCTCTTGTTACTGTCTATCACAGAATCACAGAACATGAGGGACTGGAAGGGACCTCAAAAGATCATCTAGTCCAATCCCCCTGCCACAGCAGGGTCACCTAGATCCAGTCGCACATGAACATGTCCAGACAGGTTTCAAACATCTCCAGAGGAAGACACTCCACAACCTTCCTGGGCAACCCTTTCCAGTGCTCTGTCACCCTCACCAGAAAGAAGTTCCTTCTCATACTTCTGTAGAACCTCCTATGTTCCAGGTGACACACATTACCCCTTGTCCTATCATTAGATGACACTGAGCAGAGCCTGGCTCCATCCTCCTGACACCCACCCTTTCCATATTTATCAACATTCATGGGGTGACCCCTCAGTCTCCTTTTTTCCAAGCCCAAGAGCCCCAGCTCCCTCAGCCTTTCCTCAGCAGGGAGGTGCTCCACTGCCTTCATCATTCCTGTGGCTCTGTGCTGGGCTCTCTCCAGCAGTTCCATGTCCATCGCTCCTATCTCCCCAAATCTCAAAGACAGGAACATCAGCTCTAAGCTTGTTGGGTTTCCTGCACACATCACCAACTGGGCAGCTAAAAACCTACCCTTAACAGTGGGATTACCAGGGTATCCCATTAACGGTGGGATTATCAATTATTCCATTGACTTGGGGTACCTTGAATGCATCAGCCTGCAGCCAGAAATCACCTTTGCGAGTAGACTCACCCTCCCCTTTGAGCACCTCACAGACCAGTGGCTTTCCCTGCAATTTCCAGGTTATACCTGGGGTCACAGAAGCCACCAGCTGGGAGATTCCTGCACCTAACTGTAGTCTCAAGCCCAGATTTTCCACTCCAGCCCTGCTATAAACACCACGCTGAAGCATTTTTATCCAAAGAAGGGGTGTGTGGGGAAAGTGGGTTGGGGTGTCCCCTCATCCTGATGAAATTATTTGACAGCAAAAACTTAAAAGACTAAAATTGGACCTTCCTCTTTGCTGCTGCAGCAGCGGGTGCAGTGCTCTCTTCCTGCACACATATGTTAGACGTCAAACAACACCGAGCAGGTCATTCTTAAAAAAGGCCCTTCAAATGCCACTGCTCCCTGTCATCTCGGTTCTCCATCAGCAAATGACAGTCCCCTACTTCAAAACAAGATCTAATGAAACCACGTTTATTCCCATCTCGCTGTAATCACATTAGGCAGTTCTACCAATTTCACTTTATTGGTGTCTTAACTGCCTGAAAAAAAAGCACCTCCGACTCAAACACGGACCAAGCCTACATGTTTTACCACACAGCAGCCACCTGCAGAATCCTTCTGAACGCAGCATCTGACAACAGGCACTGGGCACTAGGGGGGTCCCCCATCGGGTACTGGGGGCAGTGCTGGGCCACTCACTTCAAGAAAGAGATGGAGGGGCTGGAGCAGGTCCAGAGGAGCAACGAGGCTGGGGAAGGGACTGGAGGGAAA
>JAOXOE010000765.1:11553712-11571681 GCA_028565055.1 Phoeniculus purpureus | reverse complement strand
TGGGTTTTAAACATCTCCAGAGAAGGAGACTCCACAACCCCCCTGGGCATCCTGTTCCAGTGCTCTGTCACCCTCACCAGAAGAAGTTCCTTCTCAGACTGATGTGGAACCTCCTCTGTTCCAGCTGACACCCATTGCCCCTTGTCCTCTCATTAGATGCCACTGAGCAGAGCCTGGCTCCATCCTCCTGACACCCACCCTTCACATATTTGTCAACATTAATGGGGCCACCCCTCAGTCTCCTAAAAGCTTCCCCAGGGGATCAGATCACACTCTAAATGTGACAGGTTTTCCCGTGGGATTTCTCCAGTAATCAGGCTGTGGAGACAGACAGGGTTATTCTGGGGTTTTCCTTGAACATTCAAATACAGTGCAGCAGGGTGCAAGGCAACAAGTGCTTTAACCACAGAAACCCTTAGACCCGACTCGGTAGGGCTAATAGCTGAAAACTTGAAAAAATGAGTGAGAAATGCCTGGTTTGATAAAACTTCATTTATTAAAAAACCAAAAGGGGCTGAGATAAACACACTCAAATTTATTCTCCCTTTCTACATGAATTTTGTGGAAGTCCACCGGTTAAATTTGCTTCAGAGGAGATACAAATCAGCCACCTCTCGAGGAAGAAAATATTGAAGCCTGTTTAAGTAGCTGAAGTTCCTTGAGCATAACAAAATGTGGTAACCAAGACAATGACGTGGAAGTGTTGCCAACTGTGTAGGTTCTGTGTAAGAAAAAGCCTAGATCTTGCAAAGAGGCTCTGGTGGAGGCAGCGATTTGTCTGCTCCACTCAAGCCTCAGTGTGAGGGGAGCTGCATGGTGAAACCCCCTCGTTAGGGTTAAGTTCTGTACATATTTACACACAGCACCTCTGCTCTGCTCAGTGTTTTAAGAAGGGATTTGAGGGGCAGAGCAGCTGAATCCACTTCAACCCCTCTCTGCAGGCAGCAAGAACAGGAGCGCAAATAGGGTTTGGGATGCTGTGGCTTTGGGTGGCTGCAGTTCAGCTGCACGTTGAGCCGCTGGGGTCAAGAAGGAAAATAAACCAGCCTTTGCCCCTGCTGTTTGTAGGATGTACAAATACAGTTATGGGGTTCGTGCGGATCGATCTGGGATTGTGCTGCAGCAGCAGGGTCACTGGGGATCGGCAGCTGTGCAATAGTGTGTGAGCTAACGGGGTTAAGCAGAAGCTTTTACAATAGCACTGGGTCGCTAATAATTCAAAGCAGTGGGTTTGGCCAGCGATCAGTGGCGAATCGAGCTGTTCCCACACGGCTCAAGCACGTTGTAATTGTGCTGGGTGTTTAGAACCAGCAAGGAGCGGGGATGTTGTGTCTTAGAGCCACTATTCCCACCACACTGTGTTTTTATGGCTTTCAGGAGTTCTCTGAACTCAGAGAACTCTGAGCACTCTGCTCTCCCCTTTCATTAGTTTCCACACTATTAATGACATCTATTTTCTCTTCTCTGCTCTCCCCATCCCCATTATTTTGGTTTCATGCCATGGCCAAGAATTTCCTTTGCAGCTTAGAGCTGTAACCAAGTTCCTTAGGTATTGAAGATCCTTTGCAGCTTAGAGCTGCAAACAAATTCCTTAGGTATTGAAGGTTTCACATAGCAGGTAACTTCAAACCTGATCAACAGCGCAATCAAACATCAACCCCACCCTGAACAGAACCACAAGCAGAAGTCTAAATGAACCTTTTTCATCCTCTCTCCTCCCTGGCAGGACTCCCACTGCATGACCACGCAGCTTCAGCAGCAGTTGAGAGAAGAAGGGCTCTCGGGGAGTGCACTGGTATCCTCAGCGTGGAGCCGTGGGGTAAATACTAAGTAATAAAAAGAAGGGGTTGTTTTTTGCACTTGATGCCATGATTTCCTACACGTGGGGAACAAGCTCCATCAGATGCCCAAATCAGAGGCTGTTGTCAGCGCAAATAACCCTCCTATGGCCACTGAATGGGGGGATGATGACATTTGCATCCACAGAGAGCTAAATGTGGAATCACGAGGCACAAAACCCTATGGGTTTGCTAAAGCACTTCCTCTCTGGAGTTATTCTTTTTATTTAGAGTGACTCCGATTTTCACGCAGCAGGGGTGGTTTTTCTTTTCAGCAACCCCTTTCCCTGCGGCGCAGCCTACGACGGAGAGTCATGTCCAGGCGCTGGCACATGGCAAGTAAAAACCTTATTGCACTGGGTTCCTGGTGCCTGCTGCTTGCTGGGAGACTCTGGTGTCAGACAGCCTGTGTCCTCCACGGGCTCCTCGCCTCTCGAAGCGATCGGTCATAGGGAAGGGTGGCAAAGAAAGAGTTTTTCAGCTGGCAGTTTATGAAGAGCACAATGAGTGTCACTGTCAAGAGCAGAAAGAAAAACAGAATGATGTGAGTCACCAGGTCGGGTTTATTTATCTCCCCTTCCTTCAACACCCTGGCTGTGGACATGTAGAAAGCGGAGGAGCTGACGGGTCGCGGGGTGCTCAGGTAGGGTGTGTTGGTCTGGATGATCAGGTGAGCTTCGGTGGCGCTGGTTGAGTTTAGCAATTCACTGTACATGTTCTCGCTGGGGTTTCCTCCGCGGTACAAGTAAAGCAGGAGAGCGAACCACAGGTCAGGCTTTGGCATGGGGAAGAGACAACGTTCCTGCTTGGAAAAGGCTGGAAAGCAGCCGCATTTTGTCTAGAAGCAGATTAATTCATAGCTCAGGCGATTCGCTCGCGAGGCATTTCTTGGTAGAGCTGCTTGGCTCAGTGCTCACAGCAGTCAGCTACAAACATCAATGACAAATGAGACGGGTACCTCATGTCCTGGCCCTTGTTCCCCCAGCACAGCTCGATGAGGGTGATGCTCCGGATCATCTGCTGGTCAGCCCGGGACTCCGGGAGTCGACGGGGAGCCCCGATACACCTGCATGGGATGGGGACGAGCTCTCCCTGCCCCAGCTGCAATGCCGGCAGTGAGGAGCCAAGGTTCACTGGCCGTGCAGGGAAGGCAGGATGGATTTCCAGCTGAATTTCCCAAGCGGGATGTGCACAAATCCAGGATTAAACGGCATCTGTGACGAGAGGGCGGCGGTGGCGGCTCTGAGGTGCCGCCGGATTTGCCGTCGCGGGTCTCTGCCTCCCTGCTCTTGAAATCCTGGTGCTGTGAAGCCTTAGTTGACTTTCTTAATCCCAGTTAACGGCAGGCTGCGAAGCTGGTGTTAAGAGGCTGGGCTTACTGCTTGAGCTTTCCAGGCATTCCCTGTGCCTTGAGAACGAGAGAAATACAAACTGACCCAGTGTCCCTTTGTTTATAAAAGAAGCCACTCAAAAAAAAAAAAAAAACCCTCTCCGGGAACCGGGAGGGGGGTCGGTTCTTTGGGAACCTCCTCTCTGCCTTTGACTCAGCCGAGCTGTGAGGTGGGACTGTGCAGGGTTCTGTCAAACATGACTTTTTTTTTCCCTCCCCCCCCCCAGAAGCTCCACCGCAGCGTCACCGTGGGAAGGGGAGAACTGCGTGGTGGTACCGACCAGCTCCGCAGCCCGTGGTGCATCTGGCAGTGACATGATGCTAAAAAGGAAGAGATCTCCCGATAAATCCCCGTGAGTGCCTGAGGCTCTGGCTATAGAGGGTCTGAGCTGAGGGGGAGGGTCGCAGAGAATGGGACAAAAAAGAAGATAATTGCATCCAAGCCTTTCTTTCTTCTTCAGACCTTTGTTAAAACCCACAATGATTAGAGATGTCTTTTGGCTTTTCTCTTTCCCCCCCTTCTATCCCGTCCCCAGCCCCCAATCCAGCCTGACAATTAGCATGTTAATTTATTTTTTCTCCATCAAATTGCTTTTATGCTGCTATTAGCTGCTGGCTGCTCTCCAGCTCCCGCTCACCAGCCTCCGCTCCCGTGCACCAGCAAAGCCGCCCCGTTAATGGTTTGATGTTCACGCATCGCAACTTGGAGAGAAGGGCAGGGGGCAAAGAGGAGCACAGGGAAGGGTGAAACACCTTCTCCAGTCCCAGGGTGCTGATCCAAGCAAAGCTAAAACTGCTTATGGTGTGCTCTGGTAGCCCACAGTCCCGAGGGGTTAAACGTTTCATTTAGCTTAATGAATGTTTCTGCTGGGAAGAAGAGGGGGGATGAAGAGAGGAGAAAGCTGCTGGTCACTTAGATTTAAATAAAATGAAGTCTCTTCTAGAGGACAAAACCCTCTGAGATCGTGGTCAGCTTGTTTGTCATCTCCTGCCAAGCTCCAGGGGCTCCAGTTAGACCCTTTGTGCCTCCAGCTGCTCTGCTCAGGCGGTTGGAGGTTGTTGCATGCCTGTTCCTTAGAAAAGCCTCTACCTGCATCTTTACCTCCAAGTCTTGAGGACTTTGGAATTCACCAGGGGATCTTTCCTGGGGTTTGTTTGCCTCTTTTTTTCCCTTTTCTTCTTTTTCTTTCTTCTCCCACGTAAGCTGGCTCTTCCACATGCAGCTCCCCAGGATGGTTGAGTGGTCTTTCCCTGCCTCTTTCTAAAGCTCCTCCTGGGGACACCTCTCCAGGCAGCAGAGCCACAGTAGTTGCTCCTTTTTACCCTGTGTGGGTTCAAAGACTAGGGCAGCGAGGCAGGCAGCCAACAACAGGGGTTGGAAAAATCGACAGCATCATACAAAAGCTAATACAGTCTGCAACTGTTTTACCTACCGTGTCGCCCTCAGTTCAGAGGATTTGTGAGCAGCAGCACGACCCGGCTGTCGGGAAGGCTGGATGTCTTCCCAGACCTCAGGTCTTTCCTCCCTGGTCTGGTGTGTGTGTGGGGGTGTGTGTTTGAGTGTAACCAAGCTTTGCACATTTTTGTGTTATTATTTATTTACTTTATTGCTTTTATTAGTCTGTAGGAGAAGCAGGAAGGCATCCGGGGGCTGAGCCCTATAAATAGCACCAACAGGCTTAATGTTTCACATAGTTTTAGTGAAACCTTCGTTGTAAACAGCTCCTCTGCAAACGTTACCATCTCTCTGCAGGATGGAGGGGGAAAATACAACAGAGTGTCCTGGTCACGGGTGCTTCTTGTCCCTGCACCCAGGTGTGAGTTTGGCTGCTCAGCTTGGTGGCTCAAAGTAGGCAGGGGTGGAGAAGACAGGGGGATTGGGTTGGATGATCTTTTGAGGTCCCTTCCAATCCCTAATGTTCTGTGATTCTGTGGAGGGCTTTGTGCTAGTGGCCACATGCTCATCCTTCAGCACCCTCGAGCATGTGAGGGATGTTCTCCTGAGGTGTCCCCAGTGAGTGGGACAAACAGGCTGTATGCTCCACCAGGTTGGCTTCAGGTGGCTGCAGATCTCCTCCCAGCAAACACAGAGTGCTGGTCTGAGCTGCTTCTCTCCACCCCTGTTCACATGCAGGAGACAGAGCCAGGATCTGTATTTAGTTTTTCCCTTTTCCTCCTACAAAAAATTCTCTCTCAGTCCTGAAAGATTTGGTTTTCACTCTGAAGATGCAGTAGTTCAGCTCCAGTGCTGGTGCTGTGAGTTGGGGATCATTGCTGATGGTCACGGTCCAACTACCCTAGTGCTGGGATAGACCCTTGGGGTGCTTTGCACCTGTGCAAGGGCTTGGGACGGCACAGAACTGCTGGGTTTTGCCTGGCAGAGGCTGATAGAGGAGCTGATGAGAAGCCCTGGGAGTAAGTCAGATGTGTTTTATGCAGCTCTGTACCCAGGGCTTAATCTCAGAGATGCTACATTGCCGTAAGTAAGCCCTAGTTGTAGAAGTAAGAGCTGATCCTTCCCTTTTGTTCTCCTTCATTTGGAGAAGCATCTCAGATCTTTAATTCTTCGTAATTTTTCCTCATTAACTTGGTTCTTATTTACTAGCTTTGTAATTTTCTCCTGTTTTCTGCTTTCTTTGTTGTTCTCTCTTTTTGTTCTTTCTTTTTCTCCCCAGGTTTGCAGCGTTTAATGACCTGTTTTGTTAGTTCATCAATACCCACTGCTAATGGTCCTGCAAGGACAAACAGACCCTCTGACACAGCCTGGAGTTTCACAAGGACAAACCTTTCTGTGTTGCAACCTCCTGCTTGGTTCAGAAGCTGGATCAGCATCTGGGACAATCCTGGGACTGGAGAAACTCTCTGCCTGCTCCTATCTCACTCTCCCCTATGCGTTTAGAGTCACAGAATCATTCAGGTTGGAAAAGACCCTTGGGATCATCGAGTCCAATAATCAACCCTACTCTACAAGTTCACCCCTAAACCAGATCCCCAACACTGCTTCCCCCAGCTACATTCAAGAACAAGATGTTTTACCTCTGAGGTGTTGGAGCTTCTTGGAGCCCCAGCTGAGCCCAAGGAGTTTGATGGTCATGGTGACTCCATAGCAGTTCTGGCCTGAGTTTGGTCCAGTTTGTCACAGTGAAATAAATGGTGACGTGAACCATCCAGAGCTGAAGAACCTTGTGACCCTCAGCACCACTTGGCTGCTCCATCCCTGGAAGCGTTCAAGGCCAGGTTGGATGGGGCTCTGGGCAACCCGGTCTGGTGAGAGGTGTCGCTGCCCGTGGCAGGGAACGGACTTGGATGAATTGAGCGGAATCAATCTATGATTCCATGACATGCTCGGATTGCTTTAACGATCCTTCAGCCAAGCTCCAGCCAAACACGATAGAAACCTTGACAGGTGGGAACCACCGTGGATTCAGCCCTGCTGTGAGAGGCTGGAGCTTTTCGCCATTTCCAGGCTGGTAAATAATGCATGATCCCCGTCTTAGATCTTGCAAAAACCCCTACCCAGATAAATATCAACGGAGGGAAATGAAAAGTGGGAAGAAGCATTATCCCTCTCAGTAATGCAGCCATTTACAATCTGCGTTACGATCCTTCTGCTCTCAGGAGCGAGAGGCAGTCGGGGGCTGTTTCTATTAGCAGACCAGAACGCAACAAATCACGAGCTGTGACTTCCCAGCACTGCAGAAAAGCAGCTTTAAAACCATGTAAAGGAAAGGAAGTGAAAATAATATATGGAGCTTTTTTCCTCTTTTTTAATTGCTCCAGAGGAAAATATTTATTTCCAGGTGCCTGAGCATCGGATATTAAGGACCATAATTCCAAATGCAGGGGCATAAAATTAAGCACCAGGCACCTAATCTGGGGGATCTCGCTTTCGGTGCTTAAATCCGAAGCTGGATGCCTGAAGGAATTGGCCCAAGCACAGAGATGTCTTGAGAATGGTTCTGTTCCAAAAGACTGTGGGCTGCATAGAACTGACCTCTCTAGCATTGGGTTTCTCAGGGCATGTTTGCAGCAGCTGAAGCAGAAGCATTTAGAAAGTTTCCAGAGAAGTCTGTGGAGAAGGGAGCTCATAGAGCATTTATTTGGGGCTGCATCCTAACCCTTTGTTCTCCTCTGGGCTGTGAGGAGCATCATTATTCTCTGGGGCATGCACTGTCCAAGGATGGGGAATGACAGCCTGCAACCTCATGCCATCCAGGTAAGCACTGCCGCTGCTCAGGAGGGTGTAGGGAGGTACCTCTGGCTGCTTGGTGAGTGGTGGCAGCATCCCAGTCCTCCCACCACTGCTCCAGCATAGCACAGCAGCTCAAAAGAGCTTCCAAAGGGTTTTGTAGCGCAAAGAGCTTCACCCATAGCAGAATGTTTTGTGCTCCGTGGATTCCCTGTGTGGGATATGTTCCTGGTGTGACTGGATCTAGGGAATCCTGCTGCGGTGGGGAGGTTGGACTGGATGATCTTTTGGGGTCCCTTCCAACCCATGATGTTTTGTGGTTCTGCGTCTCATTTTCTCTTTGCAGCAGCTTGCTGTGTCTGGAGGGGGAAGCACGAGGGATTTGGTGCAGGCAGCAGCATGTGGGTGAGCAACCAGGGGCTGCAGCAGCTGTACATCCACACACAGAGAACAGGAGCAGGAGGGTGTTCTGGAAGCCAAAGCAAAAGATGTAACTGCAGGCAAAGGTTGTCTTTGGTCCTTCCTTTACACTTAAAGCAGTTCCTAGTGATGAGGTGCTGCTCTGGGAGCTCAGTTGGTGTAAAAGGGGCTGCAGGGGTTGTGCTGGGCTCTGTGACAGCCCAGCTCTGGGCAGGAGAAAAGCTTTGCCCAGGACATCAGGCATGGGTCAGCTTGGTCATCAGACTGACATTGGCTGCTGCTCCTGGGCTGCCCAAACCCATCAGCTCATGACCATGTTAGTCCTGTCTGCAGCACCACGGTGCTCCCTGGGGCTGGTTCAGGTCCAGCCTCTCTTCACCCGGGTTGATATGTCTGAGAACCAGGCTACATGCCATGTCTGTGTTCCCAGCAATTAACCCTAATTATTTTGGGTCAAATTTTCGTTAAGAAAGAAGGGCTGAAGTGCTGCAACTCGCTGTGAGGTTGTGGGTTTGAATACATTCTGCTTTTAATGCTTCAATCTGGGGCTGGGTGCCTGAAGGAATTGTGATAGCGATCCCTTACCAGCCTGCAGTATAAAAGCCAGTGCCTGTCTCATCCCAAAAACAACCTCTGGGCATCCAAAGCAGATCTGGGGAGGCTGTGGGGAATAGAGATTTTTGCCTCTGTCCTATTCCTGTTCCTTCTCCAAGGGAGTAAAGGGTCTTCCCCCAGGCGGCTGCACAAAACACCCCCCACCCCTGCGTGTAACCCTCATCCTGCCTGTCCCACTGGTAATGCTGTCACATCCCACAGTTAACCAGAACAGCAGCTTCACTGCAGGGAATTTAGATCAGGAGGGGGCTGGGGGCTCCCCATCACCTTCTGAGAAAATGTTGAACTCTCAGCTAGAAATCCTGGCACTGTCATGCTTCTCCATGTCTTCATTTGGCTGGTATTTGGGATGTTCCACATCAATATGAGAAGGACCGTCTTCACAGTGAGGGTGACAGAGCACTGGAAGGGGCTGCCCAGGGGGGTTGTGGAGTCTCCTTCTCTGGAGACACTTCAAACCTGCCTGGACATGTTCCTGTGTGGCTTGGTCTAGGGGATCCAGCTGTGGCCAGGGGGATTGGACTGGATGATCTTTCGAGATCCCTTCCAATCCCTAATGTTCTGTGATTCTGTGAGACAAAGCTGATTTGGGAAGATTCACAGGTCTACACGGAGTCCTTTTGCTAGTGGAGCTTGTCTTCATCTGTGGCTTCTCCTCACATAGCTGAGCTGCCTGGTGTCAGAAATTGTTCCTCCTTTCCTGCAGGCATCTGGGCATGAGCTTTGACGGTCTGTCAGCAGTGGGAAGCTGGGGCTGTGTCTCTCAGGCAGTAGATTCCTCTTTCTTCTCTGGTTATTGATTTTTACTTCAGTACTTTTTCAGGATTGTACGTGCTGAGGGCAGCCAACACCGAGTAACGAGGGTGAGTTGTTCAGCCTAGGTGATCCCCTGGGCTCACAGAGGGAAGTTCGCCTTAACAGTCAGCTAGGGGTTGCTCCTCTGTGTTCTGTTCAGTGAGAGAACAAGGGGCACTGGGTGCAAACTGGAGCCCAGGAGGTTCCACACGGACATGAGAAAAACTTCTGTACTGTGAGGGGGATGGAACAGGCTGCCCGGAGAGGTTGTGGAGTCTCCTACTCTGGAGAATTCAAAACCCACCTGGACACAGCCCTGTGTGACCTACTGTAGGTAGGAGCCGGACTAGATGGTCTTTTGAGGTCCTTTCCAACCCTAACTTTCTGTGATTCTCTGAAACTAGTTGCTGAAGGTGCAAGGTGTCCTGATGCAGTAAAACAACATAAAGTACCATCTAAAATGGGGTGGAAGCTCCATCTGGGAGCGATGGGGCTGAAATTTTAACAGGTATCATCACTCTGTGGGATGCTAAACTTTCATCCCACTGCTCTAACCCAGCATCTCTGCCCCAGCAGGGCATCCTCACCTGTGAGGAACATTTGCCTTTGCTAGGTGTGTGCTCCCCTGCTTCTGGAAGTTCATAAAGCAAATGTGTTGCTCAGGTTGGTTATTTGTGGTTGGTCTTGGTGTGAGCTCAGCCCTGCTTGCAGCCTTAGCTCAGAGAAAGCAGTGAAATGGGGTTGACAGGCAGGTCTGTGGGTGCCCTTCAATGACAGGAACAGCAGATTACAGTGAGCAGCTCATCACCCTCCTCAGACTCCAGAGCTTTAGAGAAACTTTATTTTGGGAAATGCAAGGCTCTCTGTGTGCCTGGATGCAGCTTTAAGGGAACTTTCCATCTAAGACTGCAGAAAAATTAAAGGCAAAGTGAAAGGCTGGGCGACTGGGGACTGCTTGTGTTGCTTGGTAGAGCAAAGAGGGTTTGTAGTTCCTCCTCTGCCATTTGTGACAGTCTGACTCAACAACTGACTTTGTTTGTTGTTTGTAACTCAAAGGGCTTCTTGGTGTTAGGATAGAAACCTCCTTTGGTGTTAGAAAACCAGATGGAGAGAGGTTCTCTTCCCTCTCTGCTCTGCCCTGGTGAGACCACAGCTGGAATCTTATGTCCAGTTCTGGGCCTCTCAGTTCCAGAAGGACACGGAACTGCTGGACAGAGTCCAGTACAGAGCCACAAAGATGATGGAAGGAGTGGAGCATCTCCCTGCTGAGGAACGGCTGAGGGAGCTGGGGCTCTTGAGCTTGGAAAAAAAAGAGCCTGAGGGGTGACCTCATGAATGTCTATGAATATGTGAAGGGTGGGTGTCAGGAGGATGGAGCCAGGCTCTGCTCAGTGTCAGACAATGATAGGACAAGGGGCAATGGGTGTGAGCTGGAACAGAGGAGGTTCTACATCAATCTGAGAGGGACTTTATTCCCAGTGAGGGTGCCAGAGCCCTGGAAGGGGCTGCCCAGTGGGGTTGTGGAGTCATCTTCTCTGGAGACATTTAAAGCCCACCTGGCCATATTCCTGTGTGATTGGATCTAGGGGATCCTGCTGTGGCAGGAGGATTGGACTAGATGATCTTTTGAGGGGCTTTCCAATCTCTAACATTCTGTGATTCTGCGATCTCAGTGTTCACTGGCCACCCCCAACCCAAGGAAGATGTAAAACGCCCTCGGCAAAGATAGTCTGGAACTTGTGCTTATTGAATACCCGTAGAAAGAAAATCTATCAGCATGCAACGAGGGTTATTTTAATCATCTGAAATCCTATTGCTTCTGGAACATCTGCTCTTTCATGGAGCGAATAAATTGGTTTTAATTTCATTGCCAGAAGTTCACAGGGATAAATCAGAGAAGCCTGAAAAACCAGTATCAGCTGGGATAACAAATATTATCTTTTCCAGTGCTGTGAAAAAGAAAACTGTGTGAGACATAACGCAGCTGGAAATACCTCAGGTCTCAGCCCCTTGAAACATTGGCAAGAGGTGCCATAAATAAAACTTCACCTGGTTTGTACTTGGCTGAGGAAAGAGGTCATCAAGTGCTGTTGCCTTTTGAGACGACGCAGGCAGATGCTGCTCGGTCCCGTTCCTCGCCTAGACCGAGGCGAATACTTTCCCGTTGTATTTTAATTAGTTCTGATCCTGTGCTGCTGCGAAAGAGAGTAGGGGTTTGTTATTAAAATTCATACTTTATATTCAGTGCTGTTAGCTCCAAGAACCACAAGCTACGGGGCTTTCTGGCTTTGGTTAATGGTGGAGTCATCCAACTCCCGCTATCGTTTAACCCACTGCTAAATTTTTAAGTAGAGGGAAAGGTGGTGATCATTCAGAGAAATCGTTAAGTGGTCTCCAAGAGAAAGGTTTTAATCCTTTTCAAAGGGCCTCCATTAAGGATGAGCACTCGTTAATTGTCTGCCATAAAAACTCGACTACTGAAATGGGCTCCTGTAGGGCACTTTTAACGAAGATGGAAGGGACTGTCCCTTTGAACATGTTGAGGGGCTTTTATCTCCCGTGGCATCCGCATGGAAAATGTCTAACGAAGTCCAGCAACTCATTCTGTAGAAGATCAAAGCTATAAAATGCTGGTGACTCCCTCTGAGACAAAACTGAGCTGTAGCTGAGGGATTTTTCCCAGTAAATTTTGGGTTGCCGTTTAAAACCCTCTAACTGGTCCCCGAGATGCTCCGTCTTTGTGTTTTGCTGTGAAGTCATTCGCGGAGGTGTTGGGAACCCATAAAAAATACTCTTCAGCAAAACCTGTCCTGTCTTCTTCACAAGAACCAAACTAACACCCTGCTCCTCCTTAACAGAGCCCAGCACGGGCTGTTTGGTTTAGCGGAGAGCTCTGCTGCCCTCAGAGTACACAAAGCCCACGGGCATGGGAAGAGGAGGATAAATCTTGGCGGGTTTGTTTAGCCTTTGCGCTTCTGGTCTGCTCCGCTCTGAGCTGCCTCGTCGTCTTTTTTTTTTTGCTGTGGTTCAGCACACTCGGTTCAGTTTTTATAGGGTAGATTTTGGGTAAATTTCTTAAAAGCAGCTTTTCCACGTGTGTTTTTGTGTGGGGAGTCCTGGAGGGTAGGGACAGGTGGCAGCTGGACCTCAGGAGCTCCGATGTCTTGTGTGCACAGCCAGTGGTAACCACAGGGATCCGATACAAGGCTACTTGGCTGTAGTTTTTATCCAGCTTGAACTGGAGTTTTTAACTCCTCCAGTGCCTGGTTATTCCTAGAGTCTTTGCCCTCTTGAACTGGAGTTTTAACTTCTCCAGTGCCAGTTTATTCCTAGAGCTTTTGCCCTCTTGAACTGGAGCTTTAGCTCCTCCAGTCCCCAGTTATTCCTAGAGCCTTCTTGAACTGGAGGTTTTATCTCCTCCAGTGCCAGGTTATTCCTAGAGCCTTTGCCCTGTCTAATGTGGCAGCTGGCTCCAGCATGACAGACCTACATGATACCCACTCGGTTGCCTGGAGCTTCACATCTTTTCAATTACTGATAAATTCCCACCGAAGTAATTTTCCCTTTGATATTTCCATCATAGGATGAAAACGTTGCATCAATAATTTTAATGGCTATTTAGAGAGCAAAGTGTTCAGACATGCTTGAAAATACCACTGGGCACCTATTTGCATGTGTAGGTGCCTAAATAGCTGAGAAAAACGACCATCTGGTGTCTCTGGACTTGTATCCTCAGAGAATATGTTGCCAAAATGAAGTGGATTTAGACACACACATTGCTTTTGATGTTTTGTTCAACTCTTATTCTCTCTACCGTGTGGAGGAAGAAGACACAAAAGATTTTGAGAGGCTCTGATACCTCTGTGCTCTCTGTACGTGTCTCACAGATAACAGTATGGAAGATTAGCAGGAAAAAACCCCATATATTTTGTGTTCTGCCCTCTACTTTTAACTTCCCTTGAGATCTTGCTTCATAAAGTCTTGTTTACGTGGCACCTAACCAGCAAAGCCAATTACTGCGAAGTCAATGGATGGCTGAAATAATTTTGAGCTGCTTCAAAATGCTTCTCCTCCTTAAAGATTTTTTTTGCTTCTTTTGTTTTCTAATAGATTTTCAGATTTGGTCTATTAGTTTATGTGAAGCTCCTGGGCTGGCTGCAAGAGAGGAGTTGAATTCAGCGTACTGGAGTACAAACCCTTCTGAGGTTAGGAATCAATCTTGGTCTGTGCAGGTCTCCAGTACCTAACTGCAGAGTGTTTTCTGTTCTGTGCGTGGTGTCACTGCTCCAAAACAATAAAAAACCCTGTAAATCAGAGCAGAAGGACCATATTTTGACACTTTTTGGGGGAGATCTGGGTATCGCTGAGCTCCTGGGCTCAGGAGAGATTGAGAGAGTTGGAGCTGTTTAGTTTGAGGAAGAGGAGGCTAAGGGGAGACCTCATCACACTCTACAGCTATCTGAAAAGACACTGCAGAGATGTTGGTGCTGGTCTCTTCTCACAGGTTTATTAGTGACAGAACCAAACTGAAGGGCTTCAAGCTCCAACAGGGGAGGTTTAGACTGGATATCAGGAAGAAATTCTTCCTGGAGAGAGTGGTCAGGCAGTGGAATGGGCTGCCCAGGGTGGTGGTTGAGTCCCCATCCCTGGATAAGTTAAAAAGATGCCTAGATGTAGTGTTGGGGGATTGGGTTTAGGGCTGAATTTGTAGAGTAGGGTTGATGGTTGGACTTGATGATCCCAAGGGTTTTTTCCAACCTGAATGGTTCTGTGATTCTATGAACCCATGCAGTGCATTGAGCAAAGTCAGTCTCTTCCCACATGCAAGTCCCATCAGGAACTTCTCAGCTATCGTTTATTGAGACAGGAAATACACTCTCCTTCCACAGCAATTTACTGACCCATTTGTACCGGTTGATGGTGAAATTTGTCCCAGTGGGAGGACGGCAAAGTGCGGGTGACCAAGCGGCTACCTGAAAAGTTAACCGAAACTTCGAAGTCAATGTTTTAATATGGAGGGTTTGTAAGCTGAGGTTTGAAGTCTGGAGGTTAGAGACATAAATGCAGCAGGCTAAAGAAATCCTGATTATATGTGGAAGAGTCCTTTTGTGTGGCTCTCCATGAGTTTGTGAAGGCAGCCCATCTCTATGGAAATAACCCAGCATTGTTAGCGTCTTCCTTCAAGACTCATGCGAAGGTGCCATTATTTATTCCATATTTTTCTTTACACTCTAAGTTTAGGTTTTTTTACATTTTTGCCAGATTTTATCACCTTTAAGTCTATTAAATCCTCTGTATACCCTGTATCTCTCCGAGGCAGAACACCAGCGGCTTGGAGGAGAGTGTGAAACCTGCGAAGCTGACGTTTGAGATAATACGGCCATAGGCTTCACCCAGATCTCTAATAGTGAGAGACTGCCTTTTCCACCAAGCTTTACAGTTTAATATCGCTTCTGAAATGTGCTGTCATTAGCCGTGACTTGGGGACTAAATCCCCTGTCTTGTTTTATCTTCGGGACACTTAGAGGACTTAGAGTGTTTATAGGCTGGAAACCAGAAGGTTCATGGCATCGCGGAGATTGCAGTCAGTTCAGTATGTTATTTCTCAGCTGTAGTGAGATGACGTAGACCTCCAGCACTTCTACCCTACAAGACACTGGAAACACTGAATAGAGTCTGCTTGAGATTAGTAACCTTCAAAAAAATTATACTGCTTTTAGTAGGTGCTACTTCATGAGTTTCAGAGGGATGCAGCCTTTCTGTCAGCATTATGTAACGGTGCCACAGAACTTGATGTTGTTGACTGCTTGGGTTGTATCTCAGCAGGTGGTTTCTTTCAGAAGAGCCTTGTAGATGATTTACCTATTGTAGTCTCTGCTGAGCCACTGGCTATATCAAAGAAAATGAGAAGGGTCATACAGAGGATTACGAAACCCACGTTCCGCATCTCCCATGTTCCACGTTCAGTTGCTTTGCATGAGAGGAGTAAGGGGCAATGATCAAGTCATCCATAGGAGGAGAAACAGCTTTGAAATTGTGTGCATCTAGAATCTTGTGTCCCGTTCTGGCCCCCTCAGTTAAAGAAGGACACACAACTGCTTGAGAGAGTGCAAGTGCTGAGCCACCAAGATGATGAAGGGAGTGGAACATCTCCCGTATGAGGAAAGGCTGAGGGAGCTGGGTCTCTTGAGCTTGGAGGAGACTGAAGGGTGACCTCATTAATGTTGATAAATATATGAAGGGTGGGTGTCAGGAGAAAGGAGCCAGGCTCTGCTCAGTGGCTTCCAATGATAGGACAAGGGGCAACAGATGTGAGCAGGAACATAGGAGGCTGCACATCAATCTGAGAAGGAACTTCTTCCCTGCGAGACTTACAGAGCCCTGGAAGGGGCTGCCCAGGGTGGGTGTGGAGTCTCCTTCTCTGGAGATGTTTAAAGTCCACCTGTACATCTTCCTGTGTGATCTAGGTGATCCTGCTGTGGTAGGGAGATTGGACTGGATGATCTTTCAAGGTCCCTTCCAATCCCTAATGTTCTGTGATTCAGTGAAGACAACTTGCTAGGAGGCAAAAGAGCTACTAAAGTTTTAACTGCCTTTAAATTGGAGCTTAGCCTTCGGCCCACTGTAGAACAGGGACTTTCCTCATGGCAGGCAGCAGCTGATGGCTGTGCTTCTCCATGTAGTGAGTGGCCGGTATTTGTGGTAGAACTTAAAGGTCAATCTGCCTTGACAACCCCCACAAAACTGAATAGGAAGGGCTGAAAAACAAACTGTGGGCAGAGCTGAATGAAAATGTTGCCTGTGGGCCGTGGAGTTCTGCAGCAGTTAGTAGCAGTAACAGGCTGGAAAGTAAAAATACCCAGCTTGTGTAAGCTAGCGCCCATGACAGCTGTACTTCTGCTCTGGGTGTGCGATGGTCACCACAGAGCTGGCCTCACCTCCAGCTTCTGATTTTGTGGTTCCGAAGCAGTTGTGCCTATCAAGTGAGTTCAGTGTAAGCTCTTGTATAAACCCTTGTAATGGAGCTGGTAAAGACAATGGTATGTGACCAGTGGGGCATCTTCAGGGAGCTGCTAGCAAGTCTGCAAAATGCGTCCTTCGTTCCAAAGTTGGGATCTCGGGGCATACATCCCCTGGGCCTGCTGCTGACTCTTTTGAAGGCAAATGCACGGCCACTGTTGGTGTCTGTAAAGCACCAGGTGCAGCTGGGGTTTGATTGGTGTTTTTGCAGTGAGTGGCTGTTGTGGAGCGTGGAGCTACAACTACAAACAAAAGCAGGGCTGACTACACTCCTCTGATTCCTCCCAGGTAGTCTATGGGGTAGTTTTCCATGTGTAGCTCCTTTCTGCAGCCAATTTGGAAAACAGGAAAAGGCTGGAGCAATGGTGTTCTTGTCATGGAAGTGATGGGAACTGCTGTTCAAATACACCTGCAGCAGGATGGAGCCTGGGCTCAGCTGGGGCAAATTTCATTAATAGCTGGTGGGGCTGGAGAGCACCTGTGTCAGCCCAGTTGCACCATTAGCTTTCAGTTCTCAGGTCGGGAGCAGCCGGGAGCTGTTCTCTGAAAGCACAGAAGGGCTTTGTGAGCTTGCTCTGTGCTTTGAAGCAAAAGGAAAGGTTGTAGAACATGAGGGATTGGAAGGGACTCTCAAAGATCATTTAGTCCAATCCCCCTGCTAGAGCTGGACTGTCTAGACCTAGTCACACAGGAGCATATCTAGGTGGGAGGCAGACTCCAGAACGCCCTGGACAGCCCCTTCACTGTGAAGAAGTTTCTTCTCCTCGTCTCCATGTCTTGGAAAGTAGGGAAGGGAGAAGCGGGAAGCAGACTTGCTTGGATTGGAGGTAAGTCCCAGCAGCTAATTGCTCTCTGAGTAGGTGGGAGATGTTTGCAAACCTCAGGATGAATTGATTTGTGGTTTAACTCGTGTGCTTGTGCACTGGTGTGATTAAAGACAACTCGTGCGCTCTGCAGTGTAATTCATGGTGGTGGTAAAAGTGCAAACAGAGCTTAGGGAATCCTGGTGCTGGTCTCTAGTTTTGCTGTGTTAGAATTCCCCAGAAAACAAACCCCAGCAAGCAAAGCTGACTTGTCTCCAAGTTCACACTTGCTGTTGAGTAGCTTCATAAACAGGTTTTTCACTCTTTTTTCCCCTGGGCCCTGTGTTAAACTTCTCAGAGAATCTCTCACCAGCACTCGATTTGAAGTCTCAAGGCTCAAGTCATTCTTTGTGTGCAGGAAGAGCTGGCAGCTGGTGCAGTAACCCCCACAACAGATGAGTAACACCAGCTCTTTGTCAAAAACCCACGGAGCTGAAACAGCTTGGCCAAATGACCTGAAGTCAGAGCGCTGACAAAAAGTGGTCAGTCACAACTCAGGTTTTATAGGCATATGAAAAAAAGATGGGGCTCTTCTTGATGGGTTTTAAAGGCTGGTGGAGTGAGTTACTGATGAGTTGTTTTGGTACTGCAAAGCTAGGTCTGGACAGTATCTCTCACAGAGTGAGTTTGAGTTGAAATGAATAAACCTTATGAGGAGAGATTGAGAGAGTTGGGACTGTTTAGTTTGAGGAAGAGGAGGATGAGGGGAGACCTCTTATCTCTGTCTACAACTATCTGAAAGGACACTGTAGAGATGTTGGTGCTGGTCTCTTCTCACATGTAATTAGTGACAGAACCAGAGGGAAGAGCTTCAAGCTCCAACAGGGGTGGATTAGACT
>JAOXOE010000765.1:11492479-11553612 GCA_028565055.1 Phoeniculus purpureus | reverse complement strand
CACTGACCTGGAGCTCAGCTCTTTACAGAGAAGGAGAAGGCTAAGCTGAAGAGATGTCAGTCTGAGTAACTACTTAAGTCAAAAAGTCAAATAAACAGCATGGATCCCTCAAGGTATTTTCACATAGTCTAAGGCAAACGCCACAACCTTACAGATCCTAGAGGTCCCAATCAGTATGGGACCAGCAGAGGCAGTATTGCCAACAACAGCCTTTGCAAGCCTGCTTGGTTCCAAAGGTCCCTCTAACCTGCTGCTATTGCAGGGTGCAGCCCTGGATGCTCAGATGAAATAACAGATTACACCAAAAGACTCCAAACATTGAAAAAAAAAAAAAAACCCCTCAGTGCTGCAAATAACCTCTCATGCCCTCTCAAGTCACAACACATACAGGCAGGCTTTTAGCCAAGTACAGCAGGCTTCACAAAACCCTGCTGTATATTGGGAATGTCCTAAAAGAAACTCAGCACTCCTTACTATATTTGCCCTGGAAAGAATAGATAGACTAAGGGAAAAGCTACTGAAAGTCAAGGCCATAGAGTAAACACATAAGGTGCCAATGTGGCCAGGAGCAGTAGCCTAAAATCACCTACCTTTTCCTCTCTACTCACCAAAACAGGCTTTTGGGGGGGAAAAATCCCTCATTAAGTGGTTACATAAGAATACACAGCCTCCTAAAAGTCTCCCCCATTTATGCTGAGATCTCCCCTCACCTCTTCTTTCTCCTAGTTTTCAGTTTGGAAATCCTTGCTGCCTAAACCACACGCATTTGGGTTTTCCTCTCAAAACACCACTGGGATGAGCTCCACAAGCTGTGTATGCATTTCCCCTCTACATACCTTTCCTCATGTTATTTTTGTTTCATAGATTTGCATCTCATTTCTGTGCCATGGAAAATAGTAAACAAAACAGCATCAAAAGTTTCTAGGAGAACTGCTCTTCACTATCCTGATGTCCCCTCACATTCACCTCGTCCTTCAGTACAGAGTCCCCATTATACACACAAAAGACTTTACACAAAGCAAATATTCTGATTGTCTGGCAGACCTTCAATTTCTGTTGCAGCTGTTTCTTCATCTCTGATCCCTTTTGATAGCAGAGATGCTATCACCAACCCTGCATTTACCTCTCAGGAAGGTCTTGTCATTTCCATAAGGAGAACAGTCTTTACATCAAAAAGCCAGTGCTCCAGCATTTACTTTTTCAAATTATCTCTCATTTACTTAATAGCACAAGGGAAACAGAGCACAGGCTCCCAGCTCTTCTCCTAATGTCCATCTCTCGACGCAGCAGTTCTACAGCGATTTAGTGGAAATAGCTCATTACTTAGTGATAGCTGGTATTAGTCATGTTAGCTTTTATGCAATGATCATCTAAAATGGTTGCGGTGCGAGTGCTGTATCTCCATCTGCATCTATATGCATGCAACTTAAAAAAGGGTGTCTAAATAAGGATTATAGAGACTAATTGGGGATACTTTATAAAATGGCAGCATTAAAAAGCTGCCATCTCACTTTGCAATTAATGCCAGGCTCTTCACAGTTCTCCATGTGCCACACTCCATTGTTCTTTCAAATATCTTCAAATCTTGAAGAAGTGAACTGAGGGATCTGGGTCTCGAGCTTGGAGAAGAGGAGACTGAGGGGTGACCTCATTAATGTCTATAAATACATGAAGGGTGGGTGTCAGGAGGATGGAGGCAGGCTCTTCTCAATGTCATCTGGTGGTAGGACAAGGGGCAGTGGGTGTGAGCTGGAGCATAGGAGGTTCCATATAAATACCAGAAAGAACTTCTTCCCAGGAAGATGACAGAGCACTGGAACAGGCTGCCCAGGGGGGTTGTGGAGTCTCCTTCTCTGGAGACATTTAAAACCTTCCCAGATATGTTCCTCTGTGACTTGGTCTAGGTGATCCTGTGGCAGGGGGGGATTGGACTGGATGATCTTTCGAGGTTTCTTCCAATCCCTAATGTTCTGTGATTCTGTGAAATGAACCCAAAGATCTCAATACATCAAAATCCCAATGTAGACACTAAGGTGAGAAAAAAATTTCTCATTTGGATACCTAGTCCTTGGAAGAGCAGCTGGAAGCCAAGTATTATGAGAGCTTCATTTAAATGCTGAAGTAGGATCCGAGTTCTTTTGAAAAAGAGATATTTAGTTGCAGAATCTACAAGCATTTAGGTTCAGTAAGAATTATTGTCTCTGTTGGGAAGGACACATTTGTTTTACTAGATAAAGCAGCAATCATTTAGCTGTTTCCCTCACAGCAAGAAATCGCGTGTTTCCTGAATTTATGAAAGCATGGCCAAATCCGGTGTGCTTTATATTCCCTCTGTGTTTGCTGGATGAAGGAAACAGGTAAGGTTTGCATTAGGGCAAGGGACTAACTCAAAAGCTAATGTCAAGCTTGTAGAGTTCAAATAAAACAGATACTCTGGAAGGCTCTGCTAATTCAGCAGGAGTAACTGAAGTGTGAAGACTAAAAATACCATCTTAAAGAAAACCCTATCGCTTGTGCTATTCCATTAAACTGTTTCTACTAAGTTGATGGTATTAGGGTTGGACTTTAATCATTGCTACTGAGATCTTAAGTGTATCGAGCAGCTCCTCTAGTTAGGGAAACTTATTCAACATCTGTGAAAGTGCCATTTATATTTCATACATAAGCAGTAAATATTGATTTATTGGTGTAGTAGGTTCTTAAACAGTAGTTCGATCACATGTACATTTAACTCAGATTTATTTACTACACTGTGGGAGGGATAAGGGGGCATAGCTTGTGCCATTGAAGAAAAATAGTATTTGCTCCATGCTGTTTCTGTAAAAGGCTTCCGTTTCTATAACCTCTGCAAACAATGAGCAGAAATCACTGCTGAAAGTTTCTTGTTGCACATTTTCTAGCAGCAAACTTTGACAGAACACAACAAGGTGGACCATAGTGCCTATACATAATACCTCCCCGTCTTGTTTTTGCCAAGATACTCTCTATCCTATTAAGTAACACAGTTTTGCTTCTTTTGGCTGGTATGTAATCCTTGAGGAACAAAATTGCCAACACTTACCATTTTATAGAGTTTCGTATGCTATTTACTGTTTCCTCTTAAGGCCATAAGCCTGAGAATATTACACGCCTACCCACACATACAAACACATCTTTCTTTTTAATTACATTTCTAGCCCTTGAGATTGCAGATCAGCCTGGAACCGTAAACTATGTGCATCCTAAAATATCAAAGCCAGCCCAAGATGCACGTAAGCTTAGGATCTTTTCACATGCTGCTCGTGAATTTTGGGGAGGGGAAAGAGGGGAAGACTTCTGATTTGGGAATGTTTCTGGTAGGCAGAGTTTACCACCTTACAGCTTATGCAACAGCTCTGACTCACTCCCTGCAGCCCATCTGCTGAGACACATCCTGTTCCTGGTATGGTAGCACTCAGTCAGCAGCAGCACTGAGGATTTGGAAGCCACCTAGGACCAGCCTCTTGCAAAGATGGATCTCAACAAGCCTTACTGGAGGGTGCATCCTGAAACATCACCCGTTTCCTTAAGATATTCATAGTCAGCACCATATCAGATGAATTCATTAGGCTGAGGCTGGAAATACGGATTGCTGAAACCATTTGGGGAGATGGGCCACCTCCAGCATAGATGCTATTATAGCCGATGTCTCTGATTGCTTAAGCTGTCGTTTATTTACTAGAACACTAAAAATCACAGTAAAAATGGCCTTTATTTTGGGTAATTGAAAAGAATACTTTCATACTATTCTTCTGGCAGCAGAATCTGTTTGGAGTTGTGGGTTTTTTTTAAAAACTAGTCTTTAACAAGTTAGCAATTTAATGAGGAGAGGAATGTTAACTACTTGAATAAATACAAATCATGAAAGAAATGAAAAATTAAGCTGTCTCCTCTTGGAAGCTGCAGATAATTTCATATCTGTGGGAGGTGCTGACTGCCCAACTGTTTGCTTGAATATGTTATTTAAAAAGTATTCTTAAAATTGCTGTTCCCTCAATACATTAAGCATCCTCATTACCCTAGACATCAGAATTATTTTTGTAGTGAAGGCAGGGCAGCACATATGTTCTCACTTAATTCATTGCAAGAGACAGGGAAAATACAAAGCAGACAGAAAATCATGAATGGTTGTGCAAAAGTTTCTCTGATGCAGAGTATGAATGGATACACCAAGACAATAATTTCTATGCCTCCATCATTTTGGGCCATACTATTTAGTTACTGCATGAATCCAGGAGACACTCAGTTCCTCATTTCTTCATCATTCCTGAACTAAGCAGTTGTGGCTCTTCTCAGTGACATCCAGCATTAGGACAAGGGGCTGGAACATATGAGGTTCCACATCAACATAAGAAGGAACTACTTCCCAGTGAGGGTGAGAGAGCACTGGAACAGGCTGCCCAGGGGGGTTGTAGAGTCTCCATCTCTGGAGACATTTAAAACCCACCTGGATATGTTCCTGTGCGACTTGGTCTAGGGGATCCTGCTGTAGCAGGTGAATTGGACTGGGTAATCTTTCTAGATCCCTTCCAATCCCTAATGTTCTGTGATTCTGTGAAAAAACCTCAAAATATAAAAAAGGGTAGGAATACATCAGCTTTTGTAAACAAATCACGCCAATGAATGACATCCATGCCAATACTGCCGAAGGCAAAAGTGTGACCTAAGAAAAAGCATCAATCTCTTATGTTGCTCTAGCTTTATTGGGATCACTGTATTCATTAATATCTAGATTTTCCCCATGCATCACTTGTTACTACTACTTCCTAGTTTCTCCTTTACAAGGTCAAAATTTAGCCCATAGAGGCTTACGATTAAAAAAGCGCCAAAATTGTTTTTAGTCATCTCAAAGTCAACATGAAAGACTCCTCTCTGCACAAATAGCCTAGGAAAGAACTTCAAATGGTAAGGGCAGGGACACTAACAGAACCAACTGAAAGGTCAATATGGTTTTGAAGCGAATTTAAAAAAAAACCACATGTGAGAAAACCAGCCACAGCTCCATGGAGATACCCACACGTGTCACCCTGCCACTTGCGCTCCACATGGCACACTCTAGCCCAAATGCTGATGCTGGAGTCAGACAGGTCACCTCAGCACTTCATGCTGCTAGGACTATAAAACCTTCTTCCATGCATTCTGTTAACTCCCCCCACTCTTTCTTTTTGCCAGCAAATCAGTACCTAGAGTATCAGTACCTACCTAGTTCCATGAGAGTCACCTATTCCCACTGTGACAGCCCCAGGCAGGGCTCCAGGATAAACCTAGGAAGAATGTAGTATCCTTGTCCTAAAGGAAGCAGGGTGATCCCAGCCCTCACACTCCTGGTTAGGGATGTGCCTGGAAAACAGGGGTCATACTAACACCACAGAAAGGGAGAACTCTGCCTTTTCCCATCATCATGAGCTTCATGGTTGCAAGGGTGAAGATTACACAGCCACTGCCCTCAGATACTGGTCCAAGCCTTGGTAACACCATCACACAGCATTCAGAGGATATCCAGTCACCTGCCAAGGAGATCCCCCACCCTGCTCGCAGTGCAGCTGCCCTTCAGCAGACATGGCTATTCCCTCTAGACACATTAAAAACGTCCCCAGTCAATGCATCTAGGTGATCTTGCTGTGGCGAGGGTATCGGACTAGCTGATGTTTCTAGGTCTCTTCCAATCCCTAATGTTCTGTGATTCTGCGTGACACTTAGAAATGACTCCGAGTAGACAAAATTGCAATAGCTGTTAATCCAGATTATTTCAATTAGTGTGACTATAATTTCTCTGCTGTTTATCTTTGTGCTTGAAAACAAACCATGGACAAAGTAGTCCTTGTATGAGAGTTTGTTATTATCAAAGTCATGCAAGCATCACCATTTGCTTCACAGGTGCTGTGATAAACAGGGTTTTACTTGTCATACATTCATGACACTAATGTTTTTTGAGCAAAAATTTATTGCAGATGCTAAGTGGACTCAGAAACCATCAGGTCTAACAATTTCGGTCAAAGCCATTAACCAAGACTGCCTCAAAACTTCACAGCAAAGAACTAAATTCAGGATTTTAATAAGATTTGGGCAGGACAAGTTGTATTTGTTTCCTGATGTGACAGCAAAATTTAAATACTCATAGCTGGTTGTAAATTTAGGCAAGAGCTATAAATCTTTCTCTCAT
Source organism: Phoeniculus purpureus (assembly GCA_028565055.1). Classification (NCBI taxonomy): domain Eukaryota; kingdom Metazoa; phylum Chordata; class Aves; order Bucerotiformes; family Phoeniculidae; genus Phoeniculus; species Phoeniculus purpureus. The sequence continues at coordinate 11,547,431 of JAOXOE010000765.1, read as the reverse complement.
TTGTCAGTTAAGTTCCAGTTCTGCTGCTCTAGTTAAATATTTGGCAGGATTATACTTCTGTGTTTTATTTCCTAATCTGACCATTATGGCAACTAATTTATTTGTATGTAGTTTAATTATCTTTAGCTGTTCTGCATCCTTGGTGTTCTCTGAACACTCCATCTCCAGCTATTTAATTTTCCTTCCACTCTTCTTCCGTATTTGAATGACTGCTCTTTACATAGATTGCTGGCATGGAAATATTGCTGAACTTGTAGCATCTGCAGTCAGAGATATTATTTCATTTCAATATGTTATCTGGCCAAGGGGAAAAACCTGAGGACTTTGATCTTAGGTCCTCAGGGCTGGCATTCAGAAGCTGTTATTTTGCTAATGAATCTGCTCTGCTCTTTTCTTCTATTGATTCCCACTCCTGTTTTCCCACCAGGTACTGTTTGCAAAAGAGTTCCCTTGATCCTTGCAAGTGCACCTTTAATTTCTTCTACTACAAAATCCTGGTACCTACTTACTTTCCTTTTTGGTGCCACTGATGAGATCATATGTTTCACATCTGTGCTCCGATGAGTCCAGAGTTCAGCTGTATCAGCAATATAAAGCTGTGAAATCCCCAGCTTCTCCTCAGGAACCATGAGAGCCACCCCAGTAGAGCAGAGTGGCAGCAGGCTTGCCTTCTCCTGGGGCAACCTTTCCTCTGAGCTACTGGGTGCTCCCCTGCCAAAGCAGGATTACCTGGGGTAGGCTACACCAGAACATGTCCAGACAGGTTTTGAATATCTCCAGAGAAGGAGACTGTACAACCTCCCTGAGCAGCCTGTTCCAGGGCTCTATCACTCTTTATTTTTATCTGATATTGAGGCAGAACTTCCCATGTTCCAGTTTGTACCTGCTGCCCCCCATCCTATCACATGGCACCACTGATAAGAGCCTAACCCCTTTCAGACACCCTCCCTTCAGATAGTTGTAAGCATTAATAAGATCCTCTCTTAGGCTCCTCCAGACTAAACAGCCTCAAGTCTTTCAGCTTTTCCTCATTGGAGAGGTGTTCAAGTCAACCATCCTTGTGGCCCTCTGTTGGGCTCTCTCCAGTAGTTCTGCATCTCTTAAACCAAGGAGCCCAGAACTGGACACACTACTCCAGATGCTCTCTTGTAGGATTCTGTAGACATAATTTATCATGTTTAACATTCTCCCTCTATCATCTTTCGTACATCTGTTCTGCCACTGCAACACTTGTTAAAGTATAATAGACTAAAATACAGCATTTGGATAACAGTCATTTCCCATTAACTCCTTGACTTCACTTTAGCCAAGGGTATTTGTGTCTTGGAGGAAACAAGCACCTCCCACACCTCTTCCCACATTGTTTAAAATTAATAAGCCTCCAAATAGAACCACAGCATACAAATTCACTTAGATAACAGCTGCCAAAAACCTACCGCTAACAGACTGAAGCTACCACGAAGAAATATATTTTGCAAGGAAATTAAAAATACTTCATTTGACACTAAGATGCAAGATGCTCATTCCAATTACACATTCACAAGGTTTCCCTGTTTTACCTTTGTGTAAGGCCAAGCTACAATCACCAGATGCTATCTCAAATAGTATAAACACACTTCAATTATCTAGTAACCCCCGAGAAACCTCTGCCTTCCTCTCACAACTTTAATGCTTTTTATTTCCGCACCCCCCAGCTGGTTGCATCTTAACAGACTAAGGATCTCTTACCCGTTTTGCCTCAAAACTAGGCACAGACTACTCTCTATAGTTGGAACTTAGATGCCAGTTCTCGATTATAAAGGTTTCAAGAGCGAAAGAAACCTGAGTGAGTATGTAGTGAGAGCATGGGACACAGGATTCAAACTGGTCCAGCCAGCACTGGCTTGCTCAGAATTGCTTTTCTGAAGACTTTGGCAGAGATTACACAGTGAGTCCTCAATGAGAGTCTGCAGAAAGCACACATTACACTCACAAAGCAAACCAAAGCAAATTTAAATCATGCACTGAGAAACTCTAAGGCTTTGGGTGAAAGCTTCAAATCTGATGGAAGGAGTCTAGTGGTGATAGAGATGTGCTAGATGTAGTGGCCCTGCTCCCCTTGGACAGCACTCCCCTGTGCAAACTCTGCTGTATGTGCACAGCCTTCCTAACTACCGGGATGGACAAAATTTATATTGCAAACACTGCTGCTGCCTCTTGGGGACGAGGGGCAGGCTGCACAGCGTCTGTGATTAAGAGCAGAAAGAACATTCTGCATATTTTCCTCAGTGGTGCCCATGTAGATTTGGAGAAGTTGGAAGCTAAGTGTCTGCTAGAACCAGGAGCTGGCTGCACACAGGAAGACAAGAATAATCAGGTTGATAAGAGCAGAAAAGTTGACAGCTGCAGAGTGCAATGGGAGCTCACCGCAGGGACTGTTATTATCTGGCAACAGAGAAATAGTAAATTAATGCCTTCTCCTGATTCAGTGGCTGGCTGACATCTATGGCATCCTGCCACAGGTGTCCTTTGTAGCTCACACAACAGTTTTGTGCAGTAAATCTTCCATGGAAGCAAACCTGTTTCCACAAGATGCATTGTGTTTGTGTCTTCAGTAGCCTCTGAAACCTCACAAAAAAAACCAAACAACCTAGAACAACTACTCCTCTGCAACCTACACACTACAGCTGAGGTCTCAAAAGCAAGAAAGAGGCATAATTTACTCCATCAGTAACATCTTCGTTTGGTCTCTTTTTGTTATTGTCTTTAAATGCACAAGAACAGACTAACAAAACACCTTAAGTTATGATATGTGTCTGTTTTGATAGGTTTGGGTGTTTGGTTTAGTTGGTAGTTTGTTGGGGTTTAAGCTACAATGGCACACAACCTTTCTACTATGTTTACATACTACAAATTGTTCATGTATAAATCAGAGGATACTTATTCAAGAAACTTGTATTTCAGTTGGTCAGACAAAACCACTAGTTCATAGACTGAAAACACATCCCAGAAGCCACACTCAGACCTCCTTGGTGCTGCCCGTCAACTCTTGGCTCTGCAAATGGACCCCCAACCAGCTAACTCACCCTAATGTCACTGAGGAGACAGTTCCACTGTGTTCTACAGACTTGTTCTGCTCCACCTACCAACACCACCAGAAGCAGAGACAGAAACAGCCCTAAAGCAGAAGCTGCAGTGCCTGGACCTCGTAGCCTAACCCTCAAGCAGGGATGCATCACCAGACCTCTGCTTCTGACAAGCTAACTCATGAACACAGAGATATGAAAACTCCAAGTACAAGTTACCTGCTGTTTATGACGAAGATCTCTCATGCTCCACTACAGCAGGCAACATAAATCCAGGGCATTGCACAGCTTCCTCACATACATCCAGCGTAGAGAGGGATTTCTTACAAGGATGTGTGTTGCCAGCGTCATTTGATCAGTGCCACTGATCTTCCCCATCTTCTTTTACTTCTCTGCTCAGAATCCACACCCAGCCACGAAACACCGACTTTCTTTATAATTAAAAAACAGGCTATTTTTCCCCCCCACTACCGCCATTTCCATTCTTGGTGCAGCTTTGCACACACTTACAATCAAAACTTCAGGACTGGTTGGTTTTCCTTCAAGCATTGCCTCAAACACACCCTCTGAAGAGAGGTGGGCCCCAGAGAGGTGGGCCCCAGAGAGGTGGGCCCCAGAGAGGTGGGCCCCAGAGAGGTGGGCCCCAGAGAGCCTCACGAGCTTCAACAAGGCTAAGTGCAGAGTCCTGTACCTGGACCAGGGTACTGGCTGGCAGACGATCTACTGGAGAGCAGTAGTCCCTGTAGAAATGGTCTTGGGGCTGCTGGTGGATGAAAAACTGGCCATGAGCCACCAGTGTGCAAGCGCAGCCCAGAAAGCCAGTCACATTCTGGGCTGCATCAGAAGAACTGTGGCCAGCAGATCAAGAGAGGTGATTCTGCTCCTCTACTCTGTCCTGGTGAGACTTCACCTGGAATGTTATGTCCAGTTCCGGAGCCCCCAGTGCAAGAAGGATATAGACAGACTGGATCCAGAGCAGTGCCACATCCAGAGGAGTGGTGTATCCAGGAGGTCCACTACAATTGTCTCTCATATGAGGACAGGCTGAGAGAGTGGGTCTGTTCAGCCTGGAGAAAAGAAGGCTCTGGGGGGAACCTTCTTTTGACCTTCCAGTACCTGAGCAGGGCCTGCATGAAGCACAGAATGGTCTTTTCAAGAGGGTTTGTACTGATAGGACAAAGAGCACTGGGTTCAAGATGGGAAAGGACAGGTTTAGGCTGCATATTAGAAAAATGGTCTTCACTGTGAGGGTGGGTGATGGCTGGAATGGGCTGACTGGGGAGGTGGTGGTGACCCCATCCCTGGAGTCATTTAAGGTCAGGCTTGATGAGGCTCTGAGAAACCCGACTTAGGTAGAGTTGTCCCTGTGTAAGGAAGTTGGACTAGATGACCTCTAGAGGTCCCTTCCAGCCTAGAACACTCTATGATTCTATAAAGCAGACCTGAATACTACAGCCCCAGGTTTTGCCAGCTGTTTCTTGTTTTATACCATTTATACCTCTTTATATTTTAATACACCAAATGGACATATGATGCATGAGGATTGGGTTTTGTTGTGGATAGACCATACCCACAAGAGTTTGGTGGCAGCATCGTTTTTTATTCTGCCAGGAGGAATCTGTGGCTGCAGAAGTCTCCACCTAAGAACCCTAAATCCTTCACTGTGTACATTTGAAGAGGTCATACTTGACACCGATAGTTTTTCAGTAATGGTTAAAGAAAATAACTACTTTTATAGTACCAAGTAGGAAGTGTTCAGCAAGCAGCTAAGAATAGACAAAATAAACACCTTGGGCTCTTCATCTGTCTTTACAAACATATAATGATAAAAATACCCACATTAGATCAGCCTAATTAAAAAGGCGGCTTCTCCATACATACCTTTCGGTCTTTAAATATTTAGATCATATTGATAGGTCAAGCACTGAGACTTACAAAAGTACAACCTACCATACTTGTCTTTCAACTTCTGCACTGCATGGGGCAAAAGTATCTGCAGATTGGGGAGAGATCAGATCTCTTCAGCACAGCAAGGGCTGTGTGTTGACCTAATACTTCTTGATCAGCATCTATACCTTGTCCTGTGTCTGCTGCACTCCAGGAATGCCACCAGCTCTCATGCTACCTCAATTTTCTTTTCTCCTTTCCCTTTTACCCAGGCCTGGTTAGCGCTACCTCTTACCTAAACTATGAGGAGATACAGCTCACAACAATGCAAGAACCCACATAAAGTGCCTGAGGTCAGCCTGGTGAGCATGCAAGATTAACAGTTTGAGCAGACAGCATTTTCCCTGGGCTGCCACCACTACTACCTGCCTAGCAGCTTCTGCAGTAATGTAGTCTCCATATCATCTCTCAAGTACCGGCAAAATACTCAAGTCACTGCTGGGTGCTGCAGACTCACAACAGCCTCTCTTCAGTTGCCAGTTTCGGCTCAGCAAGGAACTGCCTGGAAGGAGTCTTCAGATGGTTGCTGGACCTCTAAGCAAAACCCTTCCTCTCCAGGAGGATCTCCACGTGTCCTTGTGTCTTTTCATTCATATTTCAGCTCATTATCCAGCACTTCCACAGTGAGACATTGGAGAATCAGCCTTCTTGTGAAGCATATTCAGTTAAAATTTGCTGTCATTTACTCGCACCACAGGAACAACAGTATTTCACTACTGCTGCTCTCAAAAAATTAAGTGATTTACCAGGAAAACTAATGTATCTGAGACCTGTTCTCCTCCCTTCTCACAAATCCACAGCACTAAGAGCTCCTTTTCTTTACAGTTCTTCCCACAGGCTCCCAGAGATTAGCAGATAATGCAGAACTGTCTGAGAACACATAGTCAGGAAACGCTTAGCATCTAGTTAGTCAAGTTAACATGATAGATCGTGATAAACTGAATGCTTAGGGTACTACGTGCTTGAACTATGTGTGCTGTGTACCATAGCAAATCTATTTCCTAAAACCTCTAACTGTGCAATTTCATCCATAAAAAAAAAAAATGCCACCAAGTGTGCCTCTGCTTACTGTGAGTTTTGTCTCTTTTTCAGCAGCTATTAAACATATGGGACTTATGCTGCTGAGAGCCTTTGTAAATCATGCTGTAATACCTACAGGTTATGCTTAGATATAGTCATGTCTTCAGATGATGTCAATTGTTGTAGCTGCCTTGACACAACAGCCAAGATTATTTACAGCAGCTGAGCATCTGTCCTGATGTGCTCAGCACTTGCCAGAGTAGGCAAATGAGAGGCAGTTGTGCTTTAGGTTTGGGAGGACTCAAAAACAGAACTCAGTCTTGAGAAACTAAAGCCAGCGAGTCACTCCAATCTGACCCTTGTCTGTCTGAACTTTTGAAAGAGTAGATCCCTAAGTATAAAATAGTGTTGAGCTTCCCCTACTACCCTTTGCTTTACATGGCACAACATGAATACACACACATACACAAATAAATGCTCTTGAATGCATTCACCCTCGAAATCATCTTTAGCAGGTGAAGCCGTGAAAATGCTGAATCTTCTCACCAGCTTCTCTGCAGTTGGGAAAGAAAGCACTGAAGAGGCACCTCCACACTGTAATTTACCTACTTGAGAAGGGCCTCTTCAGCTGGCTGCTACCTACGAAGAATGGCTGAAATAGACTGCAGCCTACAGCTCTCCCGTTCCCTGGGGAAAGTTTCAGTCTAAGCAGGGGCACTGCAGCTGAGCTGACTGATACAGCCCAGGGGTGAATCACCTTCACAGCTGGGTGATGGGCACAGATGCAGACCAACCTTAACCACCCCTGCCAAGTCTCCTCCTGGACTGCAGACGTGCTACAGGTGCCTTTACATTTTTTTAAGCACCAGTAGTTAATCCGTATCTTTTTTTTAAAAAAAAAAAAAAAATCTGTCTTTATGCTTCCCTACACACCAATTAGCAAGCAATTGCCAAAAGGTATGAAACAGATTTAACATCTTTACCATGAGTTTAAGTCCGTTAATTAATAACAGAAGAATAGTTCTAGCTCTCAAAATATTGCATTTATATTTTTACAGGTTTTTATAAGGTTTATAACTACAGCTGAGCTGGTTTCCAGAGCTGCTTCTTGGGCTCTAGACAGCCCTTCAAACATTATAAGCTTAGCACTGCATTGCTGCACAGCACAGAAACCCCACAATAGAGGTTTCTTGCAACTTCCACCCTATACTTCTGCAATAAGGCAATGCAAAGCGCAGACAAAAAAGAAAGTGAAGGCTTTCATCATAACAGGTTGGTATCAAAATAACCCCAAACTTCCCTACCTGCAGGATTAAATCACAGGGTTAAAAATTATTTTAGTCAGTCTCGTTATGCATCCCACATACTAGAACTTATCTGACATGAAAGGGGATAGATATAAATATAGCACATGAAGTACAGTATTAATTTTAGTACAGACAAATTATGTTAAAGACTGTCAACATTCAGTCTGGCACAACTGCTATTCAGCTACAACATTTTGGGGAGGGGGGGAAGAGAGGGAGACAGGATGGTCTCATTTGTCTCCTGTAAATGGGTCATTCAAAATTAAATTCTGTGTTAACCCCACCCTAGGCTTTGGGGAGCCTCTGTCAAAAGGGGTTATTTCTGAAAGCGCTTATGCAACGTTTCACAGACACTTCCCGGGTTCTGCATCAGAAGCGGCTCTGCTTTGTGGAGCTCCTAGTGGGAGTGTAATGGCTCATCTGGGAGATGCCTGTACTGCAGCACTGCTGAGGATGGCAGTCTCCTCCTCGGGTAGCCCTGCCTTCAGAAAGGCTTTGTAATTTAGGGGCTTCTTGATTTTATTTCTGCTTTAACAATTCTAAGAGCGTAACATCTTCTTTCATTTAAAAGGAAAAAGAGCCAGGAAAAACCAATTTCTTATTTATTTTTAGTGCCACTTAACGTTCATCCTGCTAAGCCAACAATCATCCCAGCGTGAGCTGACTAGAAGCAGCAGCAGGTAGCTGCCTGGCTAGCTAGCAGGAATCAGACTGGATAAGAGAGAAATCAGACTAGGTTTACCATGTAGAGTAAACCGAAGCAGGGGATCCTACCTGTGCCTCCACCTACATTTTAAAGACCTTGATTTTTGTATGGTTGGGTATAAAAACCCAGTGGAACTTTAGACGGGGAACAACCCAAACATTTCTCTGGAGCTATGAAGATTGCAAAGGAGAACACAACTGCTGCAAAACCACCTCTGGTACTAGCACTTGCCTTCTCTCAGACATCTCCGCTTCTTGCGGGCATTTCTTTGTTTACCCTGCAGGGAGCAGCTTCTTCCACACAGCAACAGGAGGAGGATTTTGCAGTGAAGACCTAGCAATGCTTTCAGGTTTTATTCAGTCACTAACCATCAGCTACTCAATAACTTCGAAGGCAACACTCAGGAGGAGACTTAGGTTTAGTAACTAATCCTCAAAGAATGCTATGAAGATGTTTATTTTACAGACACACCTGTCTAATGAACAACATGTGCTCTGTGCTTACATGCATCAGCTTTGTAAATCCAAAGTCAGGTCTCCATTCAAAAATAAAAACATGCAAAAGAGACAGGAAAACAATTTCCTAAAGGAAACATTTCTTTTTACAATAGCAACTTCAAATCCAAATTTTATCATTCAAAGCTTTGCCCACTGTGGGAGGCTTTGCCAGAAAATCTGCATGGACAAACCTTGGTGGTACCATGGCAGTGTCCCTGCCCTGAAGAATGGCTGATAACCAGGACTGGCCTAGGAGCTCATCAAGATCTTGGCTTCATGGCCAGGAAAACTCTACTGTGTTTGAGGGTTTTAGCCTGCTTTTGTCAGGACTCTGCCCCTGCTATCTAGAATGTCTACAGTACAGACCTGACTGAGGTTTTTATAACAGGGCAGAGAGCCAGTTTGACCAATGTGAGTCTGTCCTCATCAAAATTGGATTTTCCATCACTGCAACTTCTTCTGGATCAGGAGTTTGGCCAAGGAAAGTTCCTGTGATTAAGTGCATCCTCACACTACCCCGTCCCCACTTTTGCTGGGTAAATATTTCATCTGGACAGACCCTTAGCTAAAGCCTTACCCCCTTTTGGTGAGTGACTCCCTTTTCTGAGTACCCTTGAATGGGAGGCTTTCTTGAGGGAGCAAGTGTATAGTTTGAGCCATGTTTCTAAAAATTAATAGTCACAAAACTCAGGAATTAGTTGTGTTATCATATATTTCTACCTGATATCCAAACTTGTAATTCACTTTGTTCTGTCAGAGTGCAGGTTATTTTTGGCTGTGCATTTTGGGTAGCCACCACTCTTGGTTTTATGGGTGACTCCACAACAGTTACAAACTAGGATTCAAATCAGGTACCTGGCAGTCAAAATAACATGTCTTAATAGCCAAACCAAAGTATGGGGCTGTGTTTCACACATAAGACTCTGGAAAAATCTAGATTTCAGAGTAAGGTTCATTCCACCTTCTATTTTATATCCAGCCTCTCAGCAACAAGTCCCATTAAAAACTATAATCACCTTGAAACATTCTGTTAAGACCAAATTTGCCTCCCATTTTGCTTCACTAAACTACTGAAGACATTTATTAAATTTTGTAATAAACAAGAAGAGCAGAAAAAAGGTCCTATGGCTGAGGGTATAATTTCTTTCAAAAAGCGTATACTTGCAGCTACACGAGCACAGTTCTATCTGAAAACTGATGAATCTTTTAAGATCTGATTTTGAACGTAAAGAATCTAAATTGTAGTACAGACAGGCCAGCTGAAGCTGACAGACTCCTTGAAACTTCTGCTTCCTAATATTAACTCACACAGATCCTACGCGATACCAGCTTTCTTCATTTCATTAGGAGAGTTGTTTCGTAGCAGAATGCAGTTAAGCACTCGTGACCCAGTATGCACCCACTTTGTGTTCAGCAAGACTCCTGAAGTTCTTCTCTAGGTTTATGTCAGGCCATAATATTATGCAACTCAACATTTCTATGCTGTTAGCACAATGTTTAGTTCCAAGACAGAGATTTCATAGATTTCACTACAGTTGTAATAGAGTGCATATCCGAGTTGTTTTCTGGTAAAGAAGCCCAAACATGTCAGCCAACCACCAAAAGTCTCTATTTTCCATAATGCAGAGAGTCTAAACTCAATATAAGTCACTCACAGAGCAATTCAATTAGCTTTTGTGATTCCTTAAGCTGTGCCACTGCAGCAAGTTTAGAGAATAGTCCTGCTGCAAGGCCAGCAGGGCACCAAGGACTAAAGGAAAAATAGAAAACCCCCAAAAATTGAAGCATTAACACTTTTAAATCTAGAACAGCGATGCCACTCTTCATCTGCTTTAACTTGGATGCAGACACAGAATCACAGACTTGGGGATCATAGAATCATTAGGGATTGGAAGGGACCTTGAAAGATCATCTGGTCCAATCCCCCTGCCACAGCAGGATCACCTAGACCAAGTCGCACAGGAAGACGTCCAGGTGGGTTTTAAACATCTCCAGAGAAGGAGACTCCACAACCCCCCTGAGCAGCCCATTCTAGCACTCCATCACCCTCACTGGTTTCCTTCTGATATTTATATGGAACCTCCTCTGTTCCAGCTTACACCCATTGCCCTTCATCCTACCACTAGATGACATTAAGAAAAGCCTGGCTCCATCCTTCTGAAGTCGCACAGGAACATATCCAGGTGGGTTTTAAATGTCTCCAGAGAAGGAGACTCCGCAAACCCCCCGGGCAGCCCCTTCCAGTGCTCTGTTACCCTCACCGGGAAGAAGTTTCTTCTCATATTGATGTGGAACCTCCTATCAGAGGTTTTCTAAGAAATCTGACAGAATGAATATCAAGGTGCTGCTCACGTAATAAATTAGTGGAGTAGGTTCAAAGCAAGAACACAAATGTTAAAATCTGGTTGTGATAGGTGTACCTGAGGGGGCCCTACATGAAGGCAGAGGAAGGTCTCTTCAAGAGGATTTGTACAGACAGGACAAGGAGTACCAGGTTCAAGCTGGGAAAGGAGAGATTTAGGCTGGATATTAGAAAAAAGTTCTTCAATGTGAGGGTGCCTGATCGCAGGAATGGGCTGCCTGGGGAGGTAGTGGGGACTCCATTCCTGGAGTCATTTAAGGTCAGGCTTGATGAGGCTCTGAGTGGCTTGACATAGGTAGAGTTGTCCTTGTGTAGGGAGGTTTGACTGGAGGACCTTTACAAGTCCCTTCCAGCCTAGAACATTCTATCATTCTATGATTCTAAGAAAGGCAGGAAAGAGTTTCTTTCAAGCTGAATTGCGTGGCTTTCTCAGAAACTAGAATGGAGACACCTCCTTGTTCTACGAAGCCCTAAAACGTCAGTATTTAGTGGTAACTGCAGAGCTACTCCAGCTGCTGTGTGTTCTTACAACTCTGTATCAGGTTATACTTTGGAATTTGATGTTAAGCTTTTTAAATTGAAGCCTGAATTAATAATCTAAGCCCTGCCACATCTGACTGACTTAGGACACACGGCATTTTCTACCTGCGCTTCTTTTCCTTTTCTTTCTAATAGGAATGAAAAAGCCTTTCTCTTAGAAAGCAGAATTCAATGTTCAAATATGTTGTTGTCCTTTTGAGCTGAACCAAAGGAACTCTGGCCTGACTCTGCGCCATTGACATGTATAAATTTGTCAGAAGACCTTGTGAACTCTGCTGTATTTTACTGCTAGTTTAGGGAAGGAGGGGGAACAGACAAATGGAAAAGCTCAGCTGCAATCCCATCTCATCCTGTCAAAACACAGGCTTTGGAAATGACTTTTCCATTAGATCTTCCTCATTTGCATTGCTGTTTTAAAAGGATGGAGGTTTTTTTCCTGTCAAACCACAGCTTTTCAAATGCCAAAAGATCGTCCTCCCTGCTACCATTTTCCCTTCACTGCGAATGTAAAATAAGTCTTTTTTTAAAATACATTTGGCATGAAAGGATGTTTCACAGAATCACAGAACATTAGGGATTGGAAGGGACCTTGAAAGATCATCTAGTCCAGTCCCCTTCCCACAGCAGGATCCTTTAGATCCAGTTGCACAGGTACATTGCCAAGTGGGTTTTAAACGTCTCCAGAGAAGGAGACTCTACAACCCCCTGCGCAGCCCATTCCAGTTCTTTGTCACCTTCACCGTGAAGAAGTTGCTTCTCATATTGATGTGGAACCTCCACTGTTCCAGCTCACACCCATTGCCCCTTGTCCTATCATTGGATGCCACTGAGCAGAGCCTGGCTCCATCCTCCTGACACCCACCCTTCACATATTTATAAACATTAACAAGGTCTCCCATTACTGCACAGCTCTGGTACCACTGGAAGAGCCCCAGCAGCACGTTTCAGAAATATAAGGTCTCTTGTTGTTTATAATGATGTAAAAATGGGGATGAAAAGATGTTACGTGGTTAGTTCAGTCGGTGTCTGTGTCGGGCACACTGGAGCTTTCCCTAATTTGAAGTTTCTATTTAAATTAGCTCTAATGTGGAGTTCTTAGGAATAGTTTCTTAATGTAGATTAGAATAATTAATGCATTTTTTAGTTACACAGTGTAAACTCATTACTGACATTTTGGAAGCTCTGCTCCTGAACGCAGTGGGAAAGCCAGAGCACTGCTCTAAACAAAGACCGTTTCATGCTTGCTGGCCAGAGGAGTTTTATTCCATTTAACAGAGGCATTTCTATGTCTAATTTGTAAATGCCTAACAGTGGGGAGGCAGTGGGGTGTCACATAGTTTGGATAAAATGCAGACCAGAATTTGGGGTATTATAGACAATAACATATGAGTGCGGTGAGGAACGAGCTTAGGATGACAGGCAGTTCTCCTAACATCCAGTGAGGAACAAGGGTATAGCCCAAGGTCAATGTCTTTATATTTAATGACCTTTAATGGGTTTTTCGCTTGTGAATTCATTCTGTTATGTTTTGGTTTTTGAACTCGTGTGAACTTTTAGTATTCACAATCTTTGCTAACAGGGATTTGAAGCCCTTATTATGCTCTGTGTGAAGAACCACCATCTTCTCAAAAGGCTGCAGCTAAACTCCTTTTCACCTCTTCCAGAACTGGAAGACAAAGTCTTTTTTCACCTTCCCTGTTCCATTTGAGCTTTTTGCTGATGTCTGCAATATACTTTCTCAGCTGTTTCCTTTCCAGATGGAAGAGGCTATTTAGACATTCCCTGCATGGGACCCATCTGATGCTTCAGATCTCTCTCTTTGGCCTTGTCTGTGCCGCTGCCAGATGCAGCGTTTCTTTTTGAGATGGAGAACCAGCTCTCTGCATGGAACCTGCGATGCAGGTGCACCAGGAATTCACAGCCCCACAGCAATCTGCTTTGCTTTGTCTGCCATTCCTTTTGTAGCACTTCCTGGCATTCACTGTGCTCCTTGGTGATCAAAATGCCTTCAACACCTGCATCAAACTACTATAAAATATTGTCCCTGAGTAATAATATGTTGGAGCACGTCATCTTGAATGTGACTTCACTCCCACATGTGCAGCTTTACGTTTATATTTATGGCCAGCTTCATCTGTCTTTTGTTTCCCATTCAAGTCCTGCTTTTGTAAGTCCTGTTTTCGTTCTTCACCCTTTGAGTCATCTTCACTTTGGGACAACTTTGTCATCCGCAGATACTGCCTTCTCCAGCTTAGCAGTATGAGCAGCACCAATGTGTAAACGTTTGCCTGTGACATTCCCCTTCCCTCTGCTGTGAAGAGTAACCAGATATTGCCACTCTTTGCTGCCTTTTGATAGTTATACCCCAAGAGTCTTCTAGAAATCCAGGTAGAATACAACAAGAATATCTTTCTCATGTTCTGCCTGAATTCTTCCAAGAAATCCAGCTGTGATCTGTAAAGTCTGTCTCTGCTCTGACAAGTTACACTCGGCCTTCCCCACTGTCTGCCAACTGAGGGGTTGTCTGAACCTTCCTTTCTACTGTTGGCTCATATCTTGCCAGATAATTTGAATTCTGGCAGGGGAGCTCAAACTGGTAGTGTGAGGGAGACCCATGGTTTCTCATGAACTAAGGCTTGAGAGGATTGAGTTGATTGTTTAGACACCCCTCTGGTCATCTTCATGAGGACTAGTGGCTAATGATCAGACATAACCGTAACAATCTCCTTATGTTAGTAAGAAATGCTTTAATTCTGCACACATGAGTTTTATTTTCTGTTTACGTGGTTCATCTAGGATGTGCAGCTGTCAGACTGCTCCTAGAAACCGGACTTTGGAACCTTTATGAGTTCTGTTGTTACCAAGACTAATCAGCTTTTATTGCCTTTAGCTCAGTAGATTCATAGAATCACAGAACGTTAGGGATAGGAAAGGACCTTGAAAGATCATCCAGCCCAATCCCCCCTGCCACAGCAGGATCACCTACACCAAGTTGCACAGGAACATGGCCCAGAGAAGGAGGCTCCACAGCCCGCCTGGGGCAGCCCATTCCACAGAGAACAATCTGCCTTTTGCAGACTTCCATTCTCATCTATACACGCGACTCTGAGCTATCTCAGTACACACACACAGAGTAGTGAAATGCAGATGTAGAAGGCCTGGTATTAAGATCGTTCACACTTTATAATTATACTTTTAACAGGAAAAGTGCCATTATTCTAATTAAACTGGACTGGTTTGGGGCAGGAAGGGTGCACAGACACACAACCTGAATGCCTTAAATGTATACATGTATTGAGAGAGGCACACAGAAAGAGTGTATATGTATTTATATAGTGTATATAGACATTTCTATAGTATATATATTTACATAGTGTATATATTTTTATAGAGTGTATATATGTATTTATTAATACATAAATCTATTTGTTTCTATTATACATTTATATACATGTTTCTATCTGTTAAATGCATTCAGATCGTGGGGATCCTATGACTATTCACAGAATCACAGAACATTAGGGATTGGAACGGACCTTGAAAGATCATCTAATCCAATATGATCCTTTCTTTGCAGAGAGAACTAATACAAGGAGTCAATACCCTGCGACTGTAGTTGTTCCCTTTCTGCAGAGCAGATAAATTATTCCCCGAGAGGACTTAGCCAGCTCTGGCAAAGCCCGGATTTACACCAGCGAAACACTTTTGATCTAGAGCTCTGGTACGAAAAGCCACGGCACAAAAGATGGCTGCGTCGCATCGGACCCGATGAGCGTTACTACGGGATGAAGGAAGGCAGCAAAAATAGACCTGACACACAAGTATTGCCCAAAGTTTCTAAAGTGGGAATTTGAATTCTCTGCAGGCAGCCCCGGGTGTGCTGCCGCTGCTGCTGAGTGTTATCCGATCCGCTCCCAGCACCCCCCCCAAAGCAGGCTGGAGACCCTCCACTGGGCTCCTCCCCAGCGCCCCACGCCAGCGTGAGAGCAAGGGAGAGGAATAGGAATCGCTCGGAACGGGGCTAGCGAGAAAAAATAGATAAAGAAAGGGTCAGAAAATGGAGCTGCAGTAATTTGCTGGAAGGTAAAGCCCCGTTCGTTCGTTACCGGTTTGTTTTTGCGTTTCACAAGAGCCTGCCTGCCGCTTAATTACGATTTTTTTAAAAAGCTTTGAAGTCTGTTTTGCAGCAGAGGGAAGGAGATTCGCTGAGATGGCGTCACTTTATAAAACTTTCCAGATTTGACCGAGCTTCTTGTTTTGTTTTCTTTATTTTTTTTGAGGGAGGTTGGAGAGGGAGGGAGTTGAGGGGTGGTTGTGCAAGTCGCGATGCAAGTGGGCAAGAGCTAAATATACCGCAGCGAACACAGAACCCCCGAGATAGCGACACCGATAGCAGAGGGCTATTGTTAACTTATAGGATTCCAATTCGATCCTGCAATGTTAAATATTTATTTAATTACTGGGCAGAGAGCAGGAGTTCTCCCTCTGACTACGCTAATGGAGTCAGAATAACGAAGTAAGGGAGAGGTTTTTCTCCTACCGCCCTCCTCCCCCTCTCAAATCTAAATAGCTATAGGCAAGCACGGGCTGGAATATGAACATTAAAGGACAAAAAGGTTCAGCTTTGTTTTAGGGGTTATATTTCAGCCGGATAAGCAAACTGTATAGTGTGTATTTTTTTTCCCCTGTATCTTCAGCTCAATCCAAACATAACATTCCGCGGGATAAAATCTGTTACAAAATAAAACCCACTTCGCGACAGCTGAACTTCTCGGCGGAGTCTAAAAATTATCCCAAAAGCGCCTCGAGAATCCTAAATGTCATTCCCAAGATGTGGTGAATTGTAATTAGGGTTGGGAACTATTTTAGTGACAGCGCCTTACATGGGGCCCATCGAAGCAGCTGGAGTGTTTAAGAACTGCCTTTCCCCTGTGCCATAGGAAGGTGTTTAGACAATAACAACCACCCTAATTTCTTTCACATTTGTAAAACATTGGGAATTGTGCTGCTTGCCTTTCGATTTTCCTTCCTGCATTTGCTTTTGAAACACAGGGCAGCGATTAAGACTTGAAGAAAACTCATCTATGATCCAACAAAATGAAAAACTTTTAATTGTTTTTATTATGAGGGAAAAAAACTCGTATTTTGTGATTTTTCTCATCTTGCCAAAAGAGTTTCAGTTTTTTCTCTGGGAAAATGATCCTCTTCTCCTAACAAAAAGCAGAGAAAATGTTGATAAATATGTGAAGGGTGGGTGTCAGGAAGATGGACCCAGGCTCTGCTCAGTGGCATCTAATGATAGGGCAAGGGGCAATGGGTGTTAGCTGGAACAGAGGAGATTCCACATAAATATGAGAAGGACCTTGTTCATGGTGAAGGTGACAGAGCAGTGGAGGGGGCTGCCCAGGGGTGTTGTAGTGTCTCCTTCCCTGGAGATGTTTCAAACCTGCCTGGACATGTTCCTGTGTGACTAGATCTAAAGGATCCTGCTGTGGGAGGGGGATTGGACTGGATGATCTTTCGAGGTCCCTTCAAATCCCTAATGTTCTGCAATTCCATGATTCCTCCTAATAATCAAATACAAGAGGATTATCAAATTGATAATCATCCTGATTATCAGGTGCTCTATGGGGCATTTCTATGGGATGCATTTTCCAAGACAGGACTTCTTCTGAGGTCCCTTCCAATCCCTGATCTTCTGTGATTCTGTGAAAAGAGAAGCAAATTTCAGTGGGACTTTGAAGAGAAGCAGACAGTTTGCAAGATGCCATCTCAAACTTGCACTACATTATGACCCAAAGGACTTCAGTTTGATAATATATGTTCTTATTATGCTTGTATATGCAGATCTGGATACTGTAGAGGAAATTATTAAACCAAACAATTTGGTCATGAGGGTGGAAAAAGAAAGAAGTGGTGTCCCTACATGTGCCACAATATTTAAACACAAGCTATAAAGCCCCAGCGTCCTGTACTGTGGGGATCTGGGCAGGAACAAAGTTAGAAGGAGAAAGTCAGGTCCTGTTGGTTCCTACCTGAGGAAGCTAGAGGACTCTGTGTTGCCATCACTAATTGTTTTGTGTTGTGAAATCCCCAGGTGATAAAACTGCTGTTAGAAAGTTGGCTGGGGAGTAATTACGTGTAGGTCTAGCTATTAAAGCCTGGTTTCTTACTCATAGGTTGTACTCATTTGCTGCGTCTGCTCTCAAGACTCAGATAAACTCAAGTGTCCTTTTCACTGGTGAAAGCCAGTCATATCCACATAATGGCTGGAGAGAGATTTTAGCTGTCGGTGGTGTTTGGAGGGATAAATTGTCTTTATTGTAGGAGGTACAACTATGGTAATAGATCACTTCTGCTTCAAAGTGCTCCTTCTTCAGACATTTAAAACTCTCCTGGATATGTTTCTGTGCGACTTGATCTAGGTGATCCTGCTGTGGTGGGGGGATTGGACTGGATGATCTTTCCAGGTCCCTTCCAATCCCTAACGTTCTGTGATAGCATGGCACGAGTTGGACGAGACCTCTAGAGATCGTCTAGTCTACTCAATTCCAGATGAACAGTTGGAGGACATGGATCTCTCTTCATCTCAAGTTTAAAATGTTGATTTTACTCATAACCAGAAGTTTCCTTTCTTTAATTCCTGCTTCAGAGTGTTTAATATATCCAAGCTTCTTCATAGAGTGGGTGTAACCAGGAGAAGAATTTGGCCCATAGTGTGAGCTAAATTTTCAGTGCTTCTACTATTTAGAGCTCCGCAGTCCTAAAAATAGTTTCCCTGTGGTTTTGGCCATGGAGCTGCAAATACGAGTTTTCAGTGCGTAGTTATTGTGGATGTTGGTCCCAGCTATTGCTACGAGAAATGAAATTCCAGCTTGCGTCTGTGTCAGCAGATGATTCTGTTTAGTGCGAGGCTGTGTGTAGATCTCCTCACTGGTCTCAAAGCGACAAGGTGTTCCAGCCAAAGGCCAGACACTTTCAAAAGGGATGATGCTCAAAAGGCAGCCCTGGAGATGGGGAGTAACAAGCTCTAGGAAGAACCGTGTCTCTGCAGGAAGTAACAGTGATCCAGGAGGCTCCACCTTTGGCTAATGGTGTGGCACGCAAAATGGGTGGTAGGGAAAGGAATGAATATTTAAGAAAATAAACCAGAATTTTGTTCAAGGCTAGTTTTGAACAGTTTTCCTAAAAGAAAATAGCTTCTAGTGATCATGTGGCTACGGTACATGGAAGGAAGTTAACTGTGATGTTAGATTCAGTCTCTTTCTGTACAACCTTGTCTATCAATCCTCTATGGTCCAGCTGCACTCCTTTCCACTGTTGATTTGGTTGTTGCAGACAGATTTTAGGAGGTAGGGGAAAGATTTCTTCTGAGCTTAGCAGTGGATGTCAGACTCCAGAGAGTCTTCTTCTAATGTGAAGTCATGTTCTGGAAAGAACTCAGTGTCATCTAATGATAGGACAAGGGGCAATGGGTGTAAGCTGGAACATAGGAGGTTCCACATCAATATGAGAAGGAACTTCTGCATGGTGAGTGTGACAGAGCTTTGGAATGGGCTGCCCAGCAGGATTGTGGAGTCTCCTTTGGAAACATTTTAAACCTACCTGGCCATGTTCCTGTGTGACTTGATCTAGGTGATCCTGCTCTGGTGGGGATGTTGGACTGGATGACCTTTCGAGGTCCCTTCCAATCCCTAATGTTCTGTGATTCTCTGAATTGAAAATCATTGATTTAGGTGAGTGAGAGTTCTGCATGTTTCTGTAGTGCTACTGCAAAGGTGAGAGCAAGCTGGGAGATGGTCTAGAAAAGTAGCAACACTGGAGCAACACTCAGAGGAATCGTGCCAGTTAGAATTCTTTTCTTTATCATTTCCTCTGTGAGAGCAGTGTATTTCTTTGTGTTAATCAGCTGGCACATTTTTTCCATTCCTCTGAGAACGTTTCCACCCCCTTTTCCAAGAAACTGATCCCATTTACTAGGACTCTGCCCTGACCGGACTGTCCACAGGTGTCAATGGAAGAGGGTTCACACTCCAGTGTGGACTTTGTGACAGTCACAGGCAAAGGCTCCTTTTATTCATGACTTCCGACAGGTCTTGTTCCTGAGAGAAGTGTCCTTCTCTCCTTCTTAGGTTTTTGTCTTCTTTCCGTATTTCTCAGATGTTTATTTCTTGAACTCTGTTCAGTTTTGCACCCTTGGTTGACTCTCAAACTACACATAGCATCTTTGATATATTAGTCTGAAAATCTGTTGAGCCAAACTTACAGCACCTTTTCTTAACATCTTTATTTCTAAGTTCCATGTGTTCAGTTTCTCGTCTCATCTCATTTATTCTCCCAGCCTACGAAGAAAAGTTTTCAGCCTTGAGCTTGCAGGGAACCAAACCGCTGGCTGCCCTTCCCTCTCCTGGTCTACAGTTTCAAGTTCATATCTTATATCTGTAGCTTCAGGAGACAAGGCTAATTCTCCTCTCCCCTCTCAATGCTGCTGTGTGAGTTGAGTCATGCGAGGTACCCAGAAGCGTGGCTGTTAGCAATAACTGGGTAAATTCAGAGGCTCTCAGCCTGGTTCTCAGCTTGCCGTAAATTGCCTGGTTATTTGAGAGGACCAAATGGCCAGAGCAAATGCCACCTCCCTTTCCACTTGCTGAACTCTGCTCAAACCTAACTCTGTTTTTCCTCCTCAAAAATATACGTAAAGGTATGTATAGTATGTTAGCCCCTCCTTAGCCTTTCCCACCCTGAAACTTTTCAAACAGGGATGGCATGTTCCTCTCTTCACTGCCAAAAAAACCCCCATAAATTCCTCTCTCAGCATTTCCCCCTTCCCCCATTTCTTCTCAGCTGACAGCTGTGAGGGTGGAACTTTCCTGAGTTACCCTATCCATTCCCCCCCAGTTCTGTTTTTAAGCTGCATTTGGGTTAAACGGCCAAGCCATGTTCCACACTACAGGAGTTTTGTAACATAAAGAGCCTTTGCAGATGTTTAATGTGGGTAGAGACAGGGTAACTGTTTATCTATATTTATTATTTTTGTTTATCTCTCCCCAGCAATTTAGAAAGCTGATAGGGAATTCAGCAGAACAATGCAGTCATTTCAGAAGGCACAGGAAGGCCAAAGTTTCATCATAAAGCAACTTCTTTTCCCCCTAGATTATTTCCTTATAATTAGGTCTGTTCACTTCAAACTATTCGTTTCCATCCAAACAAAAATCGTATTAAGAAATATAGGGATCATCTTTAAAACCTGGAGAGACAAATCAAAATACTGAAAGTATTAAGATACTCATTGAACTTCACAGTTGCTTCTCATTCATGCAAGGCCTGATGTGAACCAGTGGTGGCCTCACCTGGAGTACTGGGGGCATCTCTGGGCCACTCACTTCAAGAAAGGGATTGAGGGGCTGGAGCAGCTCCAGAGGAGCAATGGAGCTGGAGGGAAAGGCTGATGAGGAGAGGCTGTGGGAGCTGGGGGTTTTTAGCCTGGAGAAGAGGATACTCGGGGTGGGGGGGGGACACCTTCTCCCTCTCTCCAACTCCCTGAAGGGATGTTGTAGTCAGGTGGGTGTGGGGCTCTTCTCCCAGGCAACTAGCGACAGGACAAGAGAGCATGGCCTGCAGGTGCCAGGGGAGGGTTAGATTGGATGTTAGGAAGCCCTTCCTCATGGAAAGGGTGATCAGAGCCAGGAATGGACTACCCAGGGCAGTGCTGGAGTCCCCATCCCTGGAGGTGTTTAAGGCCTGGCTGTGGCCCCTAGTGCCCTGGTCTGGCCACTGTGGTGATGTTAGGTCCTGGGCTGGGCTGGATGGGTTCAGAGGTCTTTTCTGGCCTCAGTGATCCTGTGGTAGTTGCTGGTTGCTTTGTACTTTGGCCAGACTAGAAGGTGACAGCTACCTCCTACATCAACACCTACAGCCAGGCAGGTTTACGAGACGGCAGTTTTCTGCCGTCACTGCCCTTAGACTGTGTGCAAAGGAATGTGAGACAGGTACTTGTACTGCAGTTGACTTTACAAGGCAGGACCCAAAGCATAGACACGTGCCATTGTCTCTGCACACAATTAATAATTAAGTTGTTCAGGTAAGTAGAAGGTTAGTTAGTCATCCTTCCCTTGGATTATCGCAGCGGCACGGCTGCATCCTGGAAAATCTCCGTTTGCCAGCACAAAAATGTGGTTCTGTGAGCTGTGAAATTTGTGAATTAGTCATGAATTCACATGACTTCTGGGAACTGTGTTCAGGATGCGTTGAGTCTCCTTTTATTGAACTCAGTATGTCAGTAGAGTGAATCCACTGGAGCGTTAAATCATAGAATCATAGAATCATCACGACTGGAAAGGGCCTCCAGGATCAGCACGTCCGGCCCTCATCCCAGCATCTCCCTAGACCGTGGCTTCAAGTGCTCTAGCTACTCGGTTTTTAAACACCTCCAGGCATGGGGACTCTACCACCTCCCTGGGCAGCCTGTTCCAGTGCCCAATCACTCTCTCAGGAAAGAACTTCCTAAGATCCAATCTAAACTGCCCCTGAAGCAACTTGAGGCCATTTCTCCTCATCCTATCATTAGTAATTTGGGAAAACAGACCAGCATCAGCCTCGCTATAACCTCGCTGTAAGGAGCAATAAGGTCTCCTCTCAGCCTCCTCTTCTCTAGAATAAATAACCCCATTGCTTCACCCTCTGTCCATAAAGGCCTCTTTTCCAGACCTCTCACCAGCCTTGTAGCCCTTCTCAGGCCCTGTTCCAGCACCTCAGTGTTGGAAGCAGACAGTGCTGAAAGTGGTGTTAGTTCTTAAGGTGACCTTAAGGCTTTAAGGACTTGAATAATTAGAGAGCAAATGCAATCTACCGTCTCAGTGAGCAGAAGAAGATAACTTGGCTTTAGACATTTGGCTTTTGCTTGTTCAATATTAGCCTGTGACAAACTGGCCAAAACAGAGAGAAAATGATTCTTCAGCTGGTAGATCAGATTTGTTACTATCATACTCCTAACCAGTCTGTGTATCTGCATATTGTGCTAAAGAATTGGTGATTTCGGAGGAGTGCTGATGTGCAAGCTGACGTGTCTAACTGGCCCATATCTTTAAATTGAGAAGGATTCAGAAAACTTAGATTTGGAAAACAGCGTTCATGCACACCTTCTGCTTTCCTATCGCTGCAGCTCTAAAACCTCTGCAGGAGGAAGCACATCAGAGCTCTGTGCCGCAGCTTCGTCTGACAGCATCCAACTGTTTTGTTAACTTCTCGATAAGGGAACATTTTGTTTCATAGAGACATGATGGCTGGCACATGAACAACACCTAAAATGCCTGCTGCCAATTTGTTGTTTGTTACTTGGTTTATTAATTAAGCGACACAAAAGATTGGGAAAAAGGCCAACCGTTGTTTTTTGGGTTGGGGTTTGGCTTTTTTTTTTGTCCCATATTTTGGACTGCCTGGCCAGAGCAGAACAATCGCTGGTGCAGAGATACAGAGGAGTCCCCAAAGATTAGCTCTGTTTTGCGACTGAATTACACCAAAGCCTTGCTCCTTCGCTGCTATTGTGAACTTTAGTAGAGATACCCTGTGGGGCTGACCTCTGTGTAGATCTGATCAGAACAGGCTGGTGCTAAACGCTTTTGTTTATATGCAAAATAATTTCATGTAGTTTTGAACCAGAAGAAAATGTCTTTGAGGTTCAAACGTGTTTGAAATTGAAATTTCCATTTGGCTCAATGGGTATTTTTTCCTGATTCTACCAACTTTACCTTTCTCGTTCTTTTTTATTGGTAGACATTTTGTCCTTGACTGACAGAAAATAAAACATGGGGTTTCATGTGGTTCCTTTTTAGCTTAATTATATATGTTATGCTAAAATTATATATATTTATTCTATATATACCTATTTATTTATTTGTTGATACACAGATCATTAGGGGTTGGGTGGGACTTCCAGGGGTCATCAAGACCAATCCCCTACTCAAGCAGGATCAAAGAACCAAAGACAGGTCACGCAAGAACCCATCCAGATGGGTCTTTAAAAGTCTCCAGAGAAGGAGACTCTACACTCTCTGTGTAGCCCGTTCCAGAGCTCTGTAACCCTTACAGCAGAGTTTTCCCTCATGTTGAAGTGGAACTTCCTGTGCTCCAACTGACACCCATTTCCCCTTGTCCTATGCCAGGGCACAAGTGAAAAGAGATTGTCTCTTCTTGACACCCAGACCTCATGGACTTATAGACAGTGATTAAGTCCCCTTATAACCTTTTCCTCTCCAAGCTGCAAAGTCCTAGATTTCTCAATCTCTTCTCATAAGGCAGGTGCTCCAGTCCCCTAATCATCCTCGTGGCCCTTTGTTGAACTTTTTCAAACAGATCTCTGTCCCTCTTAAACTGAGGAACCCAGAACTGAACACAATATTCCATATGTGGTCTCACTGGGGCAGAGTAGAGAGGGAAAAGAACCTCCCTTGATCTGCTGGACACACTTTTCTTGATCCATCCCAGGATGGCCACAAAAGCACATTGCTGTTCGATCTCCAACATCTCTCTCCATGGAGGTGCTCTCAAGTAGATCATCCCCCAACCTGTATTGATGCATTGCATTACTCCTTCCCAGGCAATGGACTCTGCACTTATTAAACACACACACACACGTATATATAAAATCAGTTGTCATTACTTTTGTTCCTTGCTAATAATCTTTCCACAGAGGGATTTGATAGCACAGCTCAGCTGGCATGCCAGATGCTCTTGGTACGCCAGATTTTTTAACTGTTAGAAGATGGTGTAGTTACATGTCAACAGAGGTACAAATTTAAGCACAAATGATGGTTTTTCCTGTCCCTACACTTTTTTTAATTCTGTAGGAATTACCGTAGTGGATCAGACTAGGATTCAGTTTTATTCAGCCTTCTGTGCGGAAGGCAGCCTGTGGGTTATGAAGTAATCTTCCTGTAGGAAAAGTTTCCTCTTAAAATCATTTTGTGAAGTGTGAAATACTTTCTTCCCCTAATTGTGGATGTTCCTGTTGCCCATATAAAGTGAAAAGTGTGAGTGCAGTCCTCAGTAGTGCTTTGTGGTGAGTAGCTTCACCTTCTATTGAACTATGTGAAGAAGAGCAGAGCTGAACTTCCACAAGTCCATTCCCTCCCTACCGTCAGAGGTCTTTGAATGGACAATTGGTTTTTATTATCTATTTCAATGAAAGGCAGCACATTTTTCAAGATCTCATGGAAATTTAGGTGCTTGGTATTTCTGCTGTATGAAGACAGGCTGAGATAGTTGGGATTGTTCAGCCTGAAGAGGAGAAGGCTCTGGGGACATCTTACAGCAACCTTCTAGTCCCTGAAAGAGGCCCACAAGAAGGCTGGGGAAGGCTATTTACAAGGGCAGGGAACCTATAGAACAAAGGCTCATGGTTTGAAGCTGAAAAAAGGTAGATTTAGGTTGGATATCAGGAAAAATTTCTTTAGTCTGAGGGTGGGGGATCCCTGGAACAGGCTGCTTAGAGAGGTGGCGGAGGCCCCATCCCTGGAGCCAAACTCAGGCTGGTTTAGGCTCTGGGCAACCTGGTCTCGTGAGTGATGGCCATTGCTTGGTGTAGGAAGGTTGGACGACATGACCTTTGGAGGTCCCTTCCAACTTTATGATTCTATTGTTTCCTGATTCTGTATGGAAGGTGATTTAAAAAACAAAAACATTCTGACATCACATCATGGTGTGGAACCTGGTTCTTCTTTAGTTCATCCTCAAATCAATCAATTTACTTAATTCAAAATGTCACAAAAGGAGCAGTTATGACTGTAGTGTGCTTAATCGAGGTCAGGCTGGAGGTGGTTTCAGCCTGGTACTTCTCTGAAATTCTTCTGTGCTGCTCAAAAACCAGCTGAGAGGAACCAGTGGTCAATCCCATTTCAGGCAACGAGGGCAAACCATGAGAAGTTTACCCCATACTGGTGTTATATAATGAAAATCCTCATGCGTAGAACTGTTTCTAGTGATTCCTAACACTGCTACTATCTTGAGACTTTTACCCTGCTATTCAGTAGCCAGCCACCAAAGGACCCCAGGAATGCCTCACACTAACCCCAAAACTACCCCAAGCCAAGGCCTGAGGCCAGTGGGTCTGTGTCACCCATGGCAAGGCAGCCCAGGGCACTGGGCAGCCCATGATGCTGACTCTCAGCCCTTCATGGCTTTCACCCATAGGCTGGCACCAGCCTCCCTGGCCGCCATTAGCCATGAGGTGGTCACTGTAGTCTTGAGGGAACGTTTTTATCTCTTAGCCTCGGGGTAAGTTATTTCTGCGACCACGCTTCTCGCTTTATTTTTTATTACTTATTTCACTTTTTGGGGTTTGCGTTTAAATTCGTATTTTTGGCGGGGGCTGCTTTTATTCCCTCAGGGCTCTTCCGCCTCCCGGCCCCTCGGCCCGGCCCTTCCCGCCGCGGCCGCTTCCTCCCGCCCGCGGCTCTGCGCATGCGCGGACACCTCCCCCCTCCCTTCACCCTCCTCCTCCCCCCCCACCGCCGCGTACATCCGGGTCCCGGCGCTGGCCCCGCCGGCCCCGCTGTTCCCCTCCGCGGGCTCCCAATAAAGTTTTGTTGCGAGCGGGCGGCCGCGGCCCAGCCAGTGCCCGAAGCCCCTCGGACCTCGCGGCGGGGAGGCCGCTCGCTCCGTGCCAGGTGGGTCTGCGACACGGTTTAAGTGAAGGGTTAAAGGTGAGGGGGGAAGGTTTGGAGTTGGAACGGCGCCTTCTGAGAGCCCCTGCGGCGTCGGGGAGCTGCGGTTGGGGGGTGCTGGGAATGGGGGGAAATGGGGCCTTTCGGTAAAGGTGGAGGGGCTGAGGCCTCCGCAGGCAGCGCGGGCCTGGTGGGGTTGGGGCGGGCCAGGCCGGGGGCTGCTGGAAGGGCGGCGGGAGTGAGGCGTGAGCGGCGTGGGGAAGATGGGGGGAGCCCCGGGAGGAGGAGGTGGGTAAGAGGAGCAGCCCTGGGAAGGGGAGCGCAGGAGCGCGCTTCGTGCTCGTAAAAATAAGTCTGTGCGCGTAACCGAGGAGCGAACTGCTGCGAGGCTCGTCAGGCACGGTGGGTTTTTTGTTTCTTTTTTTTAATTATTATTTATTTACGCTTAAAAGACGAGGAACTCGCTCTTGTCCTGACCACATCGAAGGGAGAGTTAACAAACCCGCCCGTTTCGGGTGGGCTGAGTAACAGGCGCTTTCCCGCGATGGCCGGGCTCACACTCACTCAAACTTGTCCACCTCGGCCTTTCTTGCGTGCAGCCAGCTCTGACAGCTGCCCCCGCACAACAGATGGGCTGCCTCAGAGGGTTAGAATGACAATTTCTGGTTTTTTGCGGGTTGTAAACGTTAATAGAGGAAATATGGTCTTGCGGTTAAGAAGCACAAGACTGGAAATCAAGTGATCAGCGTTCTGTTCCAATTGTGGAGTTTCTGATGTGACTTTGAACTAATGGAATGAAGGTGTTTCTCTGTGAAATGAGGTAGGGGAGGACCAATTCAGCAGAAGTTGTTGAGTGTGTTGCTGAATAGGTTCAATAGGCTTTAATCTTTTGGTGGAATCTGCAGAGATTTCAAGATTTTGCTGAGCAAATGTCTTGGGCTCTCTGCCTTAACAAAACCTCCCAAGAAATAACTGTCCAAATTGGCATCAACCTATGAGTTTCGTCCTATCATGGGGCATTAGATCGTTGGTAGGTGATGGTTTTTAGATGAAATCTCTTGCTAGTTTTCATTCCTTTGTTCTTTTCAGATCATTTCTCTTTCCATGCTGGAAACTATAACAAGCAGTGTTCATTGCACAGCTCAGCCCACTGATGTTCTGAGGAATCACAGAGTTTGACTGAAGAGAAGGGGGCAGGGGAAGATACAAAACACCCTATTGCAGTCATGTGCCTGTGCTCATCAAAAACTGTAATACTTTATGAAGTTGGCAGCTAGTGGTAGTGGAAGTTAATGGAAACAGCAAATAACTTAATTGAAGATGTTTCATAATTAGTGTGTTGTAACTTTTGAGAGCGTCTACTCTGTGTAGAGTGCTGTTGGATTTAATGTCTTAATCCCTACCGTTTGATAGTGGTTTACTCTTGCCTCTGATATTATAATTCTGTTCAGTTGGCCTTGAAATTGCTACTAAGTGCATAATGGCCTGCACTTTTGCAAAACAAACTGTGTGCTTATTGGGGGTACACGCCTTTGCAAGCGTTTCTTTCCTGTCAAGTGTGGAGAAAATACAGGTGAGGGAGGAATTATTTTTCTTAAGAAAATAGCAAAAGCCCGGGATGGATAGTCATGATGGAGATGAGAAATGGGAAAGGAGGAAGAGAGGCTTCCTCTGCTTTCTCTTGATGACAGAAGGTCGTAACAAAAGGGCACGATGCTGCATACAGCTGTGGTGGGTGTTTTTTGTTTCAGGTTTGGAGTTTTAACCTTTGAAGGAACTATAATTGTGGACTCTGTGCTCCTTGGTTCTTGTTACAGAGCCAGATTTTTAATCTGGTGCCTTGAGTGGGTGATCTGCACAGTTTTCAAGGTGACAGAATATTGTCTGAGGTGAAAGAAATTCTGTCTCAAGATGGAGCGCTAGTGCTTTATTAAATGACTTTTTGGGGTTTATTCAAATGGCCTTTGCAAGTTATGTTGTGGTCTTTAATTTTCTAGAGGACATTTTTAATTTCAGAAGAATGTCTTCTATATTTTCTTTATAGTTCTCCAAAGAAAACTTTTGAGAACTTAACTGTTGCTTTTGGCTGAATTACATACCTGCAGAAATACCGCTGTGGCAATTCTGTATCTTCCTCCACTGCTGGTGAAGTGGTAGGGTTTTTGATTCAAATGCCAGTTTCTTGTAATGCCTCTGATAGGTTTGCTGAAATTTAATGTTAATCTATTAGTATTTCTTCTTTAAAGATCTCTAAATGACGTACAGTAACAAAAGGCAAGGAGCTCATGCTCAGAATTGAAAGCTTTTATGTGAGCTGAGAATGCTTTAAGTATTTCACAGCTAATGTTGATAACTAGCTCATTAAAATAAAGTCAGTCATTTCAGATTTTGCAGTTATCATTAGTTGTGGTGCAAGTTCTTTCCCTGCTTTCTGGAAGCTTTTAGCCATGTTCCTGTGACCACGTAGAGAAGCTTGGCTGGCACTTCAGCGTGCTTGACCAGTGCGGGCTGGCAAGGTGCAGATTGCCGCCTGCCAAGTCTCTATCCCTACTGACCTACCACCAAGGTTGAGCCTGCCAGGGCTGTCATCCTTGACAGAGGATCTTTGTCAGAATCCCTGCTACCGATCCACCAGCTATGAGGTAGTGTCTCTGAATTCTGGGTCAGTGCATGTCACAAACTGACAAATTTAGAATACTTTGCCATTCATTCATTCTGTGGAAGGGGAGGGAGGGGAAAAAAATTGTTGAATTAGTATTGTCAGTGTTCCCTCCAAATCTTGCAGCTTTTGTAAACTTGTCAGTGTCTTAATAAAAATCAGACAGAATGCTAGTTTATATACACACGCACCCGTACTTGATTTTTTTTTTTTCCCCGTTCTAAAGATGTACGAAAACGTACACTCCCTTCTTTCAGGTTATGCTTTTTGTTGCCAATTCACATTTTTAGTGATGGTATTTAGGATCTGGTTCTTTGATGAAGGCTTTGCATGTGAGCATCTGAATTTTTTGACAGTTTTGTCCAGCTTTTCTTGAATGTACCTCGGGGTTTGTGAGAAGCATAAGATGCCCTTTATTTTCCCATTCTTTTACTCCAGGTGCACTGCTGAGCCCATTCTAATTCACCAGCTTGTTTATCCATGTCCCCTGACCTACCAACAGACACATAGGTTTTTGTTTTAAATTTTAGTGAGATTTTTTGATGCTCTTGTATGTAATTTTAATTAAGAATGCTAACTTGTAGTTATCTGCTGTGGTTAGAGGAGATTTTAAATAAACTTAAAAGCATGAGACAGTTTCAGGGCCGACTTTCAGATATGCTGTTGATGATGGTATTTTTCAGCATAATGCTTCTGTTGGGAAGTGCCAATTAGCTGGAATACAAGTGTGAGAAAATGCGGGGTTCTGACAAAACACTTAAGGCAGGGAGATTTCTGGTTCTAAGATGGAATTTGTAGGTTTTGAAAACTCCTACAAAAGCTAATTGCTCGGTAATTGGCATAGTTGCAGAGACCAGGCCTTGTGAGTTTCGAGTTTTGTGTTCTCTAAGTGGATGCCTTAAGAAAAAGATGGTAATTTTTTTAAGTTTGGGAAGTTTGTGTGGTTTTCCCTCTCCACTGTATCAGAGTTAAACTCCAGTATTGCCATGATGCAGAACAGACTCAAACCTTTCTTTTCTTGGGTTTTACTTTTTTTTCCTGATGTTTTCTTGGCATCAGTTGTCAGTGAGGCTGCTTTTGGAATGCAGCAGAGCACTGTTAGAGCACTCTTTCTGTTTGGACCTTTTTTGTGATCTGCATCATTGTCACTCCTTGTACAATGTATTACTGCTGCTTGTGCTTGGCCTCAAGAGTTTTTGTTGCAATTCTTTTAAGAGTGCTAGTTAAATACTTCTCAGCTGACAGACTGAAATGCTTCATGGTTTGGTTGGATTTTTTTAACCTGTCTTAGATGATGTACAGATGTGGAAATGAACAAGTATGGAGTGAGAGAACCACATCTGCAGTTGTCAATATGGTTTTTGTTTGAAGAGCAGTCACAGTAAAAGTTTTGATGATGCCAGACAATTCTGTTCTTGTTTACCTGCATTACTAGTTATATTGCCTTGCGACAGGTGTTTGAAGCAAAAGTATCTAGTGCTGATAGAAAAGACTTTGTTATATGTTTTTCCCATCTGGATGGGCATTAGGATATGCAAACCCAGTTCTGATAAAAATACTGCACAGTCTTTTTGGATATCATTTACAAAATCTCCTTTCATTGGTTATTTCCCCTTAAGGGGAGGAAAAATTGAGCTGTCATTGATACTTTTCAGGTCTAAGATGTTGCATATGAAAATTTAAGAGAAATGTTTTTGTTTTGTGTTTATGGCATGGAGTATGTAGGTCCCTCAGGTTTATTACCCAAGTTTCTAAAGCGCTGTGTAACCTTAGGATTTATCTTCTCCACCTATATGGGAAGAAAAACCTGGAGTTAACGTTTCTTCTCTTTTTGTCCTAAATAAAAGGCTGTTGTGCACCCCATTGCATGGGGCTGTGTGCTGGGCTCCAGTGAAAGATGTGGAGGTAGGAAAATTATCGTAAAACCCAAGCACAATCCTCCTGCACAATTCCTGTCAGGAAATTTGTGAGGAAAGAAGGACCTTAATAAAACTGGGAGAAACTCCTGTGTGAGGTGATAGGTTTAGACAGTTTTAAAGAAAATACTGATAACTGAGTATAGTGCGTGTGCTGTAGTTACTGGAGTGTCTGAGCTCTATTCACATTATGAATACATAATGTGACAATATGTGTGTGGAGTCAAAATACTTGAGCATTTCAAAGTTTGAAGGGGCAATAAAGTTAAGTGCAAGAGCTGACTGCAAAACACAGTTTTAACTGCAAATGTGCAGCAGCTCTGATGAACTAGTGATTGTGTACCTGCCTGTAAGAGTTGGTTTGTTTATTTTATGAAATTGAGTCTCAAAGCAGCTTCTAATGAGCAGTAAAGTTTCTTGTTTCAGATTGAGTATGATGCTACTGGACACTTTCTTAATTTGCAAACAAGTAAATTAAGCAGGTTAATGGTGCTTTAAATTTAGATTTTGCAGGTGAGGAATTCAGGTTGGAATCAGCAGCAGGACATGTTACAGAAAAAGCACATCTCCTTGAAATAAAACCACTGAATGTAATTTTATATTGATCTGTTCTGCTATGTGTCTGCCTCCGGCCCTTTTAGCCAGAAGCAGCTTCCTTGATAGAGAATCAAGTTTAATATCATAGGCTAAAAAATAAACTCAGAAGAGAAACCAAAAGGTCATTGAGTTGGTTCGTATTTGTGGTAGTAGATGAAAGGTGCCTTATTTGTCCAGTCTTCTCAAATGAAATGTAGTTTGGAAGTTCTGCTGCTGGCCAAATTTGTATCTGGCTGGCTCGAGAAGCTATTAAGAAGGGTTCAAACAATGGACCTGTTCACACAACTGGTTTCCTTCCATTTGCTGTGGTTGTTAACAAGAGCTTTAAACATATAAATGATGCATGCCCCTAAGTCCAGTTCTAGATACAGTGATTACTTCCTTTTATGCACACCCATTAAAGCCCATCATGCTCCCCCGTGAAATGCATTGCACTCACTGTAAAAGAGTGTAACTGGTTTTAAAAAAATTGCTCACTTGTTTTTCAGCTGATGTCTTGTAGCTGAGCTGAAAAATTATTTAATAAAAGATGGCAATGCATAATAGACCCTCTGCCTTGTAAGAAAATTCAAGAAAGCTTTTTTCTTCCCCAGGAAAGCTGTTACCATCTGCACCTAGAGGAGGAACAATAAGAGCAATTCATTTCACAGTGAATGAAAAGGTGTTTCAAAAGCATTTGTTTCTGAGCTCCAATCTCAGAACTATGCACTGTTGTGCTGCACTCAAAGCTCATAACCTGTGCTTTGAAAGGCTCAGAAGAAGCTGGTTATGAATATGGAATGATCTGGTGAGGCTGTTCCTAGCAAATGTCATGATTACTTAGAAACCTTGCAAAAATGAGATGCTGAAATTACATCAAATGCAAGTAACTGTTTAAATGTGGTTTATGCTGCTCGTTCAGAAACTGAAAAACTGTATGAGAGCTTCGATTTGTACATGAAAATGTTTGTTTTCGGCAGAAATGCCTGGACCTACTGCTTTGTGACCTTAAATAGCTTCACAGAAGGAAGCAGTTCTGGTCTAGAAACAATGCATGAAGCTCTACCTTGTTTTCTTAAGAAAAAGTGAAAGCTGTAAACCTTTCATATATTATTACCTTCCACAAGGAACTTTCTAAAAGCCTATAATGAGGGAAATGCAGTGTCATTTATACTTCTCAAAGTCTAGTAGTTTGTTGCAGGGTTGCTTTTTTTTGACTTTGCTTTTCTTGAGTATGCTTTAGCCGAAGAGTCTTGAAAGCCTCCTGGGTGGCCATGATAGATTTACAGTAAAGTTTTCAACTTCAGCAGTCTCATTTTTTCAGTGATTATAGTACAAGCATTAATGTGGAAACTTGTTTTAAGAAGTTGAAATGGTTGTGATCAAATCAGTTGTGATGCTTCTGGATTTAAAACCCTCTTGGATATGTTCCTGTGTAATGTAGTTGATCCTGCTGTAGTGCGGGGATTGGACTGGATAATCTTTCAAGGTCCCTTCCAATCCCTGATCTTCTGTGATCAAGTAGTCTTTCTAGGTTTTGCATTTGCTGATAGGCATTCAGACTAACATACAGTTTTTAGAGTCAGTTATATTACTGATCAAACTGTCTTGGCCCTTGCCCTACAAATACTGGTTACTACAAAGCTTCAGTGGAGTAGCACTGTTCCAGCTCTCTTTGCAATTTGTTTTTTCCACGAACATACCTGTGGGTAAATGGTGTTGAAATGATACACAACCAGTAAAATCTCATTCCTAGTCAATGCATGTTCCTGTTGTGTTCAAAATACTTGAAAAACAAATTATACGTGATCATAGAGTGGAATAACAGCTCTGTAAACTTGACTGCTTGGTATAGGCTAGACAGCTATAGTGGAATAGATCAGGGTAGCAACAGTTGAGAGGCATTTCTTAAAATCTTTGAGCTCTGCTTAACTATAGAAATTTCTAGTGTGTCTTCCGCCTTGATGATTCTTAAGGTTCTTTGAAAGTGTAGCTGTGCAACAGAAATAGAACTTTTTAATTCTTTCTGGTCTGAGACTCTAGGTGGGTTCATTTCCTTCTTACGGGTGTGAGCAATTGCTGATATCTTACTGCTATTGAATGTACCCAAGGTTTGCAAGTAAGTTAATTGCCACTATAAACAGCTTTTACTTTTTAGAACAGTCGACTTCTATCATCAGTAAAGGAATAAATTTAGTCTTGTGTTCTTGGCCAAGTTTATCTCCCTTTATGTATTTCCTGTTACTTTGAAGGGTGCAGAGGTTCTTGTGTGTAATAGTTCTAGGGAGCTAATTTATACCTAAAGTGGAAACATGCCCTTATTTCTGAACAAATAAGGTGATGCATAATTTGGATTTTTCTTTATTCCCCTTGCAATAGCCTCTTCTAAGGACTTTCTGAAGCAGTGGGAGACTTTTTCATTACTTTATGAGACTATGGGAAGACAGATCTTCAAACAGCTTTTCTGTTTGTTTTGCTTTTCCCAGTTTTTTCCATATTATTGAAACAAAGCTGAATAATCAAAGTAGTACCAATGGGATTAGGCTACTGTGTGAAATAAATGGATTTTTTCCTGTAAAGGGTGTTTGTAAGTTTTCAAACTTGTAGCCAAGTATCTTTGGTTTTGTTCCCGGCCTTTTTCACCTTCCACCTCCCTAGTAGAAAATCTAGGATGATTACATGTGCGGAGCATAACTGCTTTGTCTTTGGGGATGTTTGCTGTATCTTTGATACACTTTGAGAGTGTTTAATACCTGGTTCTATTACAGGGAAGCACCCATCCCCGTGTCTGAGTGAGCTTGTGAATGTGCCAAGACACTTAGAAAATCCTTATCAGATGACTTTTGGTTAATCAGAGATGAGAGGAAGAAAGATTCCCTTTGATTAAAGGTAGCAATCTAACCAGGGCAGAGGTGCTTCAATCTTGCTTTCACACCCCCCCTACAAACACACCTTTCTCTCTTATATGCAGATTTGGCATCTGGGCATACCTTAGGTGTTCTAATTCACCAGGGTTTATCAAAAGTTGAGAGACAATGTTGTTTGGCAGTCTCTGTAGCAAGAAAGGAAGCATCTTTTGTTATTGACATCCTTTCTCTTAGCTCTGCTCTTGCTTTTTGCCAGCTGCTCATTGTCTATACTTGCTTATTTAGTATTCACAAGGGATTTTACAAGTTCTTATCAGTTCGTTGCCACAGCACATCATTTCCTCTTGTCATCGTTACTCCTTTAAATTGGTGGGGGGAGGATTTGCAATAGAGCTGGTGAGTGGTAGCAAACACCATTCATGAGTGCTGAGTTGCACAGTGGTGTTCTGTGCCTCCTTTCTGAGGCTGTTTGTAGTAAAGGTCACATTTCTAGTACTTACCCTGCGATGCTTCCCCCCACCGCTCTTTTTCTGGGGAAAAGAAAACAATTTTATTTTTCTTAATGCGAAAGGCTAAAAATAGCCAGTGCTTCAGATATTCTTCTTAAGATAATAAGGAAGCGCAGTGTAAAAATAACCACAGCTGAAAAGGTTGATCACCTTTCTGAGTGGTTGGCAAAGGTTTCATTTGGGGGTTTTATTGGGGTTTTCTTTTAATTGTTTTTGTCTGTCTTTAAGTTTTCTACAGCCACTTCCTATTTTATTTTAATACTATTTTTAAAAAAAGCACCATTTAAAGAAAAAGCTATTTAAAGCGCCATGACAGGGACACTAGACCATTTTTAAAGTGTATTGCCCAATCCTATCTTCACAAGGAAAATCATGGATTTAAGGAGCATTGCATTAGGAGCCGTGCTGGGCTCTGTGTGGTGAGGTCCCACTACTGCTGGGATTTTGTTTTGAAACAAAAAGTCAGGTGCAGTAGTGGGGATTGAAACAGGGATTCCTTTAATATATGCCTTTTTGTTTTGCTGCATTCTTTATTGGTTTGCTAATTGCTTGTTAATTTACCTTTTTAATAGAACTCTGTTGGAGGAATCATTATTTTTGATGTGAAGACTTCATCACTGATACTTCTATGTTCATTTGTCAGCCTCCAAGAAGTAGAACAGCTCATCAGTGGCAATAACTGCTTTTGATACATAACTGACTTCTATTTGAGAAAACAAATAGAAAAGAAACCAACAGACAAACCCCAACAAACCTTTTGAAGACTTGTGTCAAATGACGTCAATGGCCAGTTTGTTCTCCTTTACTAGCCCAGCTGTAAAGCGTCTGTTGGGCTGGAAACAAGGAGATGAAGAGGAAAAATGGGCAGAAAAAGCTGTAGATGCTTTAGTAAAAAAGCTGAAAAAGAAAAAGGGTGCTATGGAAGAACTGGAGAAAGCCTTGAGCAGTCCAGGACAGCCCAGCAAGTGTGTAACTATCCCTCGCTCTTTAGATGGTCGACTTCAGGTTTCTCACAGGAAAGGCCTTCCCCACGTAATTTACTGTCGTGTTTGGCGTTGGCCTGATCTACAGAGCCATCACGAGCTGAAGCCATTGGATATTTGTGAATTCCCTTTTGGATCTAAACAGAAGGAAGTCTGCATCAATCCTTACCACTACAAGAGGGTGGAAAGCCCAGGTATGTGTGAAAGTGAATGTCTTAAAAACTGAACAGAATCTCCAGGTACTGTTTGTGCCCTCCTCCTCCAGTAGTGGATAACAAATAGCTTTGGGGTCTATGAAACACTTTGGATGAGGAATGTTCAGAGTGGTGTTCTCTGTTCGGTTTTTTTGGACGGTGTAGTTGTCAATTCAGTACTAGCCAGTGTATGGTAAGTCACGCTTTCCCCACTCTTGCCTCTTGCCCTTAAAGTTAGTGGCAAAGTCCTTATTTGTAATAAAATAGAAAATGGTGATCAAAACACTTAAACGTCTTGAGAGACTTGTTTAAAAACGTCTTAAAAGGAGGTTGGTAGCCGCCTTTTGTGGGCTTAGTATTTCATCAGTGAAGGAATGAAAAAGAAATTCTAGGATAGTGTGTTTCTATTATCAGAGAGCAGAGCTGAACAGCACCGAGAGCAGTGTAGAGGGGTGGGGGTTGGTCTTCTCTCACAAGTGACAAGTGACAGGATAAAAAGAAATGGACTCAAGTTGTACCAGGAGAAGTTGCACCAGGATTAGACTTTGGGAAGAACCTCTTCATTGAGAGGATCATCACAACAAGCTACCCAGAGGGACAGTTGAATTGCCATCCCTGGACGTGTTTCAAGGTTGTTTAGATCTGGAGCTTAGGGACAGAGTTTAGTGGTGGCCGTGGGACAGTTGGCTTAATGGTTGGTCTTGATCTTGAGGGTCAAGGGGTCTTTTCCAGCCTGGATGATCCTATGATTCTGTGATCATTTAGAGCAAGGTATGCACCTGATCTGTGCTGGGTAGCAGGTCTGCTGTTAAAGGTGTTATGCCATGGGAGAAGATAAGGAGCATTGTGGTTAAGAGTGGGAGAGATGAAGTATGTTGCTCAGGAAAGTAGTAAAAAGCCTTTTCTGTTGTTCCTCAGAATGGTTGTAGCTCCACTGCAGCCAGCTGTAAGTGCTCAAGTGCACTTGAATTCCACACCTCCAGCACTCTTGAATTTAAAACTCCAGCTTGGAAATGGTTGTATATGGTAGCATAGATTTTCTTTTGCTTCAGAGAAAAGGGCTATGTGTAACAGTATGGTTTGGCTAGAGTAATGCAAACTGTATTTCCATTTTTACTCATTTGCAGATGTAAACTTACAGAGAATTCTAAATCAGTTCTTTGGTGTATGCTGCATCATACGGAATGGAGTCTTTTAATGTTTCTTTTTAAAGGAAGTCTGTTTCCTGTCACACAAAATCAGTGTGGTTTTTGCTCTGATTTGTCTGACAGTAAAGTTTGAGTCTTTCATGAAGTGTAATATAAAAAAAATAAAGATGGGGTTAAAGACATGACAGATGAATTTCATACTCCTTTTCCCACCTCAGCTTGTATTTAATTTTTGTGATGAGCAGACTAACACAGTTTGTATCTCTTCTATCTCAGTTTTTAATTGAAGTTTATCTGTTTGGGTTGTTTTTTTCAGTTCTACCTCCAGTGTTAGTGCCTAGACATAGTGAATTCAATCCACAGCACAGTCTACTAGTTCAGTTCAGGAACCTAAGCCACAATGAACCACACATGCCACACAACGCGACATTTCCAGATTCTTTCCAGCAACCCAACAGCACTCCATTCTCCATTTCGCCAAACAGTCCTTACCCACCGTCTCCAGCCAGCAGCACTTACCCAAGCTCCCCAGCCAGCTCTGGACCATCCAGTCCATTTCAGCTACCAGGTAAGTACCACCTAAAAGTCATCTTCATAAAAATAATTGAAATGTCATGTGCTGTATGGTATTTCAGTTGTGATATTAAATGTGATATTAAATTGTGGCTTGACTATTTCAGTAATTTGTGGTACTTGGAATAAATTCATTTTTAGTTTGTATTTTTTAGGAGGGTTTCTTCCTAATTTTACCATTGGTCAGAGTTAGTGGTTATGGTTTGACTTTAAGATGTTGTCATGAGTATAATAGTGGTGAGCTGTTTTGCACAGTGTGGAATAATCAATACAGACTTCAAAGTAATATCTAGCAAAGAAAAAGAGAGACTAAACAAGAAGTCTTTCTCTGGATAAAGACATTTAAGATATGGTAATTAACTGGGGAAAAATAGCAAATTTTTGATAAAAACTTAACTGATTTGAATAAAAATAGAAAAAAAACAAGGGGTAAAGAAGCTTTATTGAGTTGTCTGGATATTGGAGTGATTTACAGAAGTTAATAGATTAAAGAATTTCTTTTTCCAGTAGCACAGTGGCCTCATCTTTGTTCTTTTTGGCTGCCTAGTGTTGCTGAAAGTGTGTCCATTCAGTGGGAATCACTGTGGATAAATGCTGTGGTCAGCAGGACAGATGCATTAATGGTATCTGGAGGGAATTTTTGAAAGAGGGGATAATGGTGTGTTGGTACAGTGACTGCTGTGCTGAGTTGGAGAACTCAAAGAATTAAAGCCTTTCAGGAGCATAAGACTTAGGAAAAGTAGCTGAGGGAACTGGGGGAGTTTAGGCTGGAGAAAAGGAGGCTCAAGGCATACCTCACTGAAAGGAGGTTTTAGTGAGATGAGGTTTGGTCTCTTCTCCCAGCTAGCAAGTGTCAGTATGAGAGAGAATGGCCTCAGGTCACACCAAGGGAGGCTTAGATTGTATATTAAGAAAAACTTCTTCCCCGAAAGGGTTGTTGAACCTGGAATAGGCTGCCCAGTGACTATGCTCAAGGAAGTGGTGGAGTCCCCATCCCTGGAGGGATTTAAAAGACATGGAGCTGTGGTACTGAGGGACATGGTTTAGTGGTGACTTGGCAGAGCTGGTATAATGGTTGGACTTAATGACCTTAAACTTGTCTTCCAACCAGAACAATTCTTTGATTCTTTTTAAACGCAGAGACATTTCTTATATTTTTAGAGCGTCCAATCTTGTTACTAGACACAGAGGTAGGAATCCAGCTATGGAAGTTTACTGTAAAGACAGCTGTCTGGGTTGTCTTCAGGATGCTTTGAAAATGGCTCCACATGTTTCAACATCTCTCATTCAAGACTATTTTTGTGTGTTTACAACTGCAGAATGAATAAATAATCTAAATTGTTGAGGTTTTATTCTGGCTTATTTTTTTCATGTCCACAGCTGATACTCCACCTCCTGCATACATGCCCCCTGATGATCAAATGGGGCAGGATAATTCTCAGTCTATGGACACAAGCAATACAATGATCCCTCAAATCATGCCAAATATATCCACTAGAGGTAAGTTGTGCGCCATTGTGTGACATTAGTGTAGTTTGGCTGCATACAACTCGTGTCCAAACTGAATTAATAACTTGAACAGTGCAGTAAACGTCATTGATCATTGGTACCAGTGCGTTTGAGGCAAACTGGGGTTATACAGAAAGGAATTCGGAACTAAAGCCTGATTAATTTATTTGCATCTCCTGCTTTTCAAGCCTCAGGTGCTCACTAACTTAAAACAAGTTGAGTTTTTTCATTTCTCAGGACTAGCCTTTCCTGGTACCTTTGCCTGCTGTTGGAATTTTCTGTGCACAAAGTCTCTGCAAATAGTCCCAAAATAACAGTTCTAACAGTTTTTGTAGAAGTGGAGAGAAAAAATCATGCTTTATGTATTATACTGTGTGGGGGTTGTGTGTAATTTGCTCAATATCAGGCTTAAAATAGAAAAATAGTTATAAAATCAATGCACTAGCTGAACTGCATGAAAGTAAAACCTGTTAAGATCTTAATCAGGACAGTTCTTGCCCATCACAAGTCTTGACCAGGCTTTACTTCATGTTTGCTTTACAGTTACTATTTTAGCACTTAATGTAAACTGACGTTTCCATTTTCCTGCTTTTCAGATGTTCAGCCTGTTGCCTACGAAGAACCCAAACACTGGTGTTCGATTGTGTATTATGAGCTAAATAATCGTGTTGGGGATGCTTTTCATGCATCTTCCACAAGTGTCTTAGTAGATGGGTTTACAGATCCCTCCAATAACAAAAACAGGTTCTGCTTAGGTTTGCTCTCAAATGTTAATCGCAACTCAACGATCGAGAACACTAGACGACACATTGGAAAAGGTAAAGTTTAGCTGTGTTGTGTATAATTTTTGGAAGGGAATTCCTTGTTTTTGTTTGAACTTCTGTGTGCTACAGCAATGATTGTTCTCAGACAAGAGTAGAAGTAATCCATCATGTATTTTGTGCTGCTCCAGTATCAGCAGCTTAGGCTTAGTTTAATTCCAGTTAGTCTAGGAATTGCATATACATTTCTCTTTGGCACTAATTTAAAAGGTTAAATATCTCTTCCATACCAGAGTAGATTGTAAACAGGGGCTTGTTTGTTACCGCTGTTGATACATTCCTCTGTAGAATTTTGCTTTTCAGCACCAAGAAACACATTGCAGAATCATTGCAGGATGTTCTGTGTCTTATCTCCTCCTTAAATCAAATTCTTCACGCCACTTTATGGTATATGAAGGATTATTTTTTAATTTTGTTGTTCATGCAAGGTATTAACCCTGCTGTCTGCACTACCTTCAAATATCTTGTGTGAGCTGGCAGCAGGACTTTGAAGTGCTAATGCAAAACTGCAAGGGCTCATTTGTCTGAGTGAATCCATGGGGTGTGTATGTGTGTGGGAGGGATTCCTGGAGACAGCAGGTTTTGCAAGATCTTCTAGTTTTCCTGTACTGTTTGGCTGATAGCACATACAGCTGCACAGTTTTCATCTTTGGAATGTGCTTGGATTCTCTTAAAAAAATAGTAGTTCTTTTCTGGATATTTCCTCTTTTTGTTACTGAATAAGCCTATTCCTGCTGCATCTGTCTAGAGACCTTTTTAACATCTAAGACGATTTGGTCTTGAGTTTTGTTCACAGTCACTTTTTCTTGTAAGATGTTTTCAAGATCCATCCTGTCCCTTAACAGTCTTTTTATTACAAACCACTAAAAATACATCAACATTTTGCAGATAACCTGGAGACCACAAGTTCTATTAATAGATCTGTTGGAAACTTGGCTCTGCGGTGCTGTTTTACTAGCAGATTTAATGTTATAAAGGGGTATGAGTGATTGCTGGGGTGTGGGTGGTTTGTCAGGTTCTTTTGTTTTGACTTAACCCCTTTCCATGCTACTAGCAG
The DNA here is from genome assembly GCA_028565055.1 of Phoeniculus purpureus. Taxonomy (NCBI): domain Eukaryota; kingdom Metazoa; phylum Chordata; class Aves; order Bucerotiformes; family Phoeniculidae; genus Phoeniculus; species Phoeniculus purpureus. The sequence continues at coordinate 11,506,515 of JAOXOE010000765.1, read as the reverse complement.
AGAAATCTGGCCAGAAATCTAAGGTCAGAAATGTAATGAGGATCTAACATCATGTTGTAGAACAGAATTTATCTGTAATACTAATTGTGAAACTCAAACTTTTGTGGTAGGAGTTCTGAGAACAATTAAGATTGTTTGGGGTTAAATATTTATGGCTTTTGCTTGGAAGATTTTGGTGCTTTGCCTCCTTAAAACTGCCCAGTCCTATCTGCGTTTTCCTGTAGAAACATTGCAAAATGTAAATGACTTGCTGTTGTGCACTGGATTATTTTTGAGGTATCTGTGTTCTTTCTCAGAGCGTTAGTTATCCAGCTTTCCTCAAAGACTTGAGAACTTCTCTCAGAAATTAACTAGCAAGTGGTGGTCCCCTTGTCTTTAAATAAACAAGGTTGTGCTGTGAAAACGCATCTTGACCACCCCATATTTTCTGGAAGCTGCTGATGGTTGTGGAAGCCAATGGTTCCTCTATGTAACCTTCATTCTACCTTAGTCCGAAGTGCATCTAGCAATGGACACAACAGTTGCTACTGTCTGAAAGATTTAACTTCTTCTGTTGGATTGCTGTAGCCTCATCTGGCAAACTTAGGCATAGTAGGGAGTGGATTGTCCGACTGTTATTGCAGGGAAGACTTGAGCTGAGCCTGACCATCTAACAGTGGTGGGTGAGGGAAAGGTCAAGATGTGGGAGAAGGGAGAATCTGTGTTGGGATGCTTTTATCTAATCATTGTTGGTGATAGTGTATTGTAGGCTTCACAGCATATTGGGGGAGGATCCCTTATGTACACAGCTGAATCCAGACAAATGTGTTAAATCTGTGAACCTTTGTGATTTTGAAGGTCTGTAAAGCCTGATAGTGTTTATATTTTACAACTCATTTGATTTACTTTTCTTCTTTCTTGATGAATTAGATTAAAAGTGAGAGCAAGCTGTGGATTTTCTCTCTGATTCATGTCTGTCACTGCCCCTTCTTCCAGAACAGTTCTATTTCTGTTGGAATTGCCATAGGCAAACTGCTAGTTCTAGGAAAAAGTTTTAAGACCTGCCTAAGTGCTCTAGGAAAACACCTTGAAGTAACTGTTGATGTGTGGCAGTAGCGTTTGATTCTATTCTGTGATTGATGAGAGAAGGACATCTAGTGGCTGGTATATGAGGAAGCTGCTTTTTAGATGAGAAAACGTTATCATGAGGGCAGAAGAGCTGCTCTAAAAAGTTCCTTAAACAGAAATCTTACTGCGTTGCCTCTGATTTCGAGGTAGTTGTATTAAAAATAATATTTTTGTGGGGGGAAAGTAATTTGAAACATTTTTGTGTTTTCAAGGCGTTCATCTCTACTATGTTGGTGGGGAAGTCTATGCTGAGTGTTTAAGCGACAGCAGCATATTTGTACAGAGCAGGAACTGCAACTACCACCATGGCTTTCACCCAACAACTGTGTGCAAGATTCCTAGTGGATGCAGTCTGAAAATTTTCAACAATCAGGAGTTTGCTCAGCTCTTAGCTCAGTCTGTCAACCATGGATTTGAAGCAGTGTATGAGCTCACCAAAATGTGCACCATTCGCATGAGTTTTGTAAAGGTAAACAATTACGAGGGCACTTAAATTTATTGTGGGTTTGGGTTTTTGGCAGTAATTGCATCAGCACCACGACACCACAGCAAAGCTGTTTTGAACTGGTGTGGTTTCAGTGCTGTATTGTAAATGGTTAGTTTGAGGAGATGGAAATCAATGCTAGACAGCAAAAGCACAAATTGCTGTGTGTTAGTGTTAGGTCAATGTTCAGGACAGGGATTTAATTGTTGCTGTGATTGTATTAAAACAGATTTGAGCTCATGCTCTAAGTTTGAAGGAACAAACTGAACTACAGGACCACTAAAAGAATGGGAGAGTAGCATAAGTCATTGCAGAAAAAAACTGCAACTCCTTGAAAGTGTTTAATGTAAATAAAATATTCTGCAAAGAAATTATTTGATTTTGAGTTCAGACTGTGCTGCTACTCTCGCAGTAGCGTTCACTCACTGTTTAATATAGATGCCACCTGTTCAGGTTTAACACAGAGTCTAGAATTTTGTCTTTTAGAGTATTTTTGCATCTTACCTGAAAGATGTCCTGTTTGTTTTTGTCAGTTATGATAAATATCGTTCAGTTTGCGTGTGTGGAGGATAGAGAGGGAGCAAAAGGGGAGAGATGTGGCCATAGCCAGGAGCCATTCCTGAGTCAGCAGTGTGCTCCACAGAGGAGCTCCTGCAGTGACTCCAAGTCTGTAGCAAACAAGCCTTGATTCAGGCTTCCCTTCCCTCAGGTCCCTCCCACTCCTCAGCCTGGGGTTTCTTCCTTTAGATAAGAAGTGTTGCTAGATTGTGAGTTGCCTTCAGATAACTATCACAGAACATGATCTCCTGCTTCTTGTTAGGTTAATTTGGAAGACAAGCACAGCCTCAACTCAATGGATAACATTTGGGTTTGTTTTTTTTTTTTTTTTCCCTATAGGGCTGGGGAGCTGAGTATCACCGACAGGATGTCACAAGCACCCCATGCTGGATAGAAATTCATCTTCATGGGCCCCTTCAGTGGCTGGATAAAGTACTTACACAAATGGGTTCTCCTCTTAATCCCATCTCGTCTGTGTCATAGTGCTGAAATCTGATCTTCGACCTTATTTTTAGCGAACTTATTCTAGAGAAACTTCCAGTGTGGATACTGTGAGCTATATGGAGAATGGATCATATGGTTTAACGTCTTTTTTTTTTTTTTAAACAGAAAAAAAATCCCTTTGTGACCAATTCCATTGTGTATAGCTAATCAGTTTTACATTTCAATTTGTTCTTGTGATTCTTAAAGTGACCGGTTGAGCCCTAAGGGAGAAAAAGTCTATTGGGGGGGAAAAAAAAATTCACACTACTTTTCCTCTCCTTGCTCTAGAACTTAACCAGGCGTATGTCTTAACTGGAAAATGGATTGTCCTGTAGGGACAAGAATCACGAAGACTGACTTCAGAAATAAAACACATATCATAGTTTGGGATGATTCTTGTTTTTGAAAACGTATACGAACCTGTTTGAACACGTGCGGCTCCAGCTCGCAAGCTGTATTTTTAGCATAGTAGTTTAACATCTAGAGGTTGCCATCTGTTGTAAGCAAAAAAATTTAGACTTTTATTGTGGCTAATTTGCCTCAGATTGAACAATGTGACTTTTTTTAAGTGTACACATGAAATATAATTTTTACAGATATCCGAGTGGTGTAAAAACACTTGTATTGTCTATCGGAAACCGCTGTCATAAACACACTGTATATTACTGCAAAGTTAGCCCTTTCCCACTTCAGTTTTTGTATTATCTCTTTTTAACCACCGTTTTCAATAGTAACGGATACGAGGTAAAACCATCTTGCACGTTTCTGGAGTAGTGATTCTTGTTTTGCTTTGATTTACACTCAGTGCCGTTTGGATTTGGTTGCCAAGGCTATTTCTTTTTAGGTACCTTCTCTATGTTAACATCAACACTACTACTTGTAAATGGCAGCGCTTGCTACTTTTTGGAAGGAATTTTAAGTTTTTCATTTTCTTCTTTTTTTTTGTTTCTAGCTGTTTATTTTACCTGTCTGGAGTTGATCTGTGTTAGGCCTTTTTAATCTCTCCGTAGACATTACCCAGTATTAGTGATTACACTGTATTTAATTCACTTTCAGTATGAGTTTGAGTCTCTTTGAAGACTGTGAGTGGCTTAGCAAATCAGTAACTGAATGCAGGAGCTTTTGACTTCCAGATCACGTAATTTAATACAGACCCGTTGGTAATGACCAAAAGTAATCACTTCTTTGTAGTCTACATGAAACAGCGGTCTCGAGCTTGTCCCTGATGGCTGGTGTTCGGTCAGAAGACCCATAACTGTAGTTGGCAGCTTTATGGGATTGAAGGACTGCGTTAGTATGATGATGAAATTTCGCTCTCACGCGTAAGGAATCTTGTTGCCTGTGCTGTTGTATTACTCAGTAGAGAATTTAAACACTGTACTAAACACTAAAAGAAATGAGTTAAATGACATATGAGTATTTTTCCCCTTGAAACAATAAGGAGGAGGAGGCTGGAAGTAATACTCTATGAGAATTAGAAGTGAATTATATACAAACATTCTTTGCATGCTGAAAAAGACCTGTTGTCTTTTTTAACTTCTCACCCTCCTTTCTCTCCTTCCCAAACTCCCCTTCAGAAAAGGGCTCAGTGTTTGGGGGAGAGGCTGGAAACTCTAAAAATGCAAGCATTTACCAAAAGATGAGAGTTGCAGTTAATTACTGCAATCCTGAGATCTTGATCACTTACACGAGTTCTTGTGTCTTCTGGTGAGTGACAGTTTCTGCTCCAATGTACAAATCACGCATAGTATGGTACCTAAGTCACAAATTATCTTAAAAGGAATGGAATTGTTTACGTGTCATTACGATGTTTCTTATGAAATGCCTTAAAGGAATAAACTGTAACACGTCTGCAGAACCTGATGTTCTCTTGTACAGGAATTTCTATATTGCTTGGTGGTTTTGGTTTTCTGTTTGCTCTTTGGGGGTTTTTGAGCACTTTCTCAAGTGTTTGAAAACCAAACAAGTGTGTCGTCAGGAGAATAAGGAATGATGTTGCTTGCCACTCACCTTTGGGGTCTTCTCTTTCCTTCTTTGGAACTACAACCCGCAGACTGTTCTTATGATCGAGTGAGATGCAAAGTCAGTTGGCCACAGGATCAGACTTTTCTTCTCTCCAGGCCTGACTTTTATTGAGTTGCTGATGATGTATATTAGACACTACAGGATCTGATTTTATTTTCTTTTTTCTTGACTAGCTTTTGTAATAAATGTCATGGCACATCGGATTAAGGAAAGATCTCAGTTGTAGGTACAAGATTTTACTCTATCCAAGACGTTTTTCACCTGGCTTCGTCTCTGTTCGCTTGTATGTTTAGATGTGGCCAACTAAATGACTCAAGAATGGGTGCTGCAGTGGGTGTTGGTGAGCCAGAGCTGGTGCTTAGCTGCTAGGATTGCGGTTAGATTGGCTGCCCGTGCACTGAACCATAATTTCTGCAATAATATCCAGGTAACCCACTTCTGATGCTGTCGTTAAGTACTCTGGCATTTTTCTGCTTGTGTATGTATTCGTGAACCGTAATAGCTCAGAGCTGGGGGTATCCTTGTGACTGCCGATGCTGCCGGGGTGGCCTCGCAGGAGTAGACTCAGCATGATTTGTTAATGTTTTACTTTCCTGTTTCTTTCAGGTAGGAGTTTGTGAGAGTTTTGTAGTTAGCAAAGTTTTGTGCTGCTGGTTCATGACGTTCCTAATTGTATGTGGTTCGTCTGTACTGCTGGTGGAGAATTTGGCTGACAGTGCAGGGATGGATTGGATAGAGAACTGTTGGAACCCAGTGATGTTTTAAGTAGAGTGGTAGCAGAGAGCTGCTTCTATGGCAGCCTACCTGTGCCTTAGTCACTTCTTACCTAGCTAAAGGGATGGAGAAATTGAATCAGCCAGTAGAGTGGTAGTGGCAGATGGAGCCTTTCCAGTGTAGCCCAGCTTAGACTGAATGTTACCCTTCAGAGGAAGCTGTTTTGGCTTTGGTAGTGTTTTCTTTTTTCAGGGCACCTTTGTACTTGCACCAACCACAGCATTAACTGACAGTTTGGCAATACCAGTGAAGACCCTGCAACAACCCAAGAGGGTTGTGGAGTCTCCTTCATTGGAGAAGTTTAAAACCTGCCTGGATGTGTTTCTGTGCTTGTGATCTAGGTGATCCTGCTGTGGTGGGGGATTGGACTAGATGATCTTTTGAGGTCCCTTCCAATCCCTAATGATTCTATGATAACAGGCTACAACTGAAGTTCTTTCTAGGTTTGCTTTGGTAGTCACTAAGGTAAGATAGTAGCTTAGATGTTGCCCCCTCAGAGGACTTCAGCCTGGCTGGCAGTCAATCCAGTGCCTTGTGTAAAGATTACACTCATCTCGATGTCATCTAGTGATAGTTCGAGGGGCAATGGGTGTAAGCTGGAACAGAGGAGGTTCCACATAAATATGAGAAGGAACTTCTTCAGTTTGAGGGTGACTGAGCACTGGAAGGGGCTGCCCAGGGGAGTTCTGGAGTCTCCTTCACTGGAGACATCTAAAGCCTGCCTGGATGTGTTCCTGTGCAACTTGGTCTGGGTGATCCTGCTCTGGCAGGGGGATTGGAGTGGATGATGTTTTGAGGTCCCTTCCAATCCCTAATGTTCTGTGATTCTGTGATTCATTTAATTGCAGTAGGCATGATGCAATCAAATGTGAAGGGGTGACAGTGGGTCACAGGATCTATTAGGACCAAACCAAAACTTCTCAGTGACAAACAACTCTGACAGAAGAGCCATTAGTGAGAGGAATGATGGCTCAGCCCGCATGTGATGACTTGGTATAGAACTGTTTAAAACAATTAGAATTTGGGGAGGTAAGGGGATTGAAGTTGATGTCTTCCCCCCTCTCCTCCACCCCCAGTATTAATGATTGAGTTGTCAATTCTTGGGCAGATGCTCAGGCAGGGTAAGTCTAGAGAACATCAAAACCTACGAAGCTTTCCCCTGATTTTGGAACAATAGTGACTTTCAAATCTCATTTTAGTTGCCCACCATGTTGCTAGCGATGACTTTGAGGAGGACAAAAAACAACCCAACAACCAAAAAACTCCACAAAAACCAAACAAAAACATTTTCTGAATGTTTTGCTTCAAAAGACAGCCCCGTTACTAACTTCTGTTGCTAGTTGGGATGTTTCCCTTTGGGAAGGTCACCCCTTCTGAAGTCAAATCAATAGACCAAACCATCAGATTACGACATAATGTTGCTTTATTGTGCTGCTCCATAAACCTGCTTCTGTGTTTGTTGCAAGCATAACCTTTATGCTTTTTGTTTACATTGTAGGAAACACAGTTCTAGCAATTGACTTTTGTTTTGTTGTTTCATTTAACTCTACAAACATCTTTTTATTTTGTTAATTTTAAAATTACTAGGTTTTGCTATGTTATATTTTTAAAGGTTTTTTTTTGCATACTGCTGCTCGTATTTCAATAAACAGAACAACAAAAAAAAACCAAACCCACAAGGTTTTCCTGAGTTCCTTTATCTCTAACTCTCAGTATGTCTCCAATATTTGTTGATAAGGGTTGATTTATGGGGTCTTTTAATGCATGCTGCTGCTCTGTGTGTGTATTCCTCGTACAAATGTGATCTTAAAGCATTTGGGAATATTCTTTCTTTGGGGATACTCTTCTCTTGGAAAGAGACTACATTTATAGAATGACCAGGGTTGGAAGGGACCTTAAATACCATCTAGTTCCAACCACCCTTCAGAGGCAGGGACACCTTCATTAGATCAGGTTACTCAGGGTCCCATCCAACCTGGCCTTCAACAGTGCCAGGGATGGGCCAGCCGCAGCTGCCTTGGGCAACCTGTTCCAGCATCTTAGCACCCTCACAGGAAAGAATTTGTTCCTCATGTCCAACCTCAATCTCCCTTGAAGTCCTTCCCTTCAAGTCTCCCTTCCTTATCCTCTCGCTACTGCCTGTGTCAAAAGCCCTCCCCCACCTTTCTTGTAGCCCCACTGAGTTTTTGGAAAGCTGCTAGAAGGTCACCTGGGAGCCTCCTTTTCTTTAGGCTGAACAACCCCAACTTGCTTGGCCTGTCCTCATAGGGGAGGTGCTCCAGCCCTCTGATCATTTTTGTTGCTCTCCTCTTGATCTGTTCCAGGAGCTCTATATCCTTCTCATGCTGGGGACTCCAGAAATGGACACAGCACTCTAGGTGGGGTCTCAAGTGCAGAGCAGAGGAGGAGAATCACCTCCCTCAGCCAACTGTTCACTGCTTGTTTTGGTGCAGTCCAGGACACAGTTGGCTTCCTGGACTGCAAGCGCACACTTGAGGACTCCTGTTCATCCTCTACTTCACCACCACCCCAAAGTCGTCCTCCTCAATTGTTTCATTAATTTATGTAAAAGTTATTTCTTCTTGCAGACTGCAGCTGAGCAAAACAGGATCAGTTTGTTCACACTTTTGAAAATATTTAAATCAGTAATGAAAAACTACTTTGGTAAGGCTTCAGCAACACTCTGCTCTTTGTGTTGGGGGTGACTGGGGTCTTTATAACCATTGTGGCTGACTGTAAAATTTGTAAACTGTCAGCATGAATGTGAAGAGCTCTAAAGTGGTGGCCCATAGCTTTTTTTCATGGAAACAAAGGCCCTTGGAATGTCCCTTGAAACTCAAGTGCTGTTCTGATAACATGGAAATTGAGAGGTTTAGTCACTTGTAGAGCCATCTTGGCTGTAAAGGACCTCCAGGATCAGCAGGTTCTAGCCCTCATCCCAACATCTCCCTAACCCCTAGACCTAGACCTCAAGTGCTCTAGCTACTCAGTTTTCAAACACCTCCAGGGATGGGGACTCCCACCTCCCTGGGCAGCCTGGCTCAGTGCCCTACCAGTCTCTCAGGAAATAACTTCTTCCCAAGATTCAATCTAAATCTCCCCTGATGCAATTTGAGGCGATTTCCCCACATCCTATCATTAGTAATTTGGGAGAAGAGACCAGCACCAGCCTTGCTACAACCTCCTTTGAGCAATAAGGTCTCCTCTCAGCCTTCTCTCCTCCAGAACAAATAACCCCAGTTCCCTCAGCAGCTCCTGAGGGAAAGAAAACTTCTTACTAACTAAGGTACTACAGGCATTGGATCACAGAACACTAGAGACTGGAAGGGATCTCAAAAGATCATCCGGTCCAATCCCCCTGCCACAGCAGCATCCCCTAGATCCAGTTGCACAGGACAAATCATTTATATCAGCATGAGTCCTGAACCCAAATCCCACAGCGATATCCACAGCAGAGCTACAGAAAGGGCATATTATTTGCACAGAACTGAAACAAAAGCAGTGACACTGCTGCATTTTGTTTACACCTCCTGCTTTTGAGATTTAATCTGGCAAGCAGGCTGCCACCTTGCAGTGATACCGCATCGAATTCTCCGCAATAACAGTTTGGGTTTTTTCTCTGAATGTGCAGCTGTACCAAGGAGAATCCAATCACCAGGTTTCATTTTTTCATTTCCTGAAAATGGATGGTTTTGTTCCCAAACCAACAACGGCCATATCAAGCTCCCAGATTTATTACAACGGTTATTCCCCAGATGATGCAGTCTAATTTGTAAGTGAGTAACATCTCAATTTGAGTGTTGTGGTGACCTGATGGCTTTCCAGAAACTTTAGATGGGCTGGTGCTTTCTGTGTAAGTTAAACCAACCCCAAACCCCTGGTTACTGAAACCTTTAAAATGCTATTTTATAGAACTGAAGAATCACAGAACGCTAGGGATTTGAAGGGACTGTGAAAGATCATCAATCCTTCCACCACAGCAGGATCACCTAGATCCAGTCACACAGGAACGTATCCAGGTGGGTTTGAAACATCCCCAGAGAAGGAGACTCCACAACCCCTCTGGTCAACCCCTTCCAGTGCTCTGTCACCCTCACTGGGAGGAAGGTCCTTCTCATATTGATGTGGAACCTCCTATGTTTCAGCTCACACCCATTGCCCCTTTTCCTATCACTGGGTGCCCCTGAGCAGAGCCTGGCTCCATCTTCCTTTCACATAGTTATCAATATTAATGAGGTTACTCCTCAGGCTCAAGAGACTCAGCTCCCTCAGCCTTTCCTCATCAGGGAGATGCTCCCCTCCATCATCTCTGTGGGTCTGCACTGGGCTCTCTCCAGCTGTTCTCTGTCCTTCTGGAACTGAGGGGCCCAGAACTGGACACAATATTCCAGATGCAAGAAGTCTAGTTAATTCTTGTAGTCCTCCTCTTTTGGGAATTAGGGGTACAGTCGCAGTTGATACTTAAATCTGAGCAGCCAGCCGATGTAACCTAACAAGTTGTTCATTAGTGGGTTCTTTGTCAGGTGCATTTGGGGGTTTATGGGGATTTGGTAGGGGGGGTCTGTCTGTAGTTTGGTTTTGTTTGGGTTGTTTTTAGAAGAAGGGAAAAAAAGCTTAGGGTGCAACCCACCTGTTCCGCCCCCACTCCCAACGTGTGTCGTGTGTTCAGTGAGTCAGAGGCTTCTGTTTGCTGCTACGTAAAAAGCAAATATTTCGCTGACATTTAAAGTGATTAAACATCGGGTGTCCTGTACCCTGCACCGGGAGGAATCTGCCATTTCTCGTCCTGCTGCTGTAGTCAAGGGCTGTGTCATCCCTGACACCAGCCCCAGAGATTCTGCTCATCTAGAAAAACCGTTTCGTAGATGTTGGGAAAACTTGTGAGATTGGAATCACAGGCTGGTCTAGGTTGGAAGGGACCTCAGAGGTCACCCAGTACCAACCCCCTGCCATGGGCAGCAACTTCTCCCACCAGACCAGGTTGCCCAGAGCACCAACCACCCTGGCCTTGAACACTTCCAGGGATGGAGCAGCCACAACCTCCCTGGGCAGCCTGTTCCAGGGCCTCAGCACACTCACAGGGGGAATTTCTTCCCTGCGATGATGTAGGATGTTGCTGACTGTAGTTGCTGTGCTCAGAGGACATCAGCGATCCCGGTATCAGGTCAGTGCACTATATCAGGCTTTTCCAAACAGCTTTCTTGAGCCAAGCACTAGGTATTGTGGAAATGAAGATTCCATTTTAACTTCTCTAATTCAGCATTTTGCGTTGAGAACATCTCTTCTCCAGTTCTTCTGGCTCCTTCAGCACTATCCATCTTCTGAGTTAGGATGTGCTGGGGCAACTGTACCAAGCCCCAAAGTCCCTATGAATTGTCAGCCACTCATTGAGATGTTTTTAGACCTTGTCTGTTCTTGGTGCCCAATTAGTATTGAGCAGAGAACTGGCTGATGAGCGGTTTGTAATCAGCACTTGGGGTTGGTAACAGGGAGCAGCAGTAATCATTCCCTTTACTTGTGGGTATCTGTGTTTAAACTTTGAAGCAAAGCAATGTCATTCTGAGTATTTTTATCCTACAGGCGCAGCGAAGGTGGTTGCCTGCAGCTCTGTGGTGTGAATTCTCGCTGCAACCACTCATGGATTTAATGTCAGGGCAGAAGGAAGCTGCGTGTAGACTGAAAGCTGAGACAGCTATAGGTGGAGGTACCACAAGCTGCCCAGCATCCAGCCCTGGGCTTCCTGCTGTGCTGTGGCAACAGCAAAAGTCAAAGAGACTGCATTTGAGGTGGAAACATAACGAAGCTATTAATCCCTGTGGCATAAACCCATCACCAAAGTCACTGCAAGGACAATGTTGGGGTCCTGCTGTTGTACTGGTTCTCCTGGAAGTTCTTGCAGCCCCTGCAGGTTTGAAGAAGAGCCCTTTAGCCTCATAGGAAACATCATTTTAGGCTTTCTAAGAAGTATTTAGGGCCTGGAGAACAATTCTCATGAGGAGAGATGGAGAGAGTTGGGGTCGTTTAGGCTGAGGGGAGACCTCATCGCTCTCTGAAAGGACACTAGAGATGTTGGTGCTGGTCTCTTCTCACAGGTCATTAGCAACAGAACCAAAGGGAAGGGCTTCAAGCTCCAGCAGGGGAGGGTTAGACTGGCCACCAGGAAGAAATTCTTCCCAGACAGAGTGGTCAGGTACTGGAATGGGCTTCCCAGGGTGATGATTGAGTTCCCATCTCTGGATGAGTTTAAAAGTCGCTTAGATGTGGTGTTGGAGGATCTGGTTTAGGGGTGAACTTGTAGAGGGGGAGTGATGATTTGACTCGATGACCCCAAGGCTCTTTTCCAACCTGAGTGATTCTGTGATCATTTTGAAGCCTCTGATCCTTTTACTGGGTAAGAGATGAAGAGGATCGTGTGCCCACGTTTTCAGACACGCTGAGGAAAATGGCACAACGTGCCTCGAGTGGGTGCTGGCCTTTTGTCCCAGGTAGATTCAAACACCCAGTCTGAGTTTGGCTCTGCCCTAGAATTCTGTAAGTACCAGTATTTTCCTCTAAAACCATCCTGAGGGGACTCTGTAGTCCAGCATGGTCGCAAACCTCAATGTTCTGAGTGAGAATCCTCTGGCTAGTTGAGTTTTCAGGGCACGTTGACGTGAAAAAGAGGAGCGAGCCTGAGTAGAGCCTGAGCACCATCCAGTACAGTAACTGTGCAGTAGGTGTGTCGGTATTTTATCATTTCCAGGCAGTCTCCATGAAGTTCTTGTAAAATACAGTGTTACGCTGCACAAGTAGCTCATTCCAGCAGTGTTTTTCAGCTCTAGCTGAGTGCAAATCCAAGGGAAGGTCTGGGTTGGGATTCTCTGAACCCTCCTGTTCTCTCTTCCTGAAGGTAAGTCTGGGGCTGAGTTCCATCTGCTGGTAAATGCAGATGTAGGGCTTGCAGGGGGGGTCTAGTTAAAAGCAAAACACTGAAATGATAAAAAAATCAGTCTGGAGGCTCATCCCAAATATCTGGAGGCAGGAGATCTGTCCCAGCAGAGATACCTGGCCATATCACACACTGGCTCAGGTTGGAAAGGACCTCATAGATCATCTACTTCAACCCCCCTGCCATGGGCACTGACACCTCTCAGTTTGAGTTGGTTGCTCAAGACCTCATCCAACCCGACCTTGAAAACCTCCAGGGAAGGGGCAGCCGCAGCCTGTCTGGATGATCATAGAATCATTCAGGTTGGAAAAGACCCTTGGGATCATTGAGTCCAACAATCAATCCTACTCTACAAGTTCACCCCTAAACCAGATTCCCCACCACATCTAAGTGTCTTTTAAACTCATCCAGAAATGAACTGGATGATGATTAATCCCTGTAGTTTGTGGTGGAGGGGTAATACCTGCTTTTCTAAGGATGGTGGGAAGTTGGTGTCACAAGAGCTTCCCCTTCTCTGAGTGCGATGGTCTCATCTACCACGAGCAGCTCCTGTTGGTCAGTCCCACAGCGAGTAGTTCTGTGTCTATGTCTCCATGGTAGGAGCTCTGATCTGGAAGATCTCCCTGTAGTACAAGAAATGAAGACCCAGATCTGTAGAGAATCACATGAGAGAAGCAGGTTGTTAAATTCTCTTTCATCCAGATTTTTTGCTTTGCTAGCCCCAGTGCTTCCCTCAAATGGTTGTAGCTGGGGAAGCTGCTAATGAGTCAGAGCAGCTATCGCTGCGGAGAAGGTTCATGCCAGGTCAATCAGTGCCCTATTTAATTGCTAATCTGCATTGCTGTTTGATTCACGCTGGTGGGACAGGAAGAAGAAGGATGCAAGACACCTGCAGAAGGTGGTCACAGGAGACTCTGTTGCTGTAAGTCATGAGAGCAACTCCTCAGCCTCCTGCTCGAGGTTTCAGCATGGGACAAACCCATCATTGAAGGAATGTGCTGAATCACCTGGGATTTGGCTGCTCCAGTGTGATTGGTGACTGCAGAGTGTGGTGGAAGTTCCTCGGACTCCTGTATCTGCTGCAGGCGATGTAGGACAACTAGGGGAAGGTAAAAGCCCAAGACAAAATGACAGGTGGGTTTTACACACCAACTGGTTCATGTGACATCTCCATTTCTTTGGATCCTAAGGTTTCTAACTGAAAACTGTAAATTCCAAATACCAACTTGTGTTTAGAAATGAAATCCCCGCCTTGGAAATCCCCACCTTCACTACCACAGAGGTGCAAGGGAGGGAATTGTGGGGTGGAAGTTGTTGGGTTGTCTCCTCCTCCCTGCTGGATGATTCTCTTTTACTGGAAGGGGCTGCCCAGGGGGGTTGCAGAGCCTCCTTAAACATCTGGAGATGTTTAGAGCCCTCCTGGCCATGTTCCTGTGAAACTTGGTCTAGGGCATCCTGCTCTGGCAGGGGGATTGGACTGGATGATCTTTTGAGGTCCCTTCCAGTCCGTGATGTTCTGTGATTCTGTGTGATCTCACTCAAAAAGACCTTTATAGGAGGAATTTTCCTTAAGTTTCCAGTAAGGAAATGAGAGATTAATATCACAGAACATTAGGGATTGGAAGGGACCTCAAAGGATCATCTAGTCCAATCCCCCTGCCACAGCAGGATCACCTA
>JAOXOE010000765.1:11439731-11492379 GCA_028565055.1 Phoeniculus purpureus | reverse complement strand
ATGTTCCTGTGCGACTGGATCTAGGGGATCCTGCTGTGGCAGGGGGATTGGACTGGATGATCTTTTGAGGTCCCTTCTGTGATTTTCTTGGACACTATTACCTCTCTCTTGGACACTGTTACCTCTCTGTTTGACACTACTGCCTTTCTCTTGCACACTATTACTTCTATCTGTGACAGTGTTCATGGAGATGTGCTCAAGTTACTTTTAAGCTGCCAGCTGGGAGACCGTTCTCGTAAATAATGGGATTCAGCAGGAAAAGAGCCCCATTTTTGTGATGCTCTTAGAGGTCCTTTCCAACCTTCATGATTCTGTGATGTAATTGATTTATTCAGTGTCATTTTCAGCCTATATGGAGTGTTGGTGGCCGCACTTAGGTTGTACATGAATTTTAAAGCTTAGTTGTGTGGGTACGGAGGTGGCCATACCTGAGGGGTGATGATACCTGAGGGGTGATGATACCTGAGGGGTGATGGTACATGAGGGGTGGCCATACCTGAGGGGTGATGATACATGAGGGGTGGCCATACCTGAGGGGTGACCCTGAATCCTGGAGATTAAAATCTCCTTCCTCTTGGAAGGATCAGAAAGGAAGGCGCCTTTTCAATAAGCTCTCAGATGTGTCTGTGCTCTGACAGCGTGCTGCGTGGTGTGAGGAAATCCTTCGTTGCTTTGTAGCTCCTCCAGATGATCAGCAAAGCCTGTTGCAGTGTCACTGCTTCCTTTTCATGCCACTTGGCTTTAGACAGAAATGGATTAAGCGACAACATTAATTGAAATGTTTTACGCAGGGGCATGCAAAAGAGGATTTCACACGTAGCAGCAGTATTTCTTCTGTCTCATCCCACACAATGACCTCTTTGCTTTGCAGGGCTGCAAGTTTATCTTGGGGCGCTAGGAAGCTCTATAGCCCCTGACACTGACATCCACGAGGAATTCAGCTCGATGGCACGCATGGGGAAAATGTTCTCATTCACTTTCTGTTCCCAGGCTGACACCCCCGGAGTCATAGCTGGGTGCATTCGCCTCTGAGACAGGCCCGGAGGGGAGAAGTTACTCCAACTGGCTCCGATGAATTTATTCCAATCAGCTGCAGGTCTCATCGCAGTAATCCTGCCAGAATGTGGAGATACGAATCGGAGCTGCTCCGCATTGGTACAGAGAGCTCCTTGCACTGCTCCCTGTACAATAACAACTTTCCTCTTGGTGTTCTCTGTAGCAGTTGCTATGGCAGTGTGTGAGAAGATTAGTACTGTGTTGGTAATCTACAACTTAGACACTGTTCTCAGGATTCTTTTAAGGCTCCTTCATTAACTCTTACATGGCCAGTTGGCTTCCCATGAAATACTCTGCCCTGGTGAGACCACCGCTGGAATCTTGTGTCCAGTTCTGGGCCCCTCAGTTCAAAAAGGACACAGAGCTGCTGGAGAGAGCCCAGCACAGAGCCACAGAGATGATGAAGGGAGGGGAGCATCTCCCTGCTGAGGAAAGGCTGAGGAAGCTGGGGCTCTTGAGTTTGGAGAAAAGGAGACTCAGGGGTGACCCTGTGAATGTTGATCAATATGTGAAGGGTGGGTGTCAGGAAGATGGAGCCTGACCCCCACCTGACTACAACCTCCCTTCAGGGAGTTGGACAGAGAGAGAAGGTCCCCCCTGAGTCTCCTCTTCTCCAGGCTGAACACCCCCAGCTCCCTCAGCCTCTCCTGATCAGCCTTTCCTTCCAGTCCTTTCCCCAGGCTCCTTGCTCCTCTGCACCCGCTGCAGCCCCTCAATCTCTTTCATGAAGTGAGGGGCCCACCACTGTCCCCAGTAGTCGAGGGGAGGCCTCACCAGAATTTCTGGGTTACTACTGGCCCTTTATTTTTCCACTGAAATGTGGAAATAAAGGTGGATCACTCTTTCCCCATCCGTCAGCCATCTTCCCCCAGGGCAGACCACCAGATTATTTCATCATCTTTGCTTTCAGACCAGATGCTTCAGCAGCCCTGCGTGTTGTGGGTTAATTGCCTATCAAAGCAGCTAAAGTTGTGAGAGTGTTGGGGAAAGAAATGAAGTTGATGACTCTTGATCCTGATCGATCCTATACACTGTTTGTCTTTTACATAGCGGCTACAACCACAATTCTCTGGCTACAGGAAAAACATATTTCCTTGCTGGAATTGCTGGAGGGGAAAGGAAAGAGAAGTCATTAACACCAGTACTGTGCTGGAGATGAAGGACAGCATCATTCATGGTGAATGACTGGAGATAGCCTGCTGAGTTCATTCACTTTTGAGGCCAAAAGCCATCGGTGTCACACGTCAGGACGTGCAAACTGTTCATACAAGTGGGAGTCATCGCAGGAATACACTGAACAAGCCTTGGTGGGATGTTGGGGTGTTAGCTAGGACAGAGTCATGGGCTCCAGTGCTTAGGACAGGCTCTGCCATACCATTTGCGGGAGTCAAACTGATGGAAGGAGGATGCTCCAGAGCAACATTCCTAACAAAAGACATGAGGGTCTGTGTGTTCTGCCTGTGGATTCAGGCATTTGGCTGAAAGTGTAAGAAGTACCTACAGATGCAGACTGTGCCTGTGGCACAGTGTTGTGGTTGGCACATGCCCTATTTGCCCCTGGAATCTGCTGCACACCCAGGCAGAGGGCTAGAATTCAGGTAGCTGGAGCTCTGCGTGTAGGGTTGATGGTTGGACTCGATGATCACAAGGGTCTTTTGCAACCAGAATGATTCTGTGTCTGAAAATAGCCCAGGTGCTATTTGTAGGGCTACTCCCAAATTTAAATCCCAAGCCTTAGTCTATTACAGAAAAAACTGTGTCTCTTTAGCTTGAAGAAAAGGAAACTGAGGGGTAACCTCACTAAAGTTGATAAATATGTGAAGGATGGATGTCCGGAGGATGGAGCCAGACTCTACCCAGTGGCAAGGACAAGGGGCAACAGGTGTGAGCTGGAACAGATATGATTCCACATAAATACGAGAAGGAACTTCTTCCTAGTGAGGGTGCCAGAGCCTTGGAAGGGGCTGCCCAAGGGGGTTGTGGAGACATTTCAAACCTGCCTGGCAGTGTTCCTGTGGAACTGGATCCAGGGGATCCTGCTGTGGCAGGGGGATTAGACTAGATGATCTTTCGAGGTCCCTTCCAATCCCTAATGTTCTGCGATTCTGAGAAAAAGAAACACCCCAAGCCTTCCACAGTTCATCATCTCGTGAAGCAGATGGATGTTGCTTCTTATTTCACCAAAACCCCTCTTTGTTTAGCAGCCTCAGGCACAGAGGTTTTCTACATTTTACTGTTTCCTGCTCCTTCCTCTCCATGTAACTTCAGAGTAAAAGGATCCTATTTTGCTGATTGATTCAGGAATTGGGCTGTCACAGGCGAGGTTTGACATTTGAAAACTCATACTAATGGCTTTTAAATGTGGTGGTGTAAGTAGTAAAGTGGTTTCTGGGGTTTGTTTTTTCCACGTTGAGGTAGAGCACTAATATTTCTCTGAGTAAAATCTACTGCCCTTAGAAACAACAATTTGAAGTTCAGCAATGTTCGTGGCCACATTCCCCTTGTAACTGCATCACTAAAGGAGAACCAGGGTGCTTTACAAGTTGGTCTCATCCAGAAGAGCTTTGCAAATACCTGGGGTTTGCAGCATTCTCTTGCACAAGACTAAAGCAGAGTCAGAGCAGATTAATAGCTCCAATGCAGTAGCAATGCAGCTGCAATGGTCTGGGACTCAGGGCTCTGTCTCTGCCTGGTCTCAAGGTGGCTGTCCGGTCCTACCTACAGAGCTCAGGCCTTGGCACAGGCTGCCCAGGGAGGGGGTTGAATCACCATCCTGAGACGTGTTTCAAAGTCGTAAAGTCGTAGAGATCTGGAGCTCAGGGACAGGGTTTTGGGTGGGTTGGAACAATTTGGTTCAGGGTTAGACTTGATGATTTTCATGTTTTTTTCCAATCAAAATGATTCTGTGATTCTCCTCTGAGTCTATGATTCTCTCAGAATCACAGAACATCTCCTAGATCCAGCTGCACAGGAACATGGCCAGGTGGGTTTGAAACATCTCCAGAGAAGGAGACTCTACAGCCCCCCTAGGCAGCCCCTTCCAGGGCTCTGTCACCCTCACTGAGAAGAAGGTCCTTCTCACATTGATGTGGAACCTCCTCTGTTCGAGCTCTCACCCATTGTCCCTTGTCCTATCATTGGGTGCTCCTGAGCAGAGCATCCTCCTGACACCTGCCCTTTCCATATTTGTCAACATCAACTCCAGAGAAGGAGACTCCACAACCTCCCTGGGCGGCCCCTTCCAGTGCACCGTCACCCCCACCGTGAAGAAGTTCCTTCTCAAAACGATGTGGATCTGTGTGGATTTTTCTGTGGCAAAAGCAGAGGCTTGGTGATTAAAAAGGCCTATTTTTGTTTTGTTGCAAGCACAGCGTGGGAAGCTTTTGCTGAAGAACGGACACAGACCAACCAAATGGTCTCACGGTGTCCTGACGACGGCTGTGCTTTAAGCTCTTCAGTGACGCTCTAAGTCAGCAGCGGAAATTATACACTGTGTTTGTATTTACAAGTGGTGATAAATTACTAATCATATCAACAATTAGCGAGCAGCTCTCCTGAATAAAGGAGATGCAGCCCAATAGACTGTCCCCTGCTCAAGGGCAAACAATGAGCTTTATAGGAAATGCATCGGCTTCAGGAGGAATAATTAAGAGAGAAGGTAGATGAGAGCTGTTTGCTGGAGCCACCCTCCACTGTTGCTCTCAGAGGGCACTCGTGAAGATCGGGTCTGTAATGGATATTATGCAGATTTGAAAGACAAATGGAAACACGCGACTGTTTTTATCTGCTTTTGATGTTCCATTCGGCCACTTTCATCTCGGAGGATAAAAGTAATTGAACAATAATCCCAAAGAGAGTCAAATATCCAAATCAATAAACTGCTCTCGCAGGAGAATTTATTTTGATGAGGCTACTGGTGCCTGACACTTCCCCGTGCTGTTGGGTTCCATTAGGGGGGTCTTGTAATAGAGATTGAGAGTGGAGAACACGGACAACGAAGCAGGCAGAAGTACCCTGAACAAGAGCAGCTTTCTACCTCCTTTGATTGACATCCTAAATCTTAATTGAGTGCTGAGAGCCAAAGACTGTGCTTTTATTTTTGTGTGCTTTTGGGAAGAATAATGAAAGCAAAAGCCTGATGCTTCCATTAGATAGAGCAGTGCTCGGATGAGTTTCCTCTGTTGAGTGTTTCCATATCTTAGCTGTGATGTGCAGAGGTATTTTTGAGTCCTTTGTAGTCCTTTTCTCTGCAGCATTTTCGAGTGATCTTGAATCTTATATTAATTTTTTATCCATTATTATTTATCTTCTAAGCAATTTCCTGTCATTATTTAGATGGCCTCCTTTCCAAGTTTATGTGAGGGGCAGTGATAGGCACCTGGAGAAAGGGAATCATGTTCCAGGTTCTTAAATCTGAAACAACCTTGACCATGGCTCTTGAACAGGTGAAGGGTGAGTGTCAGGAGGATGGAGCCAGGCTCTGCCCAGTGTCAAGGACAAGGGGTAGGGGGTGTGAGCTGAAACAGAGGAGGTTCCACATCAATCTGAGAAGGAACTTTCTTCACTGTGAAGGTGATGGAGCCCTGGAAAGGGCTGCCCAGGGGGATTGTGGAGTCTCCTTGTCTGGACCTGTTCCTGTGTGACTGGATCCAGCTGATCCTGCTGTGGCAAGGGGATTGGACTGGATGATCTTTTGAGGTCCCTTCCAACCCCTAATGTTCTGTGATTCTGTGAATTCACGGTGCACATTCAACTGGAATTCTGACTGGTCCCAACCCTTGTTTGCTTCACTTGGTAGCTGGAATGCACTTGGATTTGAAGTTTTAGTGGAGTTTTTCTGAAGAGGGGTAAGGAAAAGTGGTTGTATCTGTAAATCTTGAGAGAGCAGAGCTGAGCGGGTGCCAGTTCAAGATCCCTGGTGTTTCTAATCTTCTGCTTCTCGGGATAAATTACAACCATCGAGGCAACAAATGCTAACACTTCCCCAGTAGGAATTTTGTTATTTTAATAGCAAAGCAGTAGCTATTTTTTAATCTGCCCTTCTTCCGTGCCCTCTGCTCTGAAGAGAAGGAAATCATTAACAGCTGGAGAACAACGAACCACCCAGCTGCCTTTTTCAGCTCTTGCTCAAGCAAGGGGTATTGGAGGAGCACAATATTTTCTTCCTATGAATTAAAGGGCACATGAAATGCTCCAAGTGTGTGTCTCACCAGCAGCGCTGGTACCCCTTGTAGACCTGCGGTGCCAAGCCGTGGCAGCAGGTATTGAAGTGTTTCTGTGACATATTAACCGCTCTTTTCTCAGACCCTCTTAGCTTTCCTTAACACACTTCCAGTGAATGGATTTCCAATAAGCATCTACCTCCCTTCTCCTCTTTCCAGTTCAGAATGAAGTCTTTCAGGGCACAGTGGTGTGTTTGTGTAGAAACGGCTCTGCTGAGAAATTGAAAGGCAGGGTCTGGATCAGTTCCCTGCACGAGCTTTGCAATATCCCTGAAAAGTGTCGTGATCTGTATTTGGCGCCCAGAGCGTTGCTTAAGCTACTGGGGGTAAACTAATCTCTGGCGCTTTCATTGGCAGCACTGTCTCATAGACTGATCCTAATGGGGTGGAAATGAGCTCAGCTGCCTAATTCTGTTAAAAACATCGGCTTTCTTTTTTTCCACACATGAGTGACCATCTACTTCCTTCTAGCCTCGTTGTTAAAGCCATGGGAGCAAAGAATCAAGGCACAGTTGCCAAAAACAAACCACACTGCTCTCTTTCCACTTCAGTTCTTTACGGCTTTTTATATGCAGTAAGAAATGGCTACTGCGAGGGGCTCAGCTCACCTAGAAAAAACCTACCTAAAGGATAAAGCTTTTGACTGGGCAAATGAGGTTTTCCCTACTTTCTAGGGCATCACTGACTGATCTGCTCATTAGCCTTGTAATTTCACAGGGGTTTGGGTTGGAAAAGACCTTAAAGATCACCCTGTCCCAACCCCCTGCCATGGGCAGCGACACCTCTCACCAGACCAGGTTGCCCAGAGCCCCATCGAACCTGGCCTTGGACATTGCCAGGGATGGAGCAGCCACAACCTTCCTGGGCAGCCTGTTCCAGGGCCTCAGCACCCTCACAGGGAGGGATTTATTTCCAAAATCTCATCTAAATCTCCCCTCATCCTGTCCCTCCAGACTTGTCCACAGCTTTCTTATTGGTCCCCTGCAGGTACTGGAAGGCTCCTCAGAGCCTCCTTTTCTCTAGACTAAACAGTTCCCACTCTTGAAGCCTGTCCCAATAGCAGAGATGCTTCAGGGAGCTGGAGAGAGTTGTAGAGTAGTAACAGACAGCCCTTTGGTCATGGTGGACCTCATTTCCTAACTAATGGAAAACCAGTTCCCTGCTCCTACCTACAAGAGATGAAGGAAACAAGCATTTGGTGTCACATAAACAATCCAGAGCTTATTTATACCTTCAGGTCCTTTAGAGTTGACCTTCCTCTGCTCATTAAAACCAGGGCTGAGTTTTTTACCTCCAAGATAAATGCGTCAGCATAGGGCTTTGTGGGGAAGCTGAGAATCTGAATGCCTACCCCTTTTGCATGGATTTTGCATGGATGTCTTTATTACATCCTTCATCTTTTTCCCTTCTCAAGGCTGCGAAAATGATTCTCATGGCAGAGCTGCGGATTTTCTTTAGGCACCACTGGCTCTGTGGCAGGAAGATGTGAGTGTGGGGCTGTGTATGTTCTAAGGGAGTGGAGCATCTCCCTGATGAGGAAAGGCTGAGGGAGCTGGGACTCTTGAGCTTGGAAGAAAGGACACTGAGGGCTGAACCGACGAATGTTGATCAATATGGAAAGGGTGAGTGTCGGGAAGATGGAGCCAGGCTCTGCTCAGGGGCAACCGATGATAGGACAAGGGGCAGCGGGTGTGAGCTGGAACAGATGAGATTCCACATCAATGTGAGAAGGATCTTCTTCCCAGTGAGGGTGACAGAGCCCTGGAAGGGGCTGCCTAGGGGGGTTGTGGGGTCTCCTTCTCTGGAGACGTTTCAAACCTGCCTGGACATGCTCCTGCGCAACTAGGGGATGCTGCTGTGGATGGGGGATTGGACTAGATGATCTTTCGAGGTCCCTCTCAATCCCTAATGTTCTGGGATTCTGTGATTTATTTTTATGGAGATAATTCATGGTTAGCCAGGAACGAGTTTGTATGTTGTTCTCACCTATTCCTCCATTTCAAGGTAAGAGCAGGTACTGAGGTGTTGAGGGATCTGGTTTAGGGGTGAACTTGTAAGGTAGGGTAGATAGTTGGACTTGATGATCCCAGGGGTCTTTTCCAACCAGAGTGATTCTGTGTGATTCTGTGATTCACACGAAGGAAGAAGCGATAAAAATCTGGCCGCAGGCGTGAGAGCAAAGCAAACAGTTAACATAAATATTTTATTTAGGAGTAAGAAAGTGCATTTGTAAACCCCACACATTCTGTTTGGTGCAAAGCGAGAGGCTTTACCTGCTTGCTAATCCCGCTTCCATTAGCATATTTAATTATACTTTTGTATTTAATCATCAGAACGATCAATAACGCACATTTTGTTCCCAGCCATGCAATCCCACTACTCTGTGTATCCGCGATAGATGTTTTTAATAAAACCAGTAATTACCTTTATTGCTGCTTTAAATTATTATTTTTAGGTGTGTTAGGGAACAATAGCTTGAGGTGGAAGAGGAAGAAAGCTTTCATTTTGCTGTTTCAGAGTGTAATGGGGAAAAGAATCCATTCCAACAGCTGCTAATAAACCCTTTTTAAGCATCGGTGCTTAATTATTGAGAACTCGTTAACAAGTGCAGATGTGGCAGCTCTGCTCTGGGTGTCAGCTGCGACAAGGCCAGGTAGGCAGGGCTATGGCTGCTAAGGGGCTGGAGTGCTTCTTCATGTGAAGAGTGAGGAGTTTTAGTCTGGGGATGTGACAGACAGCTTTTGTACCAAGTTCTATACCTGGCAGAGAGAGACCTGGCAGTACTGAGTGACAACCAGCTAAACAGGAGGCAGAAGGGTGCCCAGGTGGCCTGGAAGGCCAATGGCACCCTGGCTTGGATCAGCAATAGTGTGGCCAGCAGGACTAGGGACATAATTCTCCCCCTGTACTGGGCACTGGGGAGGCCTCCCCTCCAGTACTGGGGGCAGTGCCTAGCCCTTCACTTCAAGAAAGAGATGGAGGAGCTGGAGTGGATCCAGAGGAGCAACAAGGCTGGGGAAAGGACTGGAGGGAAAGACTGATGGAGCGGGGGGTGTTTAGTCTGGAGAAGAGGAGACTCAAAGGGGAACCTCCTCCCTCTCTCCAACTCCATGAAAGGAGGCTGTAGTCAGGTGGAGGTCGGGCTCTTCTCCCAGTCACTCGGCTCCAGGACGAGAGGACAGGGCCTGAAGCTGCCAGGGGAGGGTTAGGTTGGATGTTAGGAAGCCCTTCCTCACGGAAAGGGTGATCAGAGCCTGGACTGGTCTGCCCAGGGCAGTGGTGGAGTCCCCATCCCTGGAGGTGTTGATGGACAGTCTGGCTGTGGCCCTTAGTGCCCTGGTCTGGCCACTGGGGTGATGTTAGGTGCTGATCTGGGCTGGATGAGCTCAGAGGGCTTCTCCAGCCTCAATCATTCTGTGATATTTATTCACTTTTATATCAGTTAATTTTCCTTGAACTTAGTCTTGATTCACCTGAACTGCACTTTGCTGTCTGGGAAGGCTTTGATGAGCATCGTGCGCTTGGAGAGGCTAAAAGATTGTATAAGGAAATTAAGTCTTTAAGGATCCCTGTACATTTTCGTGACTAACAGCAGTAGGATCTCAGGGAGGTTTTTATTACAGTTTGAACTGTGGGGTTCAGCAAATTTATTCATAGCTTTTCTGCTCGGATGGGCTCTATCTGGTTTAATTGCAGGTGGGAAATTGAGCAGCCAGGTGGGAAGCGCTGTGAGCACTTCATTTTATTATGAGTCTGTGAGGAAGGAAGGTCTCAGCCCAGTGTGGTGCTGGCTGGTCAGAGATGTCCTTTGTCCTCGGAGGTCCCTGCTGGCCTCCTTGGGAATGTTGTTCACAACACTACCAGCTCATTGCCCAGAAATTCATTACAAGAGAAGAGCTGCTGGACCTCCACCTCTAGAATCCCAAACTGTAGCAGCTGGAAAGAAAGGTGGGAATCTTTAGATAGCATTCACCTGACTCCCTTGTGACCAAGAACATTCAAACAAGGTCTCTCACGGGTTGGTTGTCACCAAGCAATCCATCTGTGTTTGCTACAGCAGCCTCCTACCATCCCCTTTAAAGCTCATTGGGTTTTCTTCTCCCTACTTGGTAGGAGGCACCAGGCTTCCCCTGGCCAGAACAGGCATGATGGAGCATGAGTCATGAGTTCTCCATGTTCTGGTGTCTGGAACAAGTCTCTCGGTTTAATATAAACCAGACCCTTAGCGGGGAAGAAATGTGGCTGTGAGCCTCTGCAGATGTGGAGGCTGTCAGGAGGGGCACATCTTAGCAGGGAGAAATGTTTCCTCTCACTCCTACTTACTGCTTCAGAGTCCCAAGCATCACCAAGGGAGGCTTGAAAAAGTAGTTAAGGCATTTTGCTGCCACTGAGTAAGTCTCTGAGCTCTTTGATGAACTCTTAAATGCAGATCTAATAGCGTGAGGCTGGGCTACTCAGCTGGTTGCTTTCCACACAGACCTTCCCTCAAGAGGAATGGCTTTCAAAATCCTTACTGATGGCTTTACATGCCTGGATGAGTTTAAAAGTGTTTAGATGTGGTGTTGGGGGATATGGTTTAGGGGTGAACTTGTAGAGTAGGATTGATGGTTGGACTTGATGACCCCAAGGGTCTTTTCCAACCTGAGTGATTCCATGGAAGGCTGCTCAGAGCCTTGATGTAGACAAAGAAACACGACCAGGGTCTATGTTTGCCCATGTTTGTGCATCAGCACCACTGGAACAGCCTCAGCTCTTCATGCCTGCTGTCCTGTAACAGTTGTTTAGATTCAGATGTCTCCAGGGTCAATGTCTTCCTCTGACCACAGCAATTCAGCAGCATTTTAACCACAGAGATGCCAGACAAAACAACTGAGCTGTGCTCAGACGCCACTGCTGTGATAAGGGGGCCTATTTACCAGCCTGGTTTTGAAAGCCAGCAATTACATTCATCTTCTGCATCGTTGCTGAGAAATTCTGGCCGCCCACCGCTAGGCTCTAAGCCAGAACATGGTTTAGAAGACCCTTTACTCTTGCCAGGCTTTGGGCTGCAAACTGCTTTCAAGTCTTCCCTTCAGCTTGGATGGGCATTGCCCAATGTTTGAAAAATCAAAGAGTTTTTAAAAATCAGTAAAACACTTTCTTATTTTTTTAATTAAACAATCCAATTTTTTAAGGTTTTAATCTTAAAATGAGAACGCACATAGGTGCTATTCTGCCATCTTCCTCCAAACCTCTGTGGGAACAACAGGACCAGAGTGATGCCCAGAGCCTCTTTTCAAGGGCTTTTGGGGAGAACACCGCAGGGGAGTAGATAACCGTGTCCTGAAAGGCAGAGCTGACTCACTCCAGACCAAGACAAACATTGAATCATGAGTGTTCTGGGCTGCACCATCGGCTGCCAAGATGGTTCAAGAGTGAGACATCACCGTGACAGCCTGACCAGCAAGGCACAGTACAAGGAGCGAGCTGCAGGGCTGCCTGCTGCAGACTGCCTTGTTTAAGGTAAAGGCAAACTGGAATGTCCATGAAGAGCAAGAGCCACTGGCCAAAGCACTGGGTGCCAGCTACCTGCTGAGGTGGCATCGCTCCACCCTGCCTTGGCTACTGGAGCTGCAGCACTTGAGAATCTGGCTTGTGATTTTTATTAGATTTAGAAGCAAATTAGATTTGGCTTAGGGATTTTCCAGTAAAAACCCTTCTTTGCCTGAGCACTCAGGTCCTGGTAATTCAGGGCTTGAGAGTTGTATGGATTTTGGTATGAACTCCTTGCTGGGCTACCTCTGTGACACCTACAGCAGCAGCTTCATCTGGGTGGTGACTGCACGTTCATGTGAGTGTGGCTGCTCACACCATGGCATGGGGGTCTCCTTGTGATCCATAAGCCATCCTTTTGCAGCTGTGTGCCGAAGGGATGCAGATGTCTGCAAAGACCTGGGGAAACAGGCTGAGGGAATTGGTGGTGTTCAGGCTGAAGAAGCTTTAGGGGGACCTTGCAGCAGCTTCCAGTAGCTGAAGGAGCTACAGGAAAGGTGGAGAGGGACTTTTTACAGGGGACTCTGCAGCTGCCTTCTCCTGTTGCTGCTGAATCTACACTGTTTGGCTTTGGCTTCCTCACCTGTGACTAACAAATGCTGGCCCTTCTGCCCTCCCTGCATTTGCTGTGTCTCCTCATCCTGGATCTTGTGTTGCGTTACCTTGCCTGGGCGTGCTCCTGTGTGACCTGCTCTAGGAACAGGACAAGGGGGATGAGCACAAGCCAAAAGAGGGCAGGTTTAGATGAGCTCCGAGGCAGAAATCCCACCCTGTGAGGTTGCTGGGGCACTGGAACAGGTTGCCCAGGGACGTTGTGACTGCTCCATCCCTGGTCTGGGCAACCTGGTCTGGTGAGAGGTGTCGCTGCCCATGGCAGGGACTTGGCACCAGGTGATCTCTGAGCTCCCTTCCAACTCAAACCAGTCTGTGAGTCTATGAAAGGTTTGCTCTGCAGTGGCTGAAATCCCTGCTGGCTGAACACTGGCAGAGGCTCTGGAATTTGTTCTGGGTTTCGTCTGCTGGGTTTTAATGAGGATTCTTTCCCTCCATCACTCTGCATCTTGCACATACAGACGCTCTGCATTTTAAGAGCCTTATGCAGAGAACACAGCGCTGCTGTCAGGCTCTAATAGAACTGTGTTTACTCCATCCACATTCCTCTGGCCCTAGTACTCC
Organism: Phoeniculus purpureus; assembly: GCA_028565055.1. NCBI lineage: Eukaryota > Metazoa > Chordata > Aves > Bucerotiformes > Phoeniculidae > Phoeniculus > Phoeniculus purpureus. The sequence continues at coordinate 11,479,393 of JAOXOE010000765.1, read as the reverse complement.
ATTTCTGGAGACACTGTAGCTGGGTCGCTGGCGCTCCAATCCATCACAACTGTGTCACACCATTACGGCAGGAGCCGAATCGCTGTCACTTGCAGCGAGTCTGTGCTTTAACTTGTAAGGGGGTGACTGTAATGGGAAGCACCTGCAGTCACCGTGGCCAGCAGCCTCTTGGCTTCAACACAGTTGTGCTGCGGCTGCTAATGCAACTGCCGACGTGAACTGATCTGTAAAGGATGTTTTTCTGTTGTCTCTGCGTTTAATTGTTTCCAGCTTATGGCATGGAAATGTTGTGGGTCCTGGGAGGCCAAGGGGAGAAGGGAAAGAAGGAAGGTCAGAAGCAAATGGAAGGTTTGGATGACTATAGGAGGGACTTGGGGGTTGTTTTCCCTCCTTCTCCTACATTCATTAAATCATGAGAACCATGGCAAAGCCATTTGCTGAAGTTACACTTAGTGGTGGAGCAAGCCTTGGTGTGCCACAGGGCAGCTGGGAACTGTTCTGTAGCTGTAAAACTTCCTTTAAAATGGACCAGCCTAGTCTTCAGGTATGTCTTGCTGCTTGGAAGCAGCTCCTCAACTCCCTTGTGTTGTTGATGCAAGGAACTGGCTCCACTAGAAGTGTCTGTGGGATTCCTCACCTCCTAGAGATCTTACAGACAGACTTGCTGTCCCCCAAAGTGGCTGCTCTGGGATCCTGTGGCTCCCCTCAAGTTGATCTGCTGCCCCTAGTCCGGAGTGTGGACACCAGTAACTTTTGGCACATATATTTACCCCTTAGGAACCTGTGGAGCATCCCTGCAGCCATCTTCTCCTGTTGCTGCTGCATCTGCATTGTTTGGCTTTGGCTTCCTCACCTACAAATGCTGGCCCTTCTGTCCTCCCTGCATTTGCTCTGTCTCCTCACCCTGGATCTTGCCCTGCACTACCTTGCCTGAATGTACCCCTGTGTGACCTACTCTAGGTGATCCTGCTCTGGCAGTGGGGTTGGACTAGGAGGTCTTTTGAGATCCCTTCCAACCTCTTTTGGTGACTGTGTGGTTCCTGTGATTAAGCTGACTTTGGGCAAACAGTCTCCTGAAGAGCAACCTTCCTGCTGCCTTGCCAGAGCAGCTTTGCCTTCAGAGAAGCATCTGCCAATGTACCTCTTCCCTCATTCTACTCTTCTTTTTGTCAGAGCCATTCCTTTCCCTGTTTTCACTTCAGAAATACCTACTTCTACATTCTTTTTCCCCTCTTGGCACAGTTTGCTGCCCCTCCTTTCATATTTTTCATGTTTTCCCTTCTCTGTTCCAATTCCTCCCTCTTTCACGTGAGATCACACACCGGTGTGGTCCTTCCTGTTGCATATCAGTTCTGGACAACATCCAGCCTACGGCCTCTGTATTATTCCATCAGTCTCGGAGCAGAACTCCTTTCTCCAGGGAGTGGCCTGATACCAGCAGAAACCAGAGCTCTATAGACATCCAGAGCTGTTCAGTCACTGGGGCTCTGAGCAGAACCAGCAAGCAGAGGTTTCACACTGAAGGTGGCTTCTCAATCTATACGAGGTCCCCTTCCTCAGAAGATGGTGTTGAACATCTCGTGCTGAGGTGCAGCTCCAGTGTGGTCAGTTATCCCAATGCTGCTTGTCCAACACAGCCCAGTGCTGTTAGGGAAGAGTGTGGAGTGTCACTGAGCTACTGCTATTTGAACACTCCTCCTCTGACTGCAGATGGACAGCTCAGTCCTCAGCTTCACTGAGGGGTGACCTCATTAATGTTGATAAATATGTGAAAGGTGGGTGTCAGAAGGATGGAGCCAGGCTCTGATCAGGGGTATCTAATGATAGGACAAAGAGCAACAGGTGTGAGCTGGAACACAGGAGGTTCCACATCAATATGAGATGGAACCTCTTCATGGTGAGGGTGACAGAGCCCTGGAAGGGGCTGCCCAGGGAGGTTGTGGAATCTCCTTCTCTGGAGACATTTAAAACCCGCCTGGATGTGTTCCTGTGTGACTTGGTCTAGGTGCTGTGGCAGGGAGATTGGACTAGATGATCTTTCGAGGTCCCTTCCAATCCCTAATGTTCTGTGATTCGCAGACTTAAGCATCCAAGACACTGCATATTCAGTCACCTTTAACTCCAGCTTCTGTGTGGGGAAACATCTGTGGGTGCAGGTATTTTTTTGAGGAGACAAAACTCATAGCTCGGCCATTTCCAGCACTTGTGCCACTCGAGTACGAAAAGGCTCTGTACGTGGAGCCCGATGCCTGGGAGTACTTGAACTCCCTGTTCTGGAAGGGGATGTTGGAAACAGTGTCTGACTCTCCTACATCTCTGAAAGCTTCAAGCATGCTTGGATCTGAAGGCAGCTGTACTGGAGAAATGTTCCCACATCAAAATGAGTCATTAGCAGAGGCTGGGCTGAGGCCATATTATTTTTAGTCAAGCTCCACTTGTCCTGTCTCCAGCAGCTTGTCTGTTCCAGAGAGACTGATGGGCTACATGACCTCTGCTCACTAACACATGAACATCCATCCCTTCCCAGCAGTAGCTTCCACATGTTGAAATTACTCACTTGACATCCAAATATCAATGGAAAATTGTCTTTTTTATTACTGAAAGCACTCAGTACTCTTCTTGCATTGATGTCCAAACTGTAGCCTTCTGGATAAGTTGCTGGCCCGACTGCTGGCTTCTTCAAAGCAACCGTCCCCTGTAAATGGCTCGTGGAAAAAGAGCATCCATTTGGAGCTCTCGTGTGAGGCTCTCTCGTGTGATCTCCCTTTCCAGGACTGCAAACTTTATATCCCAGACAACAAAACCAGACTTCTTTGGAAATGCCGGTGGCTTTGCACTGGCTCTTCTCCCCAGGGACTGATGGCTCTCCTGTAGGAGCAGAGCCGGGTGTTGTGGAGCACCGCTTCTCTGAGGGCTTTGTGTGGTTTTCCTAGGATGGTTTCTCCCACTACCTGCTCCTCTTGTCTGCTCTGTCTTGCAAATGAAATGGCAGTTCTGTTCAAGAAAACACGAGTGACTTCATTTGCCTGTTTACACGAGGGTTCTGCAGGCACAGCGAGCATTTGAGCCCTGGAAAGCAGAGAGCCGTCTGAGCAGGGTCAGACTGCAGGCAGACAGCCTCGGGATTTCAGAAATCATTTCCTCAAATTTATTGCTTTCATTTTGTCTCTAATGGTGTGTGCCCTGGGTTTTCCTCTGCTGCCTACTCGCCATCTGCAGAGTCATTTTCGGTGCGCTGCTGCGCCTTGATCCATCTCCTCAGGAACCAGAGTCTCATACTAAGTAGAAATATCTTCTCTTTTGCCCTGCAGAATCAGGGCTGGTTTTCCATGAGCCTTGACCCAACATCTGTTAGTCCCAGGCCACCTCATTTGTTCTGAAGAGATGTTGGTGATCTGAACACGACTGTCTTTCAGAAGGGAAAAGGCCAGCCTGGGCTGGGTTTGAGCTGTGATGTGACATCCGGAGCATCTCACCTGGCTTGGTGGAGATAGTGACCACAGGGCTGGTTTGAAGGGCAGATGATGACTGGGGGTTCTTTTTCCTGCGCATTTCAGGAAGATCCTGAATGGAGGACTGTGCCCTGCAAGCAGAGATCTGTCAGCATCATCAGTTCAAGAAGGACACAGAATTGCTTGAGAGGGTCCAGCACAGAGCCACAAAGATGACGGAGTGGAGCATCTCCAGGCTGAACTGCCCCAACCTGTGCAACTTGGTCTAGGAGATTCTGCTGTGGCAGGGGGATTGGACTGGATGATCTTTTGAGGTCCCTTCCAATCCCTAATGTTCTGTGATCTAATTATAGGACAAAAGGCAATGGGTGTCAGCTGGAACAGAGGAGGTTCCACATAAACAGGAGGAGGAGTCTTTTCCCAGTGAGGGTGACAGAGCCCTGGCAGGGGCTGCCCAGGGGGGTTGTGCAGTCTCCTTCTCTGAAGACATTTAAAACCCACATGGACATGTTCTTGTGTGACTGGATCTAGGGGGATTGGACTGGATGATCTTTCGAAGTCCCTTCCAATCCCCAATGTGCTGTGATTCTGTGTGATTCCTTCCCACTCCAGTTCTCTTTTGTTCTCCATGGACCTCTACACCAGGGCAGCTCTCTCCAACCTCCTGGAAAAAGGTCTAAACTCCCCTCTTCTTGTAAAAATCCCTCTATTTCTGTTTGGCTCTTGGAAGCTGGAAGGACTGGAGTCTAATCTGGATGCTGAACAGAAATGGATGGTGAAACAGTGAAGTCATTGGAGTGATGTCAGACAAAAGCTTTTGAATGTGGTGTTAGTGGAAAAAAGATGTGGCTGGTGGTTTGTGTATTAACTTGATGTATTTCCAGCTAATTCTGAATTTTAAAATTACATAAATTGATGGAGAACCACGTTGTGTTGTGATGAGAAACAGTAACTCAAACCCAAAACCAGTGCAGCACCAGCATCATTAGGATGGTTGCCATGTGCTGTTTTTCTTCCTTGTAGTCTGTATGACGGAGTCCAAGCGTGACCCTAAGGTCTTGAAGAAAGCATTTGTCTCTGATTTTGGTGGGAAAACATTTTGTTTCTATTGAAACCAGAAAGTCCAGGCCTTTGGCCATGTTCTGTGGCTTTTGATGGCTGTGGCTGTCCATGTGGTTTCGTTACTCCACCAGCAGTTGTGCAATCTGGAATGGTAGTGCAGACCAAGAGCCAGGCATGGGCCACGCTCAGACCAGCTGGCTCCCAATTTAACACTTCTAGCAATCACTAGAGCTTTAGTCTCTCCGGGATTGAACCTCCTCCAGAGTCAGCACTGATGGTCTAGTGGTGAATTCCTTCAAAAATCAACTATTCTCCTCAAGTTTCACTTATTTCTCCATCAGTTGCTAAACATCAACACAAACACTTGTCCGTTGCCATGTAATTAATATGACTTTCATTGATGTGACAGCGCCAGGGCTTGGTAGACTTCCTGATGCTCTGACAAGTAGAAGAACATTGGTGTGTGTGGGCTGGTAAATGGAAAAACAATTCTCCTCAGTCTTTCCTCTGCCACTGGTTCAGCAGCATCGAGTACATACAAACCATGGGGAACACAGCCAGCCCCATCGTGCTCCCTGGCTGCTCCTTCAGGCAAAAAAGCCCAAAGAGATGAAGTTCCTGAAGGCTCTTTCAAAGGCTTGTGGCAAGAAACCCTTTCAACTTCTTTAACAACAGGCTTTTAGCTTTAAGGGGGTCCTGTTGAATTGATCTGTCCACATTAGTGACTGCAGGTTGGTGGTACCTCTGTGAGGTTCTTATTTGTATCTTCTCCTCTGTGTATTTGGTTTCTCCTCTGTCCTCTTGGGTTTCTTCCCTGCAGTTACTCCAAATCATAATGTATTCCAAGGTTAAAGGATGGACTTCAGGCTTTGATGATCGAAAAGGTCTGTTCCCACCTGAATCATTCTGTGACTCCTGATTTGTGCTGCCATCCAGCATGACCTGGACAGGCTGGAGAGCTGGGTGGAGAGAAATTGAATGAACTATAACAAGGGCAGTGCAGAGTCTGGCATCTGGGCAAGAACAGCCCCAGGTACCAGGTTAGGTTTGGGACTGAACTGTTGGAGAGCAGTGTAAGAGAAAGGGACCTGGGGGTCCTGGTGGACAGCAGGATGGCCAGGAGCAGACAGTGTGTCTTTGTGGCTAAGAAGACCAATGGCATCCCAGAGTGGATCAGAATGGTTAGTAGATGGAGAGAGGCTCTCCTCATCCCTATACTCTGCCCTGGTGAGACCGCATTTGGAATCTTGTGTCTAGTTCTGGGCGCCTCAGTTCCAGAAGGACACAGAACTGCTGGACAGAGTCCAGCACAGAGCCACAGAGATGATGGAGTGGAGCACCTCCCTTATGAGGAAAAGCTGAGGGAGCTGGGTCTATTGAGCTTGGAAAAAAGGAGCCTCATGAATGTTGATATATAGAAAGGGTTGGTGCCAGGAGGATGGAGCCGGGCTCTGCTCAGTGGCGTCTAATGATAGGACAAGGAGCAAAGGGTGTGAGTTGGAACAGAGTAGGTTCCACATCAGTCTGAGAAGGAACTTCATCCTGGTGAGGTGACAGAGCCCTGGAAGGGGCTGCCCAGGGGGGCTGTGGAGTCTCCTTCTCTGGAAATACTTAAAACCTGCCTGGACGTGTTCCTGTGTGACTTGATCAAGGGCATCCCGTTGTGGCGGGGGGATTGGATTGGATGATCTTTCGAGGTCCCTTCCGATCCCTAATATTCTGTGAATATTTTTCCTACTCCTCCTGCTGTAACCTTCCACACAGACTGAGAAACTGCCTGTCAGCAGACACTGTTGTTCCCAGACATTCAAACATGAGTTTCTAGGAGGAGAAAGCAAGGAGAGAGTGAGAACAAGGCTTCCTTAAAAATTAACTTAAAAAATAAAATGAATGGGGTGCTCTGAGGATTTAAGGAAAATGCCCCAGGGCTCTTGGATTCATTCTTGGGAGCTTTGTGAGGTGACTAGAGAATTATTGAGGAATTTAGACACTGTGGCCTCCAGGACGGAGGTCTCTTTTGAAGGTCTGCTAGCTGCTTCCTTAGCTTGGCAAAGCTCTGTGCTGACCCATCTTACGCAGCAATAATCTGCTCCAGCCCAAAGTGATGCCAAAGCCTTTTATAAGAGCTGAAGGAGATGCAAAACAAGTCACTTCTGTGTATCTGCTGGTCCAAATTCTGCTGAAATTAAGCGAGAGCTTCTGTTTCAGCATTTTGGCTCTAGATTTGTGCAGTTTAGTCCTCTGTCTTGAAAAAACCCCAAAGGGACTGAGATCCTCCAGCCCTCTCCCCTAGTAAAACGATCCCACCTTTTATGTGACATTGGAATTGTCCAACCTTTTCCTCTGATGTGAAAAACATGCTGACAGTAATTGAATCTGCTTAGTTTCTGCAGGAGTTATTGCTTGAGCTTCGTGCCACTGTAAGTGCTGGCCGGCTTTTACAGGGAGGACGCGTGGAGCTTAGTTTATAGGAGAAAAATGAACAATAAAGAGTGGAAGACTGATAAGAAAAGCTCGTCTTGCCTTTTGAGCCAAGCAATTAAAAAAGAAGGAAAGATATAAATGAAAGGACATTTCCTCTCGTCATCTAGGTTTTGGTTTGGTGGCTCTAAGTGAATTTAATTAAATGGAGTTTTGAAAAGTCGCGGGTTACTCTTGAGGGTGGGGAGGTGGGGTGGAGGAGCCGACCTAGCCACACTTCTAGAGGTAGTGTTGCCTTAATAGAATCATTAGGGATGGGAAGGCACCTCAAAAGATCATCCGGTCCAATCCCCCTGCCACAGCAGGATCCCCTAGACCAAGTTACACAGGAACACATCCTAATGTGTTGTTCCTCCTAACTGTAGGGGGCTCGAAATCTGCCCTCTCATCAATCAGAGTGAGGGCACTTCAATTTTAAGACCAAGAAATGAGCCATAGAGAAAAGGCACTGGGATGTGTAGGGAAAATGATCCTGGAAGCTGCCAGCAAACCATTTCGCACCCAGTTTCCATAGCATGAATCACAGAACATTAGGGATTGGAAGGGACCTTGAAAGATCACCTAGTCCAATCCCCACTGCCGCAGCAGCATCCCCTAGATCAAATTGCACAGGAACATATCCAGTTGGGTTTTAAACATGAAGCAATGACTTTAAGACCATCGCTGAGGTTAATGCTGAATCCCTCCTGGCTGTAGCCTGGGAGAATGAGAGGCAAACACCTTCCAGGAACTCTGCAACTTGGTCTAGGTGATCCTGCTCTGGCAGGGGGATTGGACTAGATGATCTTTCGAGGACCCTTCCAATTCCTTATGATTCTATGATCGCACTTGGCCAATCAAGCCATGTAGCCTGGGAGAGTAATGAAGTCTAGATAAGTCCTAATGGACAGTGAACGTGTTTCAAGCCAACCAAACCCATCTCTCCTGTCTCCTAAAGGAAAAAACACCCAGATGAGGACCTTTTTTTTTTTTAATATTTCATCTTCTGAATGTGATCCTGTTAAACTGTGTAAGGTAGCAACCAGGTTAATGCTGAATCTGAGTCTTTGAGGTCTTGAGTCATTTGGGGAGCCCTGGAGAGTTAAAGGAGACGGGTAAGTAAAAGGCTTGGCCATGATGTGATGTAGAGGTGGGCAGCTCACAGGTAGGCAAGTGAGATGGTGATATTCAGGTCAGACATCAGGAAAATGTTCTTGAATCTGAGGATTGGGGAATCCCTGGAACAGACTGCCTAGAGAGATGGTGGAGGCCCCACCCCTGGAGCCGTTCAGGGTCAGACTAGACGGGACTCTGGGCAGTCTGTTCTAGTTAGAGAGATCCCTGCTTGTTGTAGAACCAGATAACCTGTTGAACTAGAACTAGATAACCTGTGGAGGTCCCCATGATTCTACAATTCCATGATTTTGCAGGGCACTGAATGCCCTGAGCACAAAGTGCCTGCCCAGAAGGATCCTTCCAAGCAGGGACTGGCTGCATCTCACTGGAAAAGCTGGTTAGCAGCAGAAGTTACTCTTTAGAAAGGGCCAGTGTGGGGACATGGACTTGCCGCTTGTCCTCAGGCTGTCCTGTGTCTATTTGCCTTTAATTGGATAATTGCCGTCTCTGGAAATGTTTCCTCCTCATAATTACTGCTTTTTTGTGCTCCTCCGTCTCAAACATGGGATGTGAGGGAGGCTTCATCCTTCTTAAGGGCTTCTTCTCACTACTGAGATTCCATCTTCAGCAGTCCCCTGTCAGAACACGTCAAGTGCTTCCAAACACCCTTTAACCTGAGAGGTGGTTTGATGAAGCAGACAAGGGTGAGTTTGGATCCGGAAGACTTTCCCCATGGCTGCTTGTTTTTCCTGGGTGTTCTTGAAGAGCTGCCTCGGCCTCTATTTGCTTAAACTCCCTTAACAGACAAGTCTGTTAATTTTGCTTTAAACATTTTTAAAGACCTCCAGCTTCCGAATTTTACTGGTTGGCACCCTTCTGCTGGCTGGTTCCAGAACATGGTGCAGCTCCTTTGTCGGCTCTTATTCTCGTGTCGGTTAGCAGTTGAGTAAATGGCTTTGAAAGGCATTTTCCAGTGTGATTTCCAGAGCATTTTCCACACACTTTCGTTGTTGGTTATCCAAAGTTATCAGTGATGGGAGCTGGCTGACAGCTCAGAGCATTGCTGGAGGTCCCAGGGGAGCAGCACGAGGCTGGTCAGGAATGTGTTTTAGTGCCATCTAACAAGATCCCTTTACAACCCAACATGGTCTTCTGAAACCCCACCTTCTCGTGGCAATAGGAGAGAGTATTTTTAGTGTGGGAGGGGATAGAATCATAGAATTAAAATCATTAAGGTTGGAAGAGACCTCCAAGGTCATCCAGTCCAACCATCAACCCAGACCCACCCTGCCCGATAACCCTGTTTCCAAATGCCATAACAATATAGTTTTTAGTCCTTCCAAGGATGGGGACTCCACCACCTCCCTGAACAGCCTGTTCCAGTGCCCAACCACTCTCTCAGGACAGAACTTCTTCCTCAGATCCAATCTAAACACCCCTTCGTGCAACCTGAGGGTGTGTGGGATGCTCACAAGCAGATGCTGGCATGAAGGAACAAATGAATTCAGGTTCAAGCAGAAAACTGGGAGGTGATGCTTCATGCTAGAGTAGGGCTGACAGTTGGACTCGATGATCCCAAGAGTTTTTTCCAATCTGAGTGATCCCGTGTGCTCCACAGCCTGTGGTCAGCACCCTGTGCATGATGCCAGGTGTCTGGCTGTGAAAGCTTTGAGGTGACAGGAGGACAGAGCTCTCACACAAACAGGACTGACAAAAGACGTGCTGGGGGAAGGAGCTAAGTTTGGCCCTATGTATAGATGACTCACAGAAATCACCATTTATAGGTTGTGTCCTGGATAGCGACCGGCCCAGTTCCCCCTGGAGCCAGTGGAAACACTTACAGGGATTTCAGTGGGAGTTCAACGTGGCCACAGGGAATAATTCTTCCCTTTGCAGCTTTTTGGGGCTTTTCTTTTTTTGTTGAATTGCTGCTTCTGAGAGTGTTAACCAGCAGCAGCACGATGAGGCAGGGGCATCGTTCTTAGAGCATTGCTGCTTCTGCTGGGGGATTGGACTAGATGATCTTTTGAGGTCCCTTCCAATCCCTAATGATTCTATGATTCTGCTAATGATGAAACTCCCCTGAGTGCTCAAATCGTGTCTGGGACACTGGGAAAACAGGGCTGGAAGCAGATGTTGGTGCGGTGCTGCCTGAAGGTTGCTGCAGGGAGATGATGCTAAATTGCCTGTCAAAAGAGCATCTGCACATGTAGGCTGATGCATGAAAGCTGGGGGCTGGAGCAGGACCAGGGAGAGGTCTGGGAGGAGAGGTGAAAGGCTGGAGCTGGCAGCAAGGTTAGTGCTGCAGTGGAGGCGCCCTTTGCCTGAAAGGGCAAAACTGAGACTAAACAGCACAAAACTGAAGCTTCCTAACGTCAGGGAAGAGAGTCACTCTAGCTGAGCACTGTCGCCCCCCTCCCTGGTGACCCTCATGCATGAGCACTGGAGCCAAGGCAGAACCCTGGGGCTCTTCCTGGCCACACAGTGGAACATGGCTAGGGCATCTCGCCGCTGTTGGTTGCAGAATGACCTCCCACCACCACCACACCATGAAACCTGGGGCACTAGCAGCTCTTTTGGGGCTGGAGAGCTGGGATGGCTCACACTTCAGAATCATAGAAGATTAGGGATTGGAAGGGACCCTGAAAGATCATCCAGTCCAATCCCCCTGTCACAGCAGGATCCCCTAGATCAAGTCACACAGGAACATGTCCGGGCAGGTTTTAAATGTCTCCAGAGGAGGAGACTCCACAGCCCCCCTAGGCAGCCCCTTCCAAGTCTCTGTCACCCTCCCTGGGAAGAAGGTCCTTCTCAGATTCATGTAGAACCTCCTATGTTTCAGCTCACACCCACTGCCCCTTGGATGCCCCTGAGCAGAGCCTGGCTCCATCCTACTGACACCAGCCCTTTCCCTACTTATCAATATTAATGAGGTCACCCCTCATTGGGCACCCCAGGTGCCCAAACGCTACCCTTCCGTGATTCTGCGATTAGCTTTGGGCACTACCACCCTCTGTAAGGGGGCACAAGGTAGAGGCTGGATTTTACCACATTAATATTAAACATTTGAAGTGTCAGCAAAAAATTATGGCTAACCAAGTGGTGCATGTGGGTGACCACCACTTTCTCTGAGGTTCCATTCAGGGCTACCACCTTTATCATCATGGAAAATGGCTCCACAGTGAAGTTCTTTGTGTATTAAAAATCAGTAATTCACCAGCTGGTTGGTGGTGCTTTTGGATTGTGCCTAAGTGCGGTGCAGAGATGACTTCTGAAGGGTGATTTTACTGAATTCTGTTAGTATTAGGTTTTGGAAGGGTAGTTTCTGTGACTCAGTACAGAGCTGGGTGACTGGTAGACTTTGAACTCAATAGAGTGTGGTTGAATTTGATGATCTCAAGGGTCTCTTCCAACCTGAATGGCTCTATGATTGGATGCTCTGTACCAGAGCAGCCCTGGCCTGGAAGTCACAGTCTCTGAGCCACAACAGATATGGGCACCCAGCCACGCTCCTGTGGCTGCTTAGCATCGTTTTTGCAGTGATGTGAGGGAGAGGAAGGGGCTTTTCAAACAGAATTCTGTAGAAATCAGTGCTGTATTTCCTTAGAACCTATCCAGAGGTCACCACTAGCCCCACGCTTTTGCTTGTGAATGTTTGTGTGTGTGACTTGATCTAGGGGATCCTGCTGTGGTGGGGGGATTGGACTAAATGATCTTTTGAGGTCCCTTCTAATCCCTAATGTTCCATGATACTGTGATATTTGCCCCTGAACCTCTCTCCCCTAATAGTGTCAGCAGTTAAACCCCATCCCAGGACATCTGCCCTTGCTAACCCAGGCTAACAATGCAATATTGATGGGAGGTGGTGGCTGGTCATGACACCTATCCTCCCAGAACTACGTGACCCACTAGGTGTTTGTGGGGCTACTTGGAGTCCACTGCAGGTGTGTGCTAGCCAAAACTGCCTCTTGGGCAGCTCTGTATCCTCTCCTTGTTGTTTTTGTTGCTCTCCTGGGGACTTGGGGAGGTGATTTAACCTCTGATCCAGTTGTTGTGGAAGCTTAATTGTATTCAGAGTCATGGTAGAGAGAAATACAAACTGTCACAGTGGAGAGGCCAGGGCTCAGAGCTGCTTCCTTGGCAGATTCCTCCCGCCTCGGGCCCTGCGCCAGCTGAGGATCCCATTAGGAATGGGAGGAGGAAATCATTCAGCCTTAAATAGCTGCTCTGATAAAGTCCAGTTGGTCTGTGAAGCCTCAGATCTACCCATGGAGGGGTTAACTCTGCTGATTTACAAGGAGTCCTACAGAAAAGACAAGGGGTGATGGCTACAGATTACTCCTGGGGAGATTCTGATTGGAGTCCAGAAGAAAATTCTTCATCATGAGAACAATTAACCACCAGAATCATTTCCCAAGGGAAGGGGTCGATTGCCCTATGTGGGGCAGTTTGAAGACCCAGCTGGACAGGCTGCTGGGACATCTCATTTCAACAGTATTTTCAGCTGGATAGGTTGGACCAAATGATCCTTGAGGTCCCTTCCAACCTGATGTTCTATGGCCCTATGAGTTGGTTTCACTGTGGTTGGGAAATCCCTAAATCAGAAGGAATTAGAGATGAAAACATTCCCCACTCCTTGGATTCAAGGTGCAAATTCAGCTGCCTGGTCCACATGAGCCAGTAACTGGCTACTGGATCTCGGGCTGTCTGATGGTGTGGCACGTGGGCTGTGCACACGGACCTTGTTCTACAAGGTTTGATTTGGGATGGATGGAGAAAGGCAGAAGTTGTTGCCATCCCTGTGCCCGGGTGGTGGGTTTGTGATGGCTCCTTCCTTGCAGCTGCTGCAGGAATGAGGGGGATGTGATGTTTCCTTGAAAAAGAGAACAGGGGTTCACAGCACAGCTTGGTAGTTTTATCCCAAAATAGTCACCTGAGCCTGGACTCAGAGTGAGGGCTGCTGCTCCTCATGGCCATTGTGCGGGTAATTTTTACTGCAGTGAATGGAGTAACATAATGGTAGCCAACATGGCCACATGCTGAGGGGTCACAGCCAAGAGTGGGGCTGCTCCCCTTCCTCATCTCTGGCTGTTCCTCTGCCTCCTTTCCCCAGCAAATACAGTCCTCTTCTCCAAGACTGCTTAATTCAGGTGGTGACCCAGGGAGAAGCAGTGGGTAAAGCAGCCCAAAAGCTGCCCCTGCTCTGCCTTTGCTCATTCTGGAGTAGGAGGCTGAGCAGCCAGGCAGGAGCCAGCCCAGAAGGAAGCTGGAGCCTGCTTTCCCCAGCTCTGAGCAAGAGGTCCCTCTGGTGGGGATCTCTCCTCTGAAGAAGCCCAAAGCAGCGCTTGGACCTCTGGCTGCTCTGACCCGCAGCTCCCTGGACCTGCTCCCCACGGATAGTGTTGGAAACCACCAGATTTGTCCAGCTGACCCCACAGGAAGCAGGGGAAGCCCCTGCTCTGGGGCTGGTGGCTGACACTCCTTTGATCAGTCCCCTCTGGCTGCAGGCTGACCTTGGCTCATGCCACAGTGCTTTGGCCAACACACTGCAGAGTTTTCCCTGTGTGTCTATATCAGGGCAGCAGATAAGCACCGAGCGAGGGGATCCAGCCTTTGTACATGCAGGGGTCTGGCAGCATCTTCCTGAGGGAGAGCCAGGGGACATCTCAGTGGGGTCACCCCTTGACCCACGTCTGGGGCTGTGCAGGGTCACAGCAGCGCTCTGCACCCTGCCCCTCTCTAATTGCCATTTCCTCCCTGCAAAAATAACCCGGGAAGAAAACTGGGACACGGGGTTTGTTTTCCAGGAGGAAAACAGCCAGGGAGGAGAGGCTGTGTTGTTTTATCCTTCGAAGAAGCAATTGCTGATAGCACAGCAAACTTATCTCGTGACAGAGGTCAGCAGGGAAGTTTTCTCTCGGCATTTGCTGTGGGGAGGGAGAAATCACCTCTCCCCGGCTTCAAGTGCGTTGCCGGTCGAGCCTTGAGTGTGGTGGCTCGCCTGGCTTCTGTTTATGATTTGTGTGATGTCCCCACCCTGCAGCCAAGGGCTTGGCAGCCTTGGAGAGGGCAGGCAGCCGCTGGGGCGGGAATGCTGCGGGACAATGCAGGCACAGGGGATCCAAGAGCTCCGTGCTGGGCCAAGGTCAGCTATTGTTCCAGGGGTTATAAATAGCTCTGCTGGTAAAAAGGCCAAAAAAAAAAAATATATATGAGCCTTGAAAGAAAAAGTTTTGCTGCTTCTTTAGCTCAGAGGTGAGGAAAGTGGAGCAAGCTAGAAAGGAGCGTCTCCAGGAACGCCCCACCTGCAGAGCAGGGCTATAAAACGGGTGATAAAGTTGTGCCTGAATTTCCTGCTTGTGCAAATAATGAGGATTTTATTTATTTAATTATTCCCCCCAACCCTGCAAACTGCAGCAGGTAACTCTGTGCTGAGGAGAGGTGTAAAGGAGTAAGCGCAGTGGTTTTCACAGCATCACAGGACATTAGGGATTGGAAGAGGCCTCGGAAGATCATCCAGTTCAATCCCCTTGCCACAGCAGGATCCCCTAGATGTATGTAAATGGGATGTTTGTACCTAGAATCATAGAATCATTCAGGTTGGAAAAGACCCTTGGGATCATCGAGTCCAACCATCAACCCCACTCTACAAGTTCAACAGTAAACCAGAGCCCCCAACACTACATCTAAGTGACTCTTCAACACATCCAGGGCTTTTCAACACAGCCCAGGGGACTCATCCACCACCCTGGGCAGCCCATTCCAGTGCCTGGCCACTTTCTCTGTGAAGAATTTCTTCCTGATATCTAATCTAAACCTCCCCTGTGGAAGCTTGAAGCCATTACCTGACTCAATATAGGCTTTAAATTATAGAGGTAGGAGATGAAAAACTATTTATGTTCCTTCAAAATCAGGTTCAGAAAAGTAACTCAAGCTTCTGCTTGGCAAGAAGCAAGGATTGGGTAGTGGTTTCGAAATGGTTTCTAACAGTATAGTCAAACCCTAAAGCAAACCCCAAAACCCTCATCGTGTTCATCCCTTGGGTTGAGAGTATTGGTTTTGATCTGTGGGAGAGGGCCTGGCTGTGTCAGGGCTGAGGGCAACTGACTTCTGTGCTGCAAGTTCCTAGAGTCGTCAAGGTCGGAAAAGGCCTCTAAGATCATAAAGTACAAGTGCAAGGCCATTAAAAGTGAAAGTGGTTCTTGTTCAGTTGTTCTCGGTGCCAACCTGCAGCCTATTTACTGGTGAATTTGGTAGAGCAGAGTTAATGGTTGAACTTAACGATCTCGAGGGTCTTTTCCAACCTGAATGATTCTGTGATTCTATTTGATAAGGTCTATGGTCACAATCTCATGGCAATTGATCTTGGCTGAAAGGGTTAATCCCTCACTAAATCTTCAGGATACTGGCCCAGGTGATGGGGTGGCTTTGGGGCACCAGAGGAGTGGGATATCCCTTTCATTAACAAGCACAATCCAACTGGTAGGATGCTGGCTGGATACTAGGAAAACTGGGATCAGATGCAGGTTACATAGACTCATAGAATAGTTTAGGTGTGAAGGGACCTTAGAGAGGACCTTAGAGATCATCTAGTTCTAACCCCAATGAGATGACGTTTAATAGGGCTAAGTGCAGGGTCCAACATTTTGGCCACAATAACCTCCTATTGCTACAGACTAGGGGAGGAGTGGCTGGAGAGCAGCTGGGCAGAGAGGGACCTGGCAGTACAGCTTGACAGCTGGTTGAACAGGAGCCAGTAGGGTGCCCAGGTGGCCTTGAAGGCCAATCACATCCTGGCTTGGATCAGGAATAGTGTGGCCAGCAGGGCTAGGGATGTCATTCTCCCCCTGTACTGGGCACTGTAGGGATGTCATTCTCTCCCTGTACTGGGCACTGGGGAGACCTCCATTTAAGTGTTGGGGGCAGTGCTGGGCCACTCACTTCAAGAAAGCGATGGAGGGAGCTGGAGCAGGTCCAGAAGAGCAGTGAGGCTGGGGAAGGGACTGGGAGGAAAAGCTGATGGGGAGAGGCTGAGGGAGCTGGAGGCATTTAGCCTGGGGAAGACTCAGGTGGGGACCTGTACTGCCCAATACTGCTCCCAGTACCCAAAGTGCAGCTTCACCAGGGTCATGTATAGGGGCAGGATCACCTCCTTGACCCTGCTGGTCACACTATTTCTGATGTGGTCTAGGATGCTGTTGGCCTTCTCGGCCACCTGGGCACCCTGCTGGCTCCTGCTCAGCCAGCTGTCAACCAACACCCCTAGGACTGCGGCAGCACGAGGTGGTCTGAGCCAGTTAGCGATGGTGTGTGTGAGCGAACAGAAGGCTCTGCGCTCAGGCTTTGAGACTCGGAGAAGTGCTCTGAAAGCCCTGATTGTATTAATGACGGCGTTACAGCACATTAGAGCTTCAGTGCATGTCTTGGTTTATATCTTGTCTTCCTTCGTCTTGCAGGAGATATAATTACAGCACATCTTTCCTCTCTGTGTTTCCTGCTGGGATATTTTCTGCTTGAAATCAATGCCTGCCACTGTGCCGGTGAAATTTCCTCAGGAAGTTGTTTAAATGGTGCTGTTAAAACAAAACACCAGAGAAAAGGACTGATTTAGTAAGCAGGGGCAGCCTGCAGAAGCCCCCAAGAGCGAAGGTGATGGAGGGTAAAGGGGCTGGGGAGCTCCTGTATCTCTGCTGCTGGTTGCTCTGTACACACTGCCTGGGAATGAAGAGAAGTGGAGGAAAAGGTACTTGGATACTGGGCAATGCAGATGCAGGACATCAGGAAGGATTGTCCTCCGTAGTGTCAAACAGGAAGGTCTAAGGAAACAAGGGAAATAGAGCAGTTTGGAGCAACTTTCAGAAGGTGTCCTCGTCTTTCCTTAGCACAGTCTGGAGTCACGTTATGGGAAACAGTGGAATAACCTCCTTTTTATCTACTCTAACTGCCTCTGTCTCACGTCAGGATGTAGCCAGACCTACAGTGAGGTTCCATTTGCAACCCTGACCTTTGCTGCCATGAACTTGGCACCAGCAGCAAGTGGGGGAGTGAGCCCTGGCTAGCTTGGAGAGCTCCCTAGTGCTGCTTCCCATAGGGAGCACAAAGTGAAGAGATAAAGATCCATTCCTTAGCCTCTTGTCCTTCTTCCCTCGCTGTTCCGTGCCCAGAAGACATCCCTTTGGCAAAGCCTGGGGATGGGGCTGTTATCTGCAGCCTCACCAGGAGCACTTCTGAGGGAGGACAGACTGTGTCTGGGAGTGCTGCCAGGCTTGGAGAGGGAGGGGATAGGGACTGCTGCTGCCCTGGGGATGTCAGACTGGAGTCAGTGGTCTGATGTGGCTGCAATGGGCATCTTCACACAATCCCCTCCAGAGCTCTCAAGCCCCTGTGATAAGAGCACCTTGGTGTTACTGTCGCTGGGTGTGAGCGTTTGCACCTTGTTATGCTGCTGCCAGGGAGCTACTACTCCAGGTGGGAGGTGAGAGCAAAGGGCAGGACCTGGGCTCTCACTCCCAGGGTGATGGATTTGTTCTACATCATTTCGCCATCAGATGGAGCAGTTTTGGAAGGAAAAATCAGAATCGCTCCCCTGCCTGAGCTCAGGATTGGGGCAGTGCTGCAGCGTCCTGCTCTCACCCATCAGTGAATCTTCGATTAGCTGTCTGTAAGCCTTTGTCTGCTGGGTACAACATCACCTTCAAGATCAAAACAGGTAGCTTGGAAGCCCTGGTGCTGTCTTGCAAAGTGCGAGATGCAGCTTTCAGTTTCTTCACGTAGAAGAATAGGAACTAAGCCTGGCTGCTGTGAGAGTGGGGGGCTGACTGTGAGTGTGCCTTGGTCTGCAGAAGGGAAATTGGGGTGGGAGGATGGGGCCGTGGGAACTGCAGTAGTCTGGGATGTGTGCAGGAGTTAAGTTCTTGGTGATGCTTTGGGAGAGGTGTTGAAGTGCTTCCTTGGGTGAGAAAGCAAGGCAAAAAGGGTAGGAAGATGCTGCAGAAAGATCTGGACAGGCAGAGGCTGATGGGATGGGTTTAAACAGGGCCAAGGGCAAGGTCCTACACTTTGGCCAAAATAACCTCCTGCATTTACAGACCGGGGGGTGAGTGGCTGGAGAGCAGCCGCCCAGGGAGGGACCTGGGAGTGCTGGTTGACAACTGGATGAACAGTAGCCAGTAGGGTGCCCAGGTGGCCCAGAAGGCAAACGGCATCCCGGCTTGGATCAGCAATAGTGTGACCAGCAGGACTAGGGACATCAATCTCCCCTTGTACTGGGCACTGGGGAGGCCTCCCCTCAAGTACTAGGGCAGTGCTGGGCCCCTCACTGAAAGAAAGAGATAGAGGAGCTGGAGCAGGTCCAGAGGAGCATTGAGGCTGGGGAAGGGACTGGAGGGAAAGGCTGATGTGGAGAAGCTGAGGGAGCTGGAGGTATTTAGCCTGGAGGAGAGACTCGGGGGAAATTTCTCCCTCTCTCCAACTCCCTGAAGGTAGATTGTAGTCAGGTGAGGGTCTGGCTCTTCTCCCAGACAATCACCCGGACAATCAGCACCAGAATGAGAGGGCAGAGCCTGAAGATGGCAAGGGAGGTTAGGTTGGATGTTAGGAAGCAATTCTTCATGGAAAGGGTGATCAGACCCTGGAATGGACTGCTCAGGGCAGTGGTGGAGTCCCCATTCCTAGAGGTGTTGAAGGACAGCCTGGCTGTGGCCCTTAGTGCCCTGGTGTGGCTGCTGTGCTGATGTTAGGTCCTGGGCTGGACTGCACGGTCTTAGAAGTCCTTTCCAGCCTCAATAATTCTGTGTTTCAGTGAAAAAGGGTTCTCAAGGTTGCAGCCTGGGTTTGAAGTGCACAAAAGGAGAGCAGAGTATGGGTCAGATGAACTTGAGGATGCTCCTGGCATGTTGGGAGACTCTGGGTAGGTCTCCTGCCCAATGCTACAAACACAGACCCATCCTGTGCTGACTGTGCCATCACTCTGGTTTTGTTTTGATGGATGTTTGTTCAACCAAGCCAGTCGGTGCTGCTTTGCTGGAAGAGGACACAACAGCAATAATCAGCTGTTTAGGGCAGACACTGGAGCTGTGCCCCAGGAACACCCTTACTCAGTAGCACTTACTCTGACACTGCAATAGCACACACACCAGTACCTCGATGTTTAGGTACTGGTGCATAACGGGGAGTTTGCTGGATTGGAGCATCTACACTCTGGTGAACCATTATGGCTGGAAAGCATCCTCAAATCCAACCTTCATCCCAACATTTCCCTCATCACTAGAGCATGGCCTCAAGTGCTAGATCTTCTTGTTGAATGAAAATGCTGGATCTTTAAAGAGAGACTGAGAAATCTCTGCCTCTGGAGGGCTCTGAGGAGAGGGCAAGGAGTATTTTTCTTTCTGACTCTCTTTCTTCGCTTCTGGGAAGGTTCAATGACTGCACGCTGTCTCCATTAGCATCTCATGTGCTTCAGAGAAACACACCTGCTGGTTCCTCTGAATCATAGGAGTTAAATGAGCTACATTAAACACACATTTCCTTGTCGCAGATTTTCGGGAGCTCGGTGATGCTGTTTTGGCAGGTTAATTTGTCAGTCTTTGCACTGATGTCTTTAAAGGTTCATTAAACCCTTCAATGATCTCTTGTTTTCTCTGAGCAAAATACTAAAGCAAAGGCTTTCTGTGAACAAAAAACCAAGTGAAAAGGCTTGATAAAGCCTCCTGTTCTGTTGTGTGGTACCTCGTCACCCTTATGATGATGCCACCATCATCCTTATGATGTCTTGGTGTAGGACAGCGTCTAATTGTCTGGAGCTTCCCCAGGAACACACAGCTCTCCTGCCCGAGGTGTGTCCTGTCTGCCTCAGGCACTTCAGGTTTGATATCACTCTTCGTGCTGACAGGCAGCTCCAGGTGTTGGGGGTGAAATCCTGCCCAGCCCCAGCCACTGATCAGGGTGAAGAGCTCTTCAAAGTGGGGAGGATTCCTCTCTGCACAGGGATGTGAAGGCGGCAACAGCTGGGCTGTAGATAGGGAAACACAGAGCAGCGCAGACAACCCGAGGAGATGACAACCTCCCTCACACAGCCCAGCACTGCCTCCAGTAAATCCTCTCCACTGTTGTTTGGCCAGCAAATGAAAGCCAAGCCGAGGCCTCGATCCAAAACTCGGTCCCAGGCTGTGTGGGAGAGTTTGCACATGAACCTCCAGCAGACAGACTGTTTGTCTGGGGGATTTTTGGCGGTTGGTTCCCCTCCACCAACCGATTCACTGGAGGTTTCACAAACATCATTAATCCAATAACGTCTGTGCCAACACTCTGTGATTCCGATTCCTGATATTTGCAGTCCTGGTTGTTTGGCTGGGTGGGTGGTTTGTCTCAGCTGGCTTCTTCCCTGCCTACCAAATAGCTGCTCTTTCCCATTCCAGGGAGATCTCTGCCTGGGCCAAACTGGGAACGGCTCTCCTGCCCCAGCAGCCTGTGCCGGTGGGTCTCCTGGCTCCTCTGCTGAATTAGCAGTGGTCCACCAGCAATACCAGTCTCCATCACTGCTGTGGGATAGGGGCTATCAAAGTGCTGGCACAGATGCCAGGGTAAGAGCCTGGGTTTAGGATGAGGGGAAGAGATGAGAAAGTCACCGCACGCGACAACTGGTTAATTTTTGAGTGGCCTGTAGCTATTTTAGTTACTGTCTCTCTTAAGGAGATCAACAGTGAGGGCAAATTCCTTCCCAGATAAATCATGCTCATTCCGCATGCACGAGAAAGTGGGGAATTTTGTTTTTCAAGTGGCTGCTTTGCATGTTTCCCTGGCTGGCAGTTGGCTCGCCAGTGCCAGAGCCGCGTTAATTGTGCCACGTTCACTGCTCCTGATGAGGAGCTGTAGCCTGTGGGATAACTCTCCGCTCGATAGCTCTCTGAAATGGTGCAGGATTTTATTATAAATCCTTCTAGACGAGGTGTCAGCCCCCTACTCTTAGTGTTTTGGGGTTTGAAGTTGTTGGGTTTTTCTGTAGACAGGAAGAACAGCCTTAGGGCACAAGGTGCTTTTCCTTCCCTGGTGACAGGCTCATCCCAAACATGGGGAGCTGCAGCCAGCTCTGTTCTGTAGATCTGCTGTAGCTCCCTGCACTGTGGCTGCTCCAGGCAGGGCGAGCGGCCAACAGCAACAGCAGTGCTGCAGCCTCCTCCCTCTCACAGGACCCAGCTGTTTCCCTTGTCACTCTTGGCTTGATCTTTGCTGTTCACCTGACCCTGTTCACATGGCACAAGATCCCATAGGAGAACTCCTAAAGTTATGAGTGATGTGATGGTGAGGACCATGTAGGCAGCATGGCTGCATCTCCTCCTGGGACTCTGAGCATCACCTTCTCGAGCTTGGCAATGCCCGATGAGGAAAAGCTTTGGTCTTTGCTGCTTTCTTAGAGATTCAAGATTTGATTGCAAATACCTTGGTGTAGAAAGAGATTGGAGGACCTGAAATGACATGAAGCTGTTTGAGCGAGTCTAGGGGAGGGCCATGAATCAAAGGTCTGGAGAAAGGTCCCTATGAGGACAGGCTGTGAGAATAGGGGTTGTTCAGCCTGGGGAGACCTTATAGCAGACTTCGAGTACTTTAAAGGGCCTACGGGAACACCAGGAAGGGACTTTCTATCTGTAATCATGGAGATAGGACAAGGCAGAGCAGTTCTAAACTGAAAGAGGATAGGTTTAGCTCAGACTTCACACACAAATTCCTCCCTGTGACAGTGCTGAGGCCCTGGAACAGGCTGCCCAGGGAGGCTGCGGCTGCTCCATCTCTGGAAGTGTTCAAAGCCAGGTTGGATGGGGCTCTGGGCAACCTGTTCTGGTGAGAGGTGTCGCTGCCCATGGCAGGGGGTTGGCACTGGGTGAGCTCTGAGGTTCCCCTCCAACAGGAACCATTGTGTCAGTCTATGAAATGTAGTGAACAGGTTCTGCCTCTTTGTGTAGACAACTGTAACTGAGTGTGGAGGTTTCCTTCTCCCTTCTCTCTGAGCTTGGGAAGCAGTAAATGCCCTCTGGCACACATAGGCATGAAGCTCTGCATCCTCCTCCAGGATCACTCACGGAGATCATTCCTCTGGAGATACTCAGCCCATGTGAATACCACAAATATTTGTCTATTTTATCTGACAAGATTTATCTGCTGCTTTTTTAATGTTCGGGCTATAAGCTGAGACTTAGTTGTAAATCAGCACTGAGGAGGTCTCCCCTTGAGTACTGGGGGCAGTGCTGGGCCCCTCACTGCAAGAAAGAGATGGAGGAGCTGGAGCAGGTCCAGAGGAGCAACAAGGCTGGGGAAGGGACTGGAGGGAAAGGTTGATGTGGAGAGGCTGAGGGAGATGGGGGTGTTTAGCCTGGAGGAGACTCAGGGAGACCTTGTCCCTCTCTAACACTCCCTGAAGAGAGGTTGTAGTCAGGTGGGGGTTGGGTCCTTCTCCCAGATGACTGGCACCAGGATGAGAGAGTAGGACCTCAAACTGCACCAGGGGAGGGTTAGGTTGGATGTCAGGAAGCCCTTCTTCACGGAAAGAGTGATCAGAGCCTGGACTGGACTGCCCAAGGCAGTGGTGGAGTCCCCATCCCTGGAGGTGCTGAATGCCAGCCTGGCTGTGGCACTTAGTGCCTTGGTCTGGCTGCTGTGGTGATGTTAGGTCCTGGTCTGGTCTGGATGAGCTCAGAGGGCTTCTCCAGCCTCAATCATGATTGTGTGATCAGCCGTAGACATGATGTAAATTTTCCACGTCTGTAACTGCGACTTGGCAATAACAAAAATGAGATGTAGGAGCTCTTAGAAGCAATTTTGGTAACTTTTATGTGATCTGCAAAGGATTGCACTGCATGAGGAGATCAGCACCACCCCTGGATGCTTTTTCAACTCTCTGTGTGTTATAATTGGTTTATAAAATGATGGAAAACACTGTGGAAGGGACTCCAGCAAATGATTGTCTCTGTTCCGCTGGTCCAAAGCAAATCTGACTCTCTAGCCAAAACAACGGGTTTGGCACCTGTTAAAAGCTGGAGATGGGTTTCTTCCATTCGCAGAAACAGCTCTAGATTTTGAGGGATAAGCTGATGTGTTTTTGAAGGACTCAAAACCATGTGGCTTAGGGGGAAGGAGGGGGATTTCCCTCCTGCCGTTGTGTCTCGGGGACCGTCATGCTTTGTGGGAGTTTTTCACTTCCCATGACTGAGCACCAGCTGAAACGTGCTGCTCCTCGCTGCGGATCACAGTGTCTCTCACGAGGAAACCCCGCAGAACTGTCCCAGTGTTTTCCAGTAGCTGCTGACCTCCAGCCAGGCCTTGTTTCTGTAGCTGGCTCCTGTCTCCGCAAGAAGATGAATGTGAGGGACGAGTGAACTTATGGATCCCACTCTGGATTCTGCCTCTTGCGTCTCTCTGTCGCTGGGTTCATCAGTGCTAGCTGGAAATTCGCTCGCCACGAGTTCTTCTCCGCTGACATGAAAGCCCTCTGACTTCCTGCTATGTGCTGTGCATGTTAAACCTCTCCAGCAGAGCCTGCTTTGGGCAGCATCTGCTTTTCCCAGCCCTGCCGCAGCCCTGGTATTGTTTTCGGCAGATCTGAAGGCCATGTGTGTTTGTCCTTTCCATGGATAATGTCATTTCTGCGATGAACCATCACGTGCTTTTTGTTTTGATCCTTTCCCCATGTGTTCGGGGTCGTCTTTGCTGCAAGCTGCAGAGCACGTACAGGGCAGCAAGTATTTAGTTGCTGGGTTTATGAGGAAGGTGCTGACTGCCATCGCAGTGAGTCGTCATTGCTCTGTGCCGATGGATTTGACAATGAACTTGTTTTCTTCGCTCTTACTGCTGCAGATTTGCTGTGTCCGCTGCAGTAGGATGCTCAGAAATAAATGCAGAGCTGCTGGCTCATTTAGGCAGCTCCGCAATGATGTTACCACATGTTCGCTGAGCGGCCTTTCGTTTTGTTTGTTTTCTTTCTTGAGTCTCAATGTTGACGGTTCCTTTTCGCTCACGCTTCAGTTACCAGTAAGGGTTTGAGACTTGGCTACCAGTAATGCTCCTTTCCCATAAATATTCTCCCAAAGTTTTCCTATATGTTCCAGGAATGAATACAGATTGGGAAGAGGAAGGATTGAGGACAGCCCTGAGGAGAAAGACTTGGCAGGGGGGTAGTGGAGCAGAAGTTGAACAGGAGCTGTCAGTGCATGCTGGCAGCCCAGAGAGCCAACTGTGATCTAGGCTGTGTCAAAAGAAGCAGGGACAGTTGGTTGAGGGAAGTGATTCTTCCTCTGTACACTGCACTTGCGAGACCCTAGCTGGAGTCCTGGGTCCAGTTCTGGAGTTCCCAACATCACAGAATCACAGAACATTAGGGATTGGAAGGGACTTTGCAAGATCATCTAGTCTATCGGAGGGACCTAGAGGATCACAAAATATTAGGGATTGGAAGGGACTTTGAAAGATCATCTAGTCTATCAGTAGGACTTAATCTACGAAGAAGAGTGTAGTGGGGCTGGTTACAGGGAGCTG
Source organism: Phoeniculus purpureus (assembly GCA_028565055.1). NCBI lineage: Eukaryota > Metazoa > Chordata > Aves > Bucerotiformes > Phoeniculidae > Phoeniculus > Phoeniculus purpureus. The sequence continues at coordinate 11,454,779 of JAOXOE010000765.1, read as the reverse complement.
CTTTGACAGCAGTAAGTTGGAAGTCACCTCAGAGATTAAACCGCTCTATGATTCTCCCTTCCCACTCACCCACATGTTGGAAAAAGTCCCCAGTAACAGCCCACAGATGACCAGAGGTTTAACTGGTGTCAGCTGACCTCTTTCAACAGGAGCCAGAAATGCTCTTAGTCCATCACAAATACCAAGCTACTCGACTGAAATCTTTGTCAGGGTCTGATAGGGATCGCTACGGTGACTTTCTCTGAACAAGTTGCTGCACGGGGTGGGTTGGAGGCAACCCTGGGGCGATGCTTTCGATAAGTGTTTCTGAAGATCTCCTCAGGCCCCACCTATCCCTATCAATGACTTCAAAACTCTTAAAAAAACCTCCTAAAAATCAACTTCCAGCAAGCCAGCTCTCATTGTTGTCTGATCCCTCTTCTGTGCTTTTCAAAACCTTCCTGTGTATCTTGGAGCCAAATGCTCCGGCGGAGTGCGAGTGTCTGTTCAGGATTTAGTTCAAAGGGGCTGGAAGGAATTCCTGGTATTGCAAAACAGACAGCGCTGGAGGCCAATCGCTGCCCTGCTGGCCCCTACGCACCCTGCACGGGACTGGCCAGAGCCCAGGGATGGCAAATTGGTGACTCAAAGCATCGGGTTAGTCATACTTGATGGGGAATCCAGTGTGATGTCTCGGAGGGTTGCACTAGATAGGATGTTCTCCAAACATGGCAAGGAAAGAGCAGCTCAAACAACTGAGAATTCAACGCGTGCCTTAATCTTCCCAGCAATGTATTGCCATGACAACTCCATCCCTATTTCGAGAACAACCACTTCCAGCCATTAAACTATCAGCTCTGCACTCAGCGTAACAAAATAATTCATAAACCAATGGACTAAGTGCCGGGAAACGCTGTGATCCAGCAGCCTTATGATCCTCCAGAGAAATACCGTCCCGCTCCAGTGTGCTCCTCAGTTTATTTTTTGTTAAAAATAGATGGAGATGAACGTAAACTGAGCCCAGCGAATGTCTGAGAGAACTTACAATAAATAGTGGGGGTGTTGAAATCGCAGCAGCAAAGGAAAAACGTTGTAAGATGTCGCAGAGTTTGATAATGAGATGCTCCTTTGTTTCCTGGGCTTTGCTGAGCTCTTGAAGGTTAAACCATGGCATTAGTGTGGGCTTTAGGAAAACACAGATGTATTGTATGTACATCAGTGACTTGTGACCAAATGAGAGCTGACCATGAGCTCTCACAGGAGGACACTCTGTGGTTCTGAGACCGGCTGTTTCAGCACATCACAGAGCATTAGGGACTGGAAGGGACCTCGAAAGCTCATCTAGTCCAATCCCACTTGCCATACTTTTGCCTCACTAGAGCAGAATAAGGCCTGTGGCACTTCTCTAGAAGGTTCTACGATGTGGGCAAGGCCAGAGTGGATGGGGCTTTGAGCAATCTGGTCTAGTGGAATGTGTCTTGCCCATGCAGGGAGTTTGACCTGACCTGAGGTCCCTTTCATAGAATCATCATGGCTGGGAAGGACCTCCAGGAGCATTGAGTCCAGCCCTCACCCCAACAGCTCCCTAACCCCTAGACTATGGCCTCAAGTCCTCTAGCTACTTGGTTTTTAAACAGCTCCAGGGATGGGGACTCCACCACCTCCCTGAGCAGCCTGTTCCAGTGCCCTACCACTCTCTCAGAGAAGAACTTTTTCCCAAGATCCAATCTAAACCTCCCCTGATGCAATTTGAGGCCATTTCCCCTCCTCCTATCATTAGTAATTTTGGAGAAGAGACCAGCACCAGTCTTGCTACAACTTCCTTTTGAGGTAGCTGTAGAGAGCAATAAGGTCTCCTCTCAGCCTCCTCTTCTCTAGAATAAACTCCGTAACCCCATTCCCTCAGCCTCTCCTCATACGGCCTGCTCTCCAGCTCTCTCACAAACCAACTCAAACCATTCTGTGATTCCACGGCGGTTTGCAGCTCCCTTCCCAAAACACAGTTTTTAAACGAATATCTGGGGGCAGTCTATGCCCGTAAAGTTTGGGACCACCGAGTGAAAGCACACGAGTCTCTGGGAATCCTGTTTGTTGTTTCATGATTAACCAGGCTGACTATGACACTGTTTCTGAAGGATACGTGTGACTTGGTCTAGATGATCCTGCTGTGGTAGGGAGATTGGACTAGATGATCTTGCAAGGTCCCTTCCAATCCCTTATCTATGATTTCAGAACTATTCCACTGGCAGCCTTTACCCCAGTTTAGTCTCCACAACTCTTTTCAGGGCACATTGTTCTCCTCCTTGTTCATTCTCTGAGAGTCTGGCTGTGCAGAATGAGCCCTCTCTGTGCTCTGCACCCCAAAATAAAGAGGCCTCATGCAAACAGGGGATATGCTAGAACACCCCAAAGTCCCTTTGGCCATGAGAGCACCCTTGACACGGCAGCAGGCTGAGCCCCACCTCCACGGCTGTGCATTCCTGCCTGTAATCCAGGGCAAGACTGAACACCAGATGTCTGACCTTCTCACCCTCCTGGCAATGCTGAATGTCCTTTCCTGTAAAGGTCTGCGGGGTTGTATTTTCCTTTCTTTTCCCAGTCTCTAGCTGCTGGTTGTTATCATTATTAAGCACAAATGGCCTCTTTCACACTCAGCAATGCAAGGGCTGCTATGGATTAATCCCAACTGGAAGGGCTGGCATGATGCTGCAACTAAAGAGAGTCTCTTGCAACTAAATTAATAGGAGAAAGGGACATTATGGACACACTTTGCTTTGTAGATGGGGTGATAATTCCATATGCTTGGATCAAGCATGTACCTTGATTTTGCTTTAGCAAAGAAAAAGAAAAAGAAACGGACCAAGGAGATCAGCAAAGGGCCCTTGTGGCCAAGACGGCCAACAGCATCCCAGGTTGGATCAGAAGGGGGCTGCTCAGCCGGTCGAGAGAGGTTCTCCTCTCCCTCTATTCTGCCCTGGTGGGACCATTTCTGCAATCTTGTGTCCAGTTCAGGGCCTCTCAGTTCCAGAAGGACACAGAGCTGCTGGAGAGAGTCCAGCACAGAGCCACAGAGGTGGTGAAGGGAGGGGAGCGTCTCCCTGATGAGGTCCCTGATGAGGAAAGGCTGAGGGAGCTGGGGCTCTGGAGCTTAGAAAAAAGGACACTGAGGTGTGACCTCATTAATGTTGATAAATATTGAAAGGGTGAGTGTCAGGAGGATGGAGCCAGGCTCTTTTCCGTGACTTCCAATGATAGGACAAGAGGCAATGGGTGTGAGCTGGAACAGAGGAGGTTCCACATCAATCTGAGAAGGAATTTCTTCATGGTAAGGGTGACAGAGCCCTGGAAGGGGCTGCCAAGGAGGGTTGTGGATTCTCCTTCTCCTTAGACATTTAAAACCTGTCTGGACACGTCCAGTGCAACTCAATCTAGGTGATGCTGCTCTGGAAGGAGGACTGGACTGGGTGATCTTTCGATCCTTCCAATCCCTAGTGTTTTGTGATTCTGAAGTTCTCAGGAGCACAGCTAGGGCAGAGATTTCCAAAGACAGAGCAGTGGGAAAGTGTTGAGATGAAAGTTTGATTCACAGTTCAAATAAGGAGGTTTTTTCCAGTGCAATTGCCTAAAAAAATCTGGCAAAGAGCATCTATCTGCAGGATATGGTAAATAAATTGTTAATACAATAAAATTTATATAACTTTTTATATAAATATGTTAGATAATGTATTAAACATAAAGATATAATAATAATAAAACAAGACTATATATCATAGAACAGATAGGTACTGCCCTTATGCTGTGCTTTGAATTTATCACCCAGCACATCTATGCACTGAGGGCAATCCAAATGCAAATGTGACTTCTATTTGCATGAAGGGCTGAAAATAGCTGAATGCAGGTTACAGTTACGGGCAGGTAGGTATCAAAAAGCCTCTAACTGCATCCTGTTACAATTAATGGTCTGTGTTCGTAGCACTTCATGCTGGGATGCCCTCAAATATCACAAGCTAAGCAGAGCTGAGTGGGATTGTTATGTGGAAAGGAGAGCTCTGAAGGATCCTCTCTCCGAGCAGAGCCATGGGAGAGGCTGCTGCAGAGGGGAAAGCTAGGAAATGCACAAGCTGAGATTAAATACAGCACTCTGAGATCTATGGTGTTGTTTTTGAAGGAGAGAAGGGATTTTTGTCTGTTCCCTTAATGCACAGCTCCTGTGCATGTGGTATTTTCCCCCAACAAGGGCCAGGCTGCACCAAACCATGTGGAGTTCCTCCCTGCTGGGGAGAAGCAGCTTTGCTTCTCTCTAGAGGGAGCTCCTTCTAGGCTTAAATACAACCATCTCCTCCAAGGACATGAGAGCTGAAAAAGCCACAGATGAGGACCCAAGAGCAAGCAATGTGAAATGAGGAGGAAGAAAGCAACGATGTGCAACCGTTGTTCCAAGAGGAACTGCAAACAGAAGTTCTGTCTTGGAAAATCCATCCCATAGAAATGCCCTGTATGGCACCTGATAATCAGGGTGATTATCAATTTTAATAATCCTCCTGGGTTCAATTATCAGGAGGAATCACAGAACATTAGGGATTGGAAGGGACATCAAAAGATCATCCAGTCCAACATCCCCACCACAGCAGGATCCCCTAGATCCAGTCACACAGGAACATGGTCAGGAGGGTTTGAAACATCTCCAGAGAAAGAGACTCCACAAGCCCCCTGCGCAGCCCCTTCCAGTTCTCTGTCATCCTCACCATGAAGAAGTTCCTTCTCAGATTGATGTGGAACCTCCTTTGTTCCAGCTCTGTTCCATTTCCCCTTGTCCTATCATTGGGTGCCACTGAGAAGAGCCTGGCTTCATCCTCCTGACACCCACCCTTTTATTTGTAAACATCGAGGAGGAAGTTCAGTCCAGCCTCACAAATCTTTTAACACCCACAAAAGTCAGATCCAGAAAGACAAGGGCTGACCATACCCCAGCCCCATGTGTCACTGAGGACCTTGATTTCCTTATGGTTCCCAAAAAATCCCAGTTTTTGAGTGTGGGGTGTTTGCTCTTCCATTTCAAACCAGTTTTGCAGAGAATCACAGAACATTAGGGATCAGAAGGGACCTCAAAAGATCATCTAGTCTAATCCCCCCGCCAGAACAGTATCCCCTGTCAGAGAATCACAGAACATTAGGTTCTGTGGAGGTACGAGGACATCCCTAATCCTTGGGGGGAAAAAAATGAACATCAGGATCACTTAGCAAGAATCTTCCCCCTCTTCCCCATCCTTTTGTGAGAGCAGAATGGGGCTGGACAGACTCTTGGGACTCTTGTTTACAGTCCCTGACAGTAGGTTCCTTTTGCTGCCAATGCCACAAATGATGTCACTTGTTTGCTGGGGGCCTGGCTGTTGGAAATGCCACATATCATTAGGATCTTTACTCTCAATTGTGCGTCGGGAGCACCAGTGGTGAGAAATGGCTCCTACCTTTTGAACTTTGGGTCTAGGGAGGTGGGATCCTTCCCCTGGATGGGCTTCTGGCAAAGGTTTCAACCCAGGGCAAGAAGTGCTTTCATGGGGTTCTTTGCAATTCTCTGAAACTGCGAAGTTCAGGAGCTTTCAGCCAGGAGGGTGGTGACATTACTGAGAATAATTCCTCTCCTGGGTGAAAAAAAAAGCCATCGTTAACCCCTGGAGACTGCAGAGCCCAGGCTCTGCCTGCTACAGGTCCTCCAAGTCTGGGAGAAATGGGGCTGAGCCTGGCCAGATGCTGCCAGCTGGTTTGGAGCCAGTACTGGGATCCTACTCCACCCATGACACTTAGAGAGAAACAAAGGGTGTAAAGGGTGTGTTAGGGACAGGAAGAGGCGTGATGCTTGTGACTGTACTCCAGCTATTCTCCCTGTCAGAAGCCCCCTGAGGGAGGAGGTGGGAGGAGGCAAAGGGAGGAAGGCCAGTAGCAGATGGCATTAATTTAGCTGAGCCTAAAGCTGCTGCACAATATGCTGAAGCTTGGTTCTTGTTTAGAACCAGCCTTAAAACCTGCAGCCCCATGCTTGCAGGCTGCCCTTCTACCCATCGTGTGAGAAGAGGAAACCTGGCCACTAGAGCCAGTCCTGAAACTCTCCTCCCCACAAAGTTCTGGCTGACAGCAGATGAGATGCTGTTAGCACGCAGCGAAGCTCTGGGGGCCCATCCCAGTGCTTGCTGACGTCAATGGAAACCTTTCTGTTGACTTCAATAGAGTCTGGATCAGGCCCCTGGTTTATAATTGCAAGCACACAGGGTTTCTCTCCTTCCTTCTTCAGACCAGAGATGTGGGAGACATCTGCTCTTCGATGGCTTTGGCTGCTCCAGCACCTTTCTTACCCTGATAAAGGTTAATATGGATGCAGACACTATTTTATCTCTTACTGGGATTTCATTTCAGTGTATTCACCTTGAAGAACAGGTCTTCATGGCAGTTGGCCCTGCTGTGTGCTAGGGTGTCCAGCCCTGCTGTGTGCTAGGATGTCCACCCCTGCCCTCTCTTCTTCAGCAAGAAGTAACTTCTCAACTTGATGTTGAATTATTAGCTGTAAAATTCATGGCCAGGGAAACACAGAGGGTTTCTTAATCCTGTGTCCAAACCCACTATAACTGTCACACATGAAACTGGCAGGTCTTATGTGTTCTTCTGAGAATCTCAGAACATTAGGGATTGGAAGGGACCTTGAAAGATCACCCAGTCCATTCCTCCTGCCACAGCAGGATCACCTAGATCAGGTCGCATAGGAACAAGTAGGTTACCCACCAGAGAGCCCAGCCTGTGCCTGGCACCTTCCTACGGATGTGAGGTAGTTTAACCCAGAACCTTCCAGTTCCTTCTGATCCTCTGGCACCAGCTCCATGTCCTCTCTAGTCTGTTTCCTTCACCCTCCAGAGTCCTCCTACCACCACCGCCACCTCTTCCAGGGATTTTTGTGCAAGTTATGTGAGGATACAGAGACTCAAGTGAAAATATGATGATGAAGCATCTGTGTTTTGCCTCTGTGCTGCCTTTTGCTGCTGGTTTTAATGTTCTGTGCATTCCTGGCTGATTACTTTCTCTGAGTTGCCTCTCTTTCATTGAGCTGCTGAATGCAAATCAGGGCTGGGATGTTATTCATTATCTTCCAGCTGATAAAATATCTGTGAGGCAGGAGGGGAGCACAAAGGGGCTGGTTGGTGTCCTGGCTGCATGCAGCCATCAGTTTTACCCTGCAGTTTGTGGTTATTCCTGTAACAAATGGATCAGTAGATCAGTAGAAGAGCTGCTGATTTTATTTTCAGAAAATGGGGGGAAAAAATGTTTTCTCGACACTCTCAGAAAATTGAAGCAAAGGGATTTGTTATCAAACGCTGGAACTGATGAAAAAAGAAGCTACTGTAACCTTCGTGCTCCTGAATTGATTTTGCAAACCCTGGGCACTCCATGGGTTTCCTTAAAAGAAAAGATTCTGGGTGCAGAGCTTCCCAGAATCTTCTCCTTATTCTGTGTAATTTGTCATCACGTTGCAGGAACTTTCTTACTGTTCACCACAGGTTTTGAGGCTTCCCTTTAACTCCTCACATTACAGGAAATCAGTGACAAAATCACCTTAAAGATAAATTCTAAAGTATTTCTCTGCTTATTTAAACCTCATTAATGTTGATAAGTATGTGAAAGGTGGGTGTCAGGAGGATGGAGCCAGGCCCTGCTCAGTGGCACCCAATGATAGGATAAGGGGCAATGGGTGTGAGCTGCAACAGAGGAGGTTCCACATCAATGTGAGCAGGAACAACTTCATGGTGAGGGTGACAGAGCACTGGAAGGGGCTGCCCAGGGGGGTTGTGGAGTCTCCTCTGGAGACATTTAAAATCCGTCTAGACATGTTCCTGTGTGACTGGATCTAGGTGATCCTGCTGTGGCAAGGAGATTGCACTAGATGATCTTTCAAAGTCCCTTCCAATCCCTAATGATCTGTGATTCCTGGTTTTATGTTTTTGCAAACACTTTACTCATCTCTGAGTCCATAGAGCTACTTCACTCACTCCTGAAACCTTTTTTCTGCTGGGTCCATAGGAAAACACTGGGTTACTGTTCTTAGGAGATATTGTCAGCTAACAGTAGAAAAAGAATTTCCATGTGAAGTTGTAAGCAGAACAGCATTCATGATCTTTGTCTTTAGGGCTTGTAAATCAGCACAGAAGTGTGGACATTCAGAGTGCAGTTTTCATGTTCCCCATTACCATGCAAGCTGCATGAGTCCAGTTCATTGCCACCTCTCTAGAAGGGTAATGGACCAAGTTAAACACTTATTTTCCCCGCATTGCCTTTCTCTTGAGGGGCAGAAGACAGGATTCAAGCTTGTCACAGTGTGTAAGTAACATGCTGTCTGTCGTAGAGGCCAGACTACTGCTGAGATAGTGGAAGATAAGCCTAGGTGTCAGTGTGGGGGCATGAGACTGCCAGTTTGTAGGGGTACATCATACAATGGGAGACCAGTCTGTGGCTTGCGGCAAGGCACAAGCCAGCAAGCTGCTATAGCCCCGGTACTCCGTGTTTTTTTCACAGCTGCTGGCTACTGGTGTCCTGCTACTGTGAATGCTGAGGGAAATGAAGAACCTTGCATGGAGTGCTTCAACCTGGATGGGCCTAGATTTGCTAAGCAGAACCCTGGATGCACTCCATAGCCTAATGCTCCTGATACTACCAGCAGGAGCAGCATCAAAGCGAGCGGTCTCAGCAGGGCAGCTGTCTCTTCCCTGGATGTCAGCAGGAACTGGTGGGGCTGTGTGCACAGTGAACTCCTTTCCTCTGCAAGCGGCTAGTCCGCGGTGTGGCCGTGGGGCCACCCTTTGTTCCAGGCAGAAAGCTGGTGTAGGACCCGTGTCCTGGAGGCAGAGAGGAAGGAAACCCTAAGGAAGGAAGATTAACAGCACTCTGAGTCATGACCTAAGTCTCAGCCTGCGTCCGGGCAGCACATGTGGTGCTCACCATGAGTGGGATTTAGGGCATAGCGACCACAGATGCTCCTGTTTCAAGAGTGGTGGAGAAATTGTTCTTAACATTCTAGAATTTAATGCCTAGACTATTTTTAAAAGTGGACATCTGGAGGAACACACAATGCCGTGGCTTATTTAAGAAATTATAGCGATGAGCCCAGGTTACTGTGTAAGGCAAGATGATGAGGGCTAATGCACCATCCTGGTTTGATGTGCCATCAGAGCTGGTGACTTTGGCCAACGCCCCAAAACATTCCAAACCCAAAAGGGAACTGGGGCAAGTCAGAAGGGCACTATCAGACTGAAAAGAGCCTTTGTGATTTGACTTCATTTTATGAGTATGCAAAATCATTCCATATCTGACACAAAACTGCTGGAGAGAGTCCAGCGCAGAACCACAAAGATGATGGAGTGGAACATCTACGTGACGAGGAAAGGCTGAGGGAGCTGAGTCTCTTGAGCTTGGAAAAAAGGAGACTGAGGGTGACTCCATCAATGTCAATAAATACGGAAAGGGCAGGTGTCAGGAGGACGAAGCCAGGCTCTGCTCAGTGTCATCTAACAATAGGACAAGGGGCAGCATTTGTGAGCTGGAACAGAGGAGGTTCCACATCAGTATGAGAAGGAACTTCTTCACAGTAAGGGTGACAGAGCGCTGGAAGGGGCTGCTCAAGGTGGGTTGTGGAGTCTCCTCTGGAGACATTTAAAACTCGCCTAGCCATGTTCCTGTGCGACTTGATCTATGTGATCCTGCTGTGGTGGGGGAACTGGACTAGATGATCTTTCGAGGTCCCTTCCCATCCCTAATGTTCTGTGATTCTCTGATGGAGTATTAAGTTGCTGAGAGAGAGTCAGAAATACTCATTAATTCTGGCTTACACTGCACTGTGAGGAGCTTTGAGAGAGGGAAAATGCTCTGTTCTCTTCTCCCTTGCTGATGCTCCACCCTTCACCTGTGTCACAGTCCTTTTCAGGTAGGACCATCCGCTGAGGCTAAATGACCTTGACATATTTGATATTGTAAAGAGGGTTTGAGTGTTTCATGGAAATGAACTCATTAGAAACGCCCATTAAGCAAGGGCGTGCTGCAGTTATTTCCCTGAACGTCTTAATGAGTTCTAGTAACACAGTAAACTCGGCAAATCTGAGTTAGAAATGTAGGAGTTGAAGATTATCGCTAAAAAAGTGTCAATGGGGAACACAGATGCAGTGAGGTTTGACAGTAGTTTGCCCTTTGCTCTGCACTATGTAAATTCTGACCTGTTCAGTCTTCAAAGAAATTGTAGAAGAGACAAGTTCTGAGATTAAATCGATCCTTGGGTGAAAACAATGCAAATTTCTGAAAACAAAGGCAGCAAAACACTGAAGGAAGGTAAAAGCTCGTTGGCTCTCTGGCAGCCTCAGATCCCTGGAAGTAGCTTGATAACTTAATACAGAGATGTTCTTGTTTGTTGCTTCTCCCCAGTCTTTCACGGTCCTTTGAAAGTTAAAAGAGATCCTCCTCCTCCAGACAGTCTAGGACGGTGAAAGCAGCTTGTTACAAAACACGGCAAAGAATGTTTAAATACAAATATGTAGACTGGAGAAGGAACTATTCATGAAGCATCACTCCTCTGACAGGCTGCAAAGTTATTTCACCCTTCAACGCAAGTGCTAAAACATAATGGAATCCCTACTGGGTGTTTTCATGCCTACCAGAACGTACAACACAAAAAAGCCCAACAAAATGCCCACTGTGCCCCTAACTAACTGTTAGCTTGGATGAGTAAAGAGGCCAAGAGAAAGCAGTGGCACTGTGGGAAATATTTGCAGTGGGGGAAGGAAACAATAAGTGATAAAAGTGAAAAAAATGGATGATTCTCAAAAAATGGATCGTTTCAGCCAAGCCAGGGCAGCACGTTGTGCCCCTAGTGATGGACAGTCTGCAAAAGCATCAATACAGCCTATGGTGGGGAGGGGGGGCGTTGTTTGTTCTCTCTGTTACCACAAAGAATCTGAAAAGCCAGATTTGAAAAAAGACCTCCATTTGGGAAAGGAGGCTGCTTCTGGTTCTTGTGGTGACACAAAAGGGGTTGGTTGTTCAGCCTGTGAGCGAGGCTGTGCGAGAGGAACTTGGAATGCGCTGTTTCAATCTGTTCTTTTTCTTTGCTTTCGGATCTAACTGAGGACATGAAAGGGGCAGAGCAGAGGCATCGCAGTGTGCAGAAGTGGGGCACTAAATGGTGCATTAACATGGAGCTGGGTTCTGCTGGCGTTAATCAGGCCCTATTGAGAAACAAGCGGCGAGGCTTTTGCCTGCATAAAACCCCCATCTGACTCGAGCTTTAATATACAATAATCTCATTTAAATGTGACTGAATTCACTGAACTTTCTGAACTCCGAGTGGTTGCTCAGGTACACGGTAATGGTGAACCAGCTGCAAATGATAATTTGCTCCAAAGAAGCCATTAACTTACTGCTTTCCTCTGATTCCCAGTGCAGACTGAAAGCAGGTCTGAGGTTTCCCGTCTCATTTGATGTTTAAATGCAAAGAACCCAGGAAGAATTGTCCTGAATTATTGTCATTTACAACAGGGAAGCCAACTTTTATGGAGGTCCAAAAGCCATTCTGTGCTTAGAAGCTGAGGTTCTTTAATTTTGTTCTCTCTTTGCATTGATGTAGCTTCATAACCACCCAACGGGGGAAGCGATGGTTATAGTGTTGTAAAACTGGTGGAAATAACAGGATTATCTTTGGCTAAGCACAGGTTTTTCCTCACTGGGAATTTGAACAGCCTGAAATCATTCTGCCCCTGGATGTTTGGGGTTTTTCTTCCTCTTAGAAGAAAGGACTAAATAATATATTTGGAGCCTATTCATGGCATTCATGCTCCTCTCAGTACAAAGCCCGCGAAAGCAAGTGGAAAGGACAAAAGGCAGGCAGGGGCAGCAATCAGCCAGAGACAGAGCTCTGCAAATCATAAATGGTATTTCTGCAAGTTAGAAAAAGGTCTTTATTAGGTAAAGGGTGGGACTGGGGAAAGCCATCCTACCCAGCTCTTTTGTTGTCCACAAATTTTGGAGCCACCAGCAACAGTAGCAATGGGTTGTAATTTGAGAGAAAACCCCTGGTGCTTGTCATCATTTCTCTTCTTTTCCTGCAGCAATATCAGCCTGCAGGAGGCAAAGTCATAGAATCATAGGGCTGGAAGGGATCTTTAAAGGTCCTGTAGTCCAACCCCTCCGTAACAAGCAGGGCTAACTAAAACAGACTGCCCAGAGCTCCATCCAGCCTGACCTTGAGTGTCACAGACTCACAGACCATTAGGGATTGGAACGGGCATGGAAAGATCATCCAGTCCAATCCCCCTGCCACAGCAGGATCACCTGGACCAAGTCGCACAGGAATGTATCCAGGCGGGTTTTAAAGGTCTCCAGAGAAGGAGACTCCACAACACCCCTGGGCAGCCTGTTCCAGTGTCTGTTTCACCACTCTCAGATTAAAGAACATTTTCTTTATGTCTATCCAGTCTAAATCTCCCCTGATCTAGTTTCGAGCCATTGCCCCTTATTCTGTCGCTGCACTACTCTCCTTGCATCACTCTGGGCCAAACCAGCTCCCTGTGCTGCACGATGGGGTGACCCATGGCTATGCCTTTGGCTGGGGACATTCTCAAAGCTGCGTGTGATAGCTCAGGTGCTGGCACCCAGTTGCAGAGACAAAGAACCAGTGGCAGTTTCTTGGCTCTCTGAGCAGCTCATGAATCAGCCAAAACTTTTCAGAACCCTTGGTTTTGAAGGTATGAAGTTTCCTGTCTAAAGTTCTCCCAATGTCCGTTCAGGCATTGTTGTTCTTCCGCCAGGAGTATTTTTTCCTGTATATGAAAATAATGGCATTAATGTTCACAAGATCAAACTGGAAGTGCCCTCCACATGTTTGATGGTTTGGGTTTTAATAGCGGAAAGTGATTATAGGGAAGACAGAAATTCTCATTACCAAATCACGGGACATTAGGGATTGGAAGGGAACCAGAAAGATCATCCAGTCCAATCCCCCTGCCCATGGCAGGAGCACCTGGATTCTTCTGGGTTTGCTTTTGGTTTGGGCCCATAAACACTACCAGTGTTAGAAAATCCTGAAAATCACAGGATCAGAGAATATTAGGGATTGGAAGAGACCTCGAAAGATCATCCAGTCCAATCCCCCTGCCAGAGCAGGATCCCCTAGGCCAAGTCGCACAGGACCATATCCAGGTGGGTTTTAAACATCTCCAGAGAAGGAGACCCCACAACACCCCTGGGCAGCCTGTTCCAATGCTCTGTCATCCCCACTGGAAAGAAGTTCCTTCTGATATTTATATGGAACCTCCTATGTTCCAGCTCACACCAATTGCCCCTTGTTCTATCACTAGATGATATTGAGCCTAGCTCCATCCTCCTCACACCCACCCTTCACATATTCTCCAAGCTCAAGAGACCAGCTCCCTCAGCTCTCCTCGTAAGGGAGGTGTTCCACTTCATCACCGTTGTTGCTGTATGCTGGACACCCTCCAGCAGTTCCGTGTCCTTCTTGAACTGAGGGGCCTCGAACTGAAAACAATAGTCCATATGTGTCTCAGCATGGCAGAGTAGAGGGAGAGAAGAACTTCTCTCGATCTGCTAATCACCCCCCTTCTTTGGTTTCACCTTAATGGAAGTAACTACGACAACACAACTACATTTATTCCCTTTAATATTGAATGGTGGTAAAACTAGCATCAGAATTTGCATCAGAAATATTACTGCTGGTGGCAGAAACTGGTTTATGCTCAAATTTTCCTTCTTTTAATTCTTTTTTAAAGTGGTCCCTTCTCTGGTGAGTTAATCAAATGTTAACAACATCTGAAAGAGGTGTTTTTATGCCACGTAAGACTTAATAAAACCATCATCTTGCATTTAACTGCTTTGGTGGGGAAAAGCTGTTAACTAGAAGGATCACGGCAAAGGAAACAGGTTTTGGGCTCTGCCTGCCAACAGATTTATTCTTCTTATGAACAATTGATCCCACTTAATGACCAGACCATACCATATTTACTAGCTACCACCAAGGATTTCCCAGACCTCACAGTCCACAGAATCACAGAACATTAGGGACTGGAAGGGACCTTGAAAGATCATCTAGTGCAATCTCCCTGCCACAGCAGGATCCCCTACATCAAGTCACACAGGAACATGTCCAGCTGGGTTTGAAACGTCTCCAGAGAAGGAGACTCCATAACCCCCCTGGGCAGTACGTTCCAGTGTTCTGTAGGTCTGTGAAACACTTGCACATTATGATCTCACCTCATGATACAGTCTCTCTCTATTCAAGTTTATACATGACGTGGAAAGTCTCCGAGATGTACTCTGAGGTGTAAAATGAGTGTAATTCCCCTGGAATGAAAGGGACGTGCCAATTTCTATCAAGTGAAGCTGTAGCCCACAATGTCTCAAAGACATTTGCTTTTGTCTAGCAAACAAGCAAACAAACATCCTTGATTTCAATGGAAAAGAACACTTATGTCTCTCCTTGCTCGAGTACAGGAGGAGATCAAAGATGGCACAACCTCTTCTTGCAAGGCAGCGTTTCACTACCAGACAATTAATATGATAGGATCAGGGAAATGGAAATTTGTTCCATGCTTAGGTGTTTCCCCTCATGGACAGGAAAACGACTCGGTTTATAATTTTCTGTCTTTAGGCAAAAAGGTAACTGTGATTTGCATGTTTGTCAGTTTGTGCTTGAGAGGAACGAGATTTACTTAAAAACAAGCTCAGCCAGCTAAATGAAATGCCAGTGGTCTTATTATCCTGAGAGAGAGCAAAGCACTTAAGCCCATGATTAAAATGAAGTTAATTGAATTTAAGCGTGTGCTTAGAGTAAAGCAGAGCCATAAATACTTTGCTGAACAGAAAGGAGTTGAGTTTCATTCCTGAGACCAATGTTTGTAACCTTCTAGCAGCAGTTCCAGCTGTCTCACCAGTTTTGGCACCAGTATTCACGGAATCACAGAACATTAGGGATTGGAAGGGACCTTGAAAGATCATCTGGTCCAATCCCCCTGCCACAGCAGGATCACCTAG
>JAOXOE010000765.1:11424592-11436243 GCA_028565055.1 Phoeniculus purpureus | reverse complement strand
AGCCTTGAGCTCTGTGGTAACGGGTTGGACTTGATGATCTGTGAGGTCTCTTCCAACCTTGGTGATACTGTGATACTCACAAACTATAGAATCATAGAATGATAGTGGCCAGGGTCAGAAGGGACCTTAAAGATCATCTAGTTCCAACCCCCCTGCAGAGGCAGGGACACCTTCACTAGAGCAGGTTACTCCAAGATAAGGAATATCCCCCCAAAAAGGTGCCCGTAGACCCCTCTTGCTAGCTGGACAATATGTTATGGGCTAAGTAGTCAGAGTCTTCATTGACAGGCAGAAAACTAACCTTGTGTTGACTGTTGTTCCCACTGATTTCAAAATCCGTTGGGAATGAGGAAGGGTGAAAGGATGACAGACCTCCCAGTTGGCTGGAATAATGACACTGATGGATTGAACTGTAGCTTGCATTTGAATGGAGTGCTGACAGCAGGGTCATGGAATGCTTCCAGAGAACTCCCAAGACTTCGGTGTGGCAGTTTGATGCATTATTCTGCAGTGGTCTGGGTTGGTATCTAGGAAAAAGGGGGTTGCTGTTTGTATCTCTCATCAGGTACAGAATCCAGCAGGAAAATTCCACATTGATGGTTGTCTGTAAAATCTCGGCAATGAAAGACTTGCAGTGACTTTTGTCAGTGAGTCTGATTCTTTATCTCTGTGTGAGCTCGGTCAGTGAATCTCTGGTTCTGCTGATGGCCCTGAGGCAGAAGTTTGCCTGGACTGGGTGTGTTAGTGCAGTTCTGGTGTAAATCAGTGCACTCCTCTCTGCAGAGAGAAGCCCGTTGCTCCCTGTGCAATCAGTAGGGTCACAGAGGGAGATGTGATTGCGGTCCATGCTGGTGCCTGAGATCTTTGGGAGATGCAAGGAATTTGCATGCCAGGGTTTCCAGATGAAGTGAGGTTACGCTGAGATAAGCCCAGCTTAGCTGACCGCAGCACACGGCTCACTGGTCCCTTTCTGATGGAGAGAGCGATTTGTGCCAAGCTAATTTTCATCCCCCAACTGTGTTTTGAACATTGATTAACGACGTGCCAAGGAGATACGGCAGCACAAAACCAGCCCCAAAGCTCTTGGATGTAAGGAGTGTTGTTTTGCTTGCGGGAGGGAGCTCGTGAGGGATGTGGCACCCTTTCTGCTGTGAGCATCCCCCCGCGCTCCATCAATGCTCCTATTGAGCCCACAGCGAGTTGGGTGGCAGAGCTTGGCTCTGCAGCAAAACTTGTACATCTTAATTAACTTTTTTTTTTAAGTGAATCAGCTTGAGCCTGGGAGAGGAGCTGAGGGGCATTTGAAGGTGAAAACCTAGGAGTGCTCTCCTGAACCCACCTGGTTCTGTGGGCACTACGTGATGCTGCGGATCTTCATGGGCGCAGTTCATAGTGGGTAGCTGGGGCTGTAGGGCAGGTCTTGCTCTTCTCTTTCCCTTCTCAAAAGGCAGCCCCTGCCCCAGCAGCTCCCAGCTGCTGCCTGCCAAGTGGAAGGCTTCAGCTGAAGGGGAACAATAGGCAGTTTTATCCTTGAGTCAGCAAGGCTGGCTGGGAACGGCATGGCAGAGGTGATGAACTCCAACGAGGAGAGGGGAGAGTGTTGACAAATTCATTTTAAGCCAGACTGGGCAGAGGACCAGAACAGGCACCGCGGGGAGCCGCTCCTACAGCCTGCCTGTGGGAATCACCGATAACACGGCCCTGGGGGGGGGCATTTTTCTGCACTGAGGAAAAACTGGGAAGGTGTTTTCCCCCCATAAGTCGTGGAAAGCATTGGGTTCGATGCTGACCTGAAGGAGAAAAGGTTTTCTTGGCAGGCTGCTCTCAGGGATACGGTGGGGAAATGATCAAACAAGTCCTTCAGTAGCCAGGCTTGTCAAGACGAATATTAGAGGGATTGTCCACTGCCGTCAGCCAGACGCTGAAATCGAGGCAAGGGTTGGAATTTCGATGTAATTGGAACCATATTCCGGTGCAGCAGAGCTGGGGTAGCCGAGGTGGGCTGAGTCAGAGAGCACAGACGTCTCTCTCTGAGCGATGATTCGGCATGGAAATCACTGAGCCTGGGCCAGTTTGCACCAGCTGAAGGTTTGGCTTTGTGACTTCTGACTCTTTTTTCAGTAGATTCTTTCTCCTTACTCTTCACCTTGGATATAGGAAGGGAATGAAGTGCTTTCCTGCAGAAACAAAGTGCCACTAGTGGGTATAGCAGTATCAAGGGAAACCATGAGCATAATTAAACTGCTTTGGTAGGGGATTGGACTAGATGATTTGTTGAGGTCCCTTCCAATCCCTAATGTTCCGTGATTCTGTAAGTTCCCTCAGATCCTACATTGCTCCTAGTTCCTCCAAGACCTATGGGCCCTCGCTGTCTCTTTGGGACAGGATGAAGGTGCCACAACCACGCAGGGTCCAGTCTTGCCTCTGTGAGGCCCTGAGGCAGACCCACCAACAAAGGCTCATTGAAGGGAAGCTGAGCTCCTGCTGGGAGATCGCCAACATTTAGGAGACCCTCAGTTCATCCTAATGATGGGCAGACAGGTCCACTTTGGAGAGAGCTGGTGAAAAGCAAGGAGGGCTGCAGGAAGAGTTGGCCATCAGGCTTTGCCTTAGTTAATTTTGGGAGGCGAGTGGGCAGTGTCTCAGTCAAATCCAGCATGAAACAGATTGTGGTCTGCGGTCCTAAACAGACGTCTACGACCGACAGCATCCTCAAAGCCACGTCCAGAGGTTCATCTGTGCCAGTGAGGACTCTCCTCTGATGGTGCAGAGAACCTCTACTGGGCTGAAATGGTGACTTTTGCAGCTTACTTATTTGTTTTCACTCCATCCCATCCTGGTAACCAAAACTGGGCATAGTTTTGGTGCCCTCCCACAACTAGGGCATTATCGTGGTGGTGAGAATCCAGTCTCAGATGAGCTGAGCATCCTCAGCTTACCTGGGTGTACACTACACCTTCAGCTTAAGCCCAGAGGCAGTCAGCAGCCCTGCAGCCCAGCTCCATAAATCATCTCTCATGCGCTGACTGAGCATTACCCACATCCATGGTCAGGGCTGCTGGCCACAAACCACAGCAATAGTGAGCCAGGCTGAGTGGGAAATGCTGTGCTAGCCAAACCAGCAGCAAGGAAACGCCCAGCTCCTGTCTGCCCACAGCTTTGCTCGCAGTGACTCCACTTCTTAGAAAGCTGAAAGGCTGCAGTCAGCTCTCCGTGGGGCCAGTCACACAGGTACCACCAACCATCTGCTTGTCTGGGTGAGAAGGAGCTGTTAGAGCCTCTCAGCCTGTCCTGTGCTGAAATCAGAACAGGTCTCAACCCATGTTTGTTGCCCATCAGCAACTCAGCATCCATGTCCAGACCCATCTGTCATACAGCCGAGGTATCTGTGCTTGGTTTGGTGCAAGTTGATTCATTGATAAGCATCTGTCCTTCTCTGTGTCCTAAACAATAAAATACTGAGGATTTTTTGCAGAAGTTGAATCATTGTGTAATTAAATCAGGTTTCAGCTGGGATCCCAAAGTGCAAGTAGCTGTTCCCCGAGGAAATATTGAAAATAAAATGTTTCACTTCATTTCTTTATATTTTGTTGAGAGGTGGAACATGGACGACAGTGAAGATTTTGCACTCAATGAAGAAAAAGCTGCCCTGGCCTCTTTTCTGTCTGCTTTTGCCTCTTTTCTGCCTTCTTTTGCCTCTTTCCATAGAAGGAATCATAGAATAGACAGGGTTGGAAGGGACCTTAAAGATCATCTGGTTCCAACCCTGCTGCATAGGCAGGGACACCTTCACTAGAGCAGGTTACTCAGAGATCTCTTCCTTTGGTTCCTCTGCTTCATGATAGTCAACTCAATAGAGCAAGTCAACTGGCAGCTCTCAGAGTTTCCTCTCTTGCAGCCCCAGAAGGACTTTCTGGGTGCTGTCAGGTGGGGTTTGGTTCCATGCTGGGCTTCAGCTCTGAGAGGAAGGAAGTTTACCAGCTCCTCTTGTGCTTTGTTGTTCCCTGTAGCCCCAATGTGTGTGCGGTGCAGAAGCTGATCGGCACCAACAGGAAATACTTCACCAACTGCAAGCAGTGGTACCAGAGGAAGATCTGTGGGAAGTCAACGTAAGTACCTGAGCTCCAGCCAGGGTCACTGCAAAGACCCCACTGGGGAGGTGGGTGCTGGGTAGGAGAAGGAAAAGGTGTGACGGGCATGGGATGTCTCAGCTTAAGGCTTGGGCTTAATGTGAGTGTGCTCAGAATTCTTTTAGCGTTTTACTTCCTGAGAAATATTTGGGGTTTTCTCCATCAGCAAACATGATCCTAAAACACTGAGATGTTAAGAATGGAAAGAACCGTGTAACTACAAACCCTAATCGTTTATTTTGATTGCATTCCTACGTATATTTGTATCACAAGGGCTGTGGTTAGTAGATCAAGAGAGGTTCTCCTTCCCCTTTACTCTGCCCTGGTGAGATCACAACTGGAATTTTGTGTCCAGTTCTGGGCTCCTCAGTTCCAGGACACAGAACTACAGAGCCACAAAGATGATAAAGGGAGGGGAGCATCTCCCTGATGAGGAAAGGCTGAGGGAGCTGGATCTCTTGAGCTTGGAAAAAAGGAGACTGAGAGATGACCCCATGAATGTTGATAAATATGGAAAGGGCAGGTGTCAGGAGGATGGAGCCAGGCTCTGCTCACTATGTCAGGACAAGAGACAATGGGTGTGAGCTGGAACATAGGAGGTTCCACAACAATCTGAGAAGGAACTTCTTCCCAGTGAGGGTGACAGAGCACTGGAAGGGGCTGCCCAGGTAGGTTGTGGAGTCTCCTCTGGAGACATTGAAAACCCATCTGGCCATGTTCCTGTGTGACTGGATCTAGGTGATCCTGCTGTGATGGGGGGGATTGGACTGGATGATCTTTCAAGGTCCCTTCCAATTCCTAATGTTCTGTGATTCTGTATAGAGCTCTGTAGCACAGTGTGTGCCAGATGGTTTCTAGTCCTTAGCTCTGTCTCCTTCCAACAGTCAGTGCTGCCTGGATAAAGAAGCCCCAAAACAACCCCCAAAACAACCAGGCAATCCAGAGCTGATGGAGAGAGTTAAACATCCATGTATGCAAGGGAAACAGAAACAAGGGGAAAGAGGTATCAGTTTAACCAGCTCTCTCTGATGTTAATTAGGAAAGTTAAATAGACTCTCAGGCCAATTCTGTGTTTAAAATTGCAAACAGTACTGTTTGAGTAGCTGTTGCACAGAGGATCTGTGTGAGCAGCGTGGGGACATCCTTCTGAGAGATGTAGTCAGCAGATAGTTAAGGAGCCTCGTGCCTGACAGTCTGCCAGGCTGGAGATCTGGAGCAGTGTGGACCATACTGGGCTTTCAGACACGGTTGCTGGTTCCCACTTCAGCAGGCACCACCACGTTACCCTGTGCTGGCTGTGGGGAGCAGGGCTGTGGGCTGGGTCTGGTCCTGGTCAGGTCAAACACAAACAGCAGAAAATCCCCTCGTGTTTCTGATAGGGTCCAATGTAAATTAGATTAGATCTACGGGAACACGCTGCCCGTTACTGCAGCATAAATGGCCTCTGTTTCTGTAGTCAACAGCAGACTCTGAGATCTCAAACTGTGATAAGCTGCTGTTTTGGTGCCTTCACTGGTTTAGCTCTGCTGGCTAGCAGTGGGGACTCATTTCATGGGCTAGTGTTCATTGGGTGAGGAAGGAGGCAAAGCAGTACTTGTCACTGTGTGGTGCTTTTGGCCTTTCATTGTGCTACCAGTGAATTTATAGAATCATAGGGTTGGAAGGGACCTCCATAAGTCATCTAGTCCAACCCTCCTACAACAAGCAGGGACATCTCAAACTAGAACAGATTTCCCAGAGCCCCATCCAGCCTGACCTTGAATGGCTTCAGGGATGGGGCCTCCATCACCTCTCTGGGCAGCCTGTTCCAGGGACCACCCCACCCTCAGATTCAAGAACTTTTTCCTCCTGCCCAGCCTAAATCTGCCCTTTTCCAGCTTCAAACCATGACCCCGCATCTTATCATTCCCTGCCCTTGTAAACAGTCTTCCCCAGCCTTCTGACAGCTCCTTTCAGGGATTGGAAGGTCACCCTTAGGTCAGTATAATTTATATGTAGTGCTATAAGATCACTAGAGCTAAATTCTTTGTATCAGGAAGATATTCAGAATGTTAATGGTTGGACTCAATGATCTTAAAGGTCTTTTCCAATTTGACTGATTCTATGATGAGCAGGCAATAGTGGTTTCCCTTGTGTCCAGTTGCTTTACAGAAGGAGGACATAGGAAAAAAGGAGAGGTGATGTTGTACAAACAAATAACCACCCTTCTCTGCTTGATCCCACAAAACCACCCAATCTGGGAAGACTTAATTGGAGTTTTAAGAGTTCAGGCACTATTCTTGGCTCAATGGTGGGGTTTTTTGATGTAAAATGGACAAGAATACAGACTGGCAATGCGGTATCATTACTGCCTCATCTGATAACAGAGTAGCTTAGAAGGGCTCCAAAGACAACATGACTCAGCTGTGGATGTGGGGTGGCTCTGCTGGTTTAGTCACCAAAAGGCCAAACCATCCAGTCGGGGATTTCCTCGGCTCTCAAGTAAATAAGCAACTAACCTCACATCACCCAAGTGACCAGTTGGATATGGCAGAGACAAACCCATTCACTTATCTCCAGGAAGAGGTGGAACATCTGGCAGTGTTTCACGATTTGGTTTGAGGAGATGGTGTGACTAACCTCATTTTCTCTGCTCTTAGCCCAGCGCCTGAGCCAGTGACGCATTGCTGGAGAAAAGCACACAGAACCTGCCTGTTCACCTCTGAGATAATGTTCCCCTTACATGTGGAATTTGCTCACTGTTCTTCACTTTGCAGCATCTCCACAATGGGTGTTATTGTCTTCTTCGCTTTTCCTAGTCATTTTTTAACCTGGGTCCTGCTCTGTCCATTAGCAGAACAAAAGACACTGCCTTGACTCAGATTTTCCAGAGGACCCCAAGACAGCTCTGATTACAAATGTTTGCTGGTGATGGTTCCCACAGGACGTGGTGTTCCCAGCGTATGGAAACAATCAGGAGTCTTTTGGGCCATAAAGGACTTGATGTGTTATGCAGCAGCAGTTAAAAGTCTTAAACCAGTGTTAGGGGCTTGGTGCTGCTCTGAGCTCAGTGCATCAGCACCCAAGAGGGTACATGGGTGCAGTTAGTGGTGCTCAGCAGGAACCCTTGAAACTGGGCTGGTCCATGAGAGGTTTTGAAAAGACCAGATGCCTTTAAATCCCTGCAAGTGTCAATGTTTTCCATGTCCATCAGCTTAACTGGGGGGATCCAGCCTTTGCTCAGGATCTTCTTCCCACAAAGAGAGGGGAGCACTTGGAACGGGCAGCCCAGGGAGGGAGTGGAGGCACCATCCCTGGCAGGGTTCATCAAACAGCAGATAAGGTGTTTTAGGAGATGAGTTAGTGGTAGGGTGGATGGTTGGACTTGATGATCTTGAAGATCTTTTCCAACCTTGATGCTTGTATGATTCTGTGGTCAGAAGTCCTCTTCTGTAGCTGCATGTTTTGTCTTCTTGTTGCCAGGGGGATCCACTCCATCAACCCAGGGTGGGTGGTAGATAAGAGTATGGGTAAGCATTGTAACTTCCCCTTCTAAAAGGTTTTCACACATGTGAGAGGATGATCTTGATGATCTTGAAGGTCTTTTCCAACCTTGATAATTCTATGATTCCAAGAGCAGCCCTGGAACAGGAGAGACTTGACCCATCTCACCTACTACTTCACATTTGACCTGACTATTTCTCTCTTTATTTGCTTAAAGTGTCGGTGGTGCCACAAAGTTTGGACCAAATGATCCGTCAGGTCCCTCCCAACCTGCTATTGTCTGACTTCATGATTCTATGAAGCTGAATATGTGCTGCAGGTGCAGATACCTGGCGCCAGGACAACAGTTTTGACTGCTTTGATTTCTTTTCCTGCTCTGAGGAAGTGAGGAAGGAAGTCACTGAGAAACCAGGTAGTGCAGGAAAGCAAAGCTGAGCTCCTGCGGAGCTGACTGAGAGCACAGAGATGAGTGAGTACGGTAGAAAAGCTGCTGCAAGCCTGTGGTGTAACTTCACTTTTTCTTGAGCGATCACATTGTGTGTCAGGAGATGCAGAGGCTGGAGCAGCATGGAAAGCCAGCTCAAAGGACATGAATGTGCCTGGTTTCCAGCTGCATTACCTTTTGGTCTCTGCTCCAGGCTCATGACTGAGAGCTCTCAGTCACCCTGGGGTGTGCTGAGCCTGTTGCTGAGCTGCCCCTGAGCTCTTAGCAGGAGCAAACAGGTGGTGAGGCTTTGCAGGTTCGTGTCTTGTGCAGCATCTTCTGGTCCATGGGAGCGGAGAGCTCTACTGGGGCTGGAGGCGCACGATGCAAAGCTCCACTTGCGCCTCAGAAAAGGACTTTTCTTCCCTCTTTATCTGCTTTTTCTCCCTGTTTTTCTCCTCTGTGCTGAAGTGTTGACTCACACAGTCACCAAGAAATTAGTGGGTTTATGTGCATTTTTATCGCTGCTGATGAAGGGGGAGATAAGGCAGTTGGCAAGAAGTCTGACACCGCTTTGATTTTAATGAGCACTGAAACCAGATTGTTTTGGTAATTAGGTAATTTTCCACTGTTGGCCACTCCAGAGTCAAAGCAAGGGCTTATTTAGGGGATATTCTCATCGTTCTGCCCGTGCTTGTGATATTTTTCTATCTCCCTTATGCACTGGACTCACTCATCCAGAACCGGGGTTGCAGTCGAATGCGTCCCCAGACAATTTCTTGTCGTGAGAATGAAAAGGCAACTTAGATAAATCTGAGGGTTGATTATTTTTTGAAGGAATAACTTGTGGCAGTAAGTTGCCCCTTAATCCATTACTTATTTTATTTTTCTTTTTAAATTAATTTTCATTTTCTTGTACTTGTCTCAGTTCAGGAAAAAAAAAACCCCAACCCAAAACTCTGGCAGTTCCTTTACAAAAACAAATGGGTTTTGTTACAGGAAATGACTACAAATGGATCTTTAGTCACTAATATATGCCTAAGCTTATTTTTATTACCTCGAGAAAAGCACTTAACGTTTCATTTCGGATCCTACCAATGCAGCAGTTAGGGTCATCCCTCCCTACTAGAAGGCAGGGAGCTTCCTTCTGCAGCCAGACACAGAGAGACGTTTAAGAAAGAGGCTGTTTTGAAACCAGAGGCTGAAAAACGATAGATTGAACTCAAAATGACTCAATGAGGAGCTCAGGAAGTTGTGGTTCAAGGAGCTGCGGAGAGGATGGCAAATGCTCTTTGGATGGGGACAGTGCTGATTTATCCCACGTTGCTGGCACCCGCTGTGTCCTGGTGTAGTGGGCTGTGGCCGCTGGGCAGACACCAGAAACAGGGATGGACTTGGCAGCCCTAGAGGCTTTTGTGCAGAACCCACCACGAGGTATTGTGGCCGGAGGGGTTCAGTGTTTTCTCCCCTGGCTATGTAAGAGGAATACAGCTCCTGAGGCAGCAGACTGTGGCTCCGGCCCAGCTGGAGGAGGACAAGTGAAAGCAGCAGCTTCCTCCTGTATGGATGCGTAGGACACTGTAGCATCGAGTCCTGCACTAGGACTGAGCAGCCTTCCGTCACAGCTGTGCTCCTCCTCCCTGAGGGGTGGAGGAAGCTGCAGGACCAGCCGTGAGGGTGCTCTGTGCCCAGCCCTGAGCAACCCTTTGAGTGGTGCCCAGGTGCCTTTGGGTGAGCTGGGTGGTCTTGTGCTCCCCCCGAGTTCACCAGCCATGGAAGGGCAAATCACAGAACATTAGGGACTGGAAGGGACCTCAAAAGATCATCTAGTCCAATCCATGGCTGAGGCAGTTTTTCCCAAAAAAAGCTCATCTCTGGCTCCATGGAAGTGCAAACACTTGGCTGGGCACCTCTGGGTTCACCTGGCCCTTTGCAGAGGTTTTCTGGCTCTCAGTGCTACCATACAAAATGCTTTCTACGTGTTGATCACCTTCAGTTGGTGAGAGTGGGGGCTTGAAGGAGATCCTTCATGCATGGAGCTGGCCTCAATTCTTCCCACCACTATCTTCCCATGTGGGGTGCTGCTGGAGGTGCCCATGAAGCCACTGAAGAGCAAGCAGTGTGGTCCCTCCATCCACTCTCTAGAGGGGATGCCCCATCCCTAGAAGTGTTCACGACCAGGTTGGATAGGGGCTCTGGACAACCTGGGCTGGTGTCACTGCCCATGACAACAGATTGGGACTGGATGGTCTCTGAGGTCCCTTCCAACCTAAACCAGCCTGTGAAGTGTTGAGGGATGTGGTTTAGGGGTAAACTTGTAAGGTAGGGTAGATGGTTGGACTTGGTGATCACGGGGTCTTTTCCAACCGGAGTGATTCTGCGGTCCCTTCCCAGCGCCCTCCCATCACGGCAGGCGCCTGGCTGCTGGGGCAGCCCCGAGCCAGCGAGTCCCGCTCTGTGCATCAGCTCCCGGCCCCTCCGTCACACCTCATTAATCTGCAATCGATCCATAAATAAACCTTTCAAAGCCGACGTCAGCACCGGGGAACTATTTGCGCTGAACTCTGGAATGATTTCTCTTTAATCAGCTCCTCGTCTTTGATTACGGCTCTGAACCGAGGGAACTGTCTAGACTGGATTTAGTTTCTAGGGTGAAAAAAAAGTGAAATGGGAGGTAGGGGAGGGAGGTGGCGGAGGGGGGGGAGAAGTGTGAGTTTGTAATGAACACGAGACAGGGGGGCTGGGGAGAGCGGAGCAGCGGGGTGTTAAGATCTCCGGTAGTCAAAGGAAGAGATTGCTTTAGGCTAACTCTTTCCCACATGGAATATATAATGTCTAGACAATCAGTCTGAGTTGGCTTTGTAATTCTCTTAGGAAACCGTGACACGGAATTTATTTGCTTCTGTCACAGCAAGGCAGGTATTTGTTTCACTTACTGGCTCTTTAATTACCCTGAAGAATTCCCTCTTCAACCCCAGGCGTATCCCCTGTTTGTTAACAGGGCTCAAACGATGACAAAGAGCTGGAGCTGGAGCGTGAGGATTTTTTCTTCCTTTGCTCTGTGCGTGAGTGTGACGAGGCTCAGCCCGACAGCATCCTGCTTGTCTGGAAGCCAGCCGGGAGCGTGGGGAAACACTCGGTTTGGGGAGCAACTCCCTCGCTGCCTTCACCCATCTGACAGGGGTCTGGCTCCTTCCACACTGAGTGTGAGAGCAGTATGTCGAGGAAACCTCTGTGAAAAATAAACAGGCGACTTCTGAACTGATTTAGCCCCCCCCACACCTTTTCCTTCTCCACTGTTAATATAAAACGATGTTCCACTCATGGCCAGTTTGGGGAACCAGATGAGTTTTCTTTCCCATTGAGCTGCGGGTGATGGATGCAGCAGTTGGGCAGCTCTTGCCTTAGGGTCTGCAAATTTACTCACAAACCATAGACTCACGGAACAATAGAGTGGCCAGGGCTGGAAACGACCTTAAGGATCGACGAGTTCCAACCCCTTGTGCAGGGGTTGTGCAGGGACACCTTCACTAGATCAGATTAAGGGGATATTCCCTATCTTGGAGTAATCTGATCTAGTGAAGGTGTCCCCGCTTGTGTAGGGGGGTTGGAAC
>JAOXOE010000765.1:11370510-11424492 GCA_028565055.1 Phoeniculus purpureus | reverse complement strand
ATCCCTGCCCTCCAGCGTGTCTGCTGCACCACACAGCTTGGTGTCGTCAGCAAACTTGCTGAGGGTGCACTCAGTGCGTCTGTCCGTGTCACCGACAAAGATGTTGAACAAGGCTGGTCCCAGGACCGATCCCTGAGGGACTCTGCTTGTCACTGGCCTCCACTTGGACATGGATCCATCTTCATAAAAGGAAGGTCACCAGATACTTTTTCAGTCATCTTCAAGAGAAATCTCTGAAGATCCCCTACTGTAACACACTCAGCTGAGAAACAGCAAGCAGGGCTGTTTGGAAGCTTCACGTCATCAGGTCCTTTCTAGCTATTCATGGAATAACAGAATCACAGAACATTAGAGATTGGAAGGGACCTCGAAAGATCATCCAGTTTAATCCCCAGTGGGATCCCCTAGATCAGTTTGCACAGGAAAATATCCAGGTGCGTTTTAAATGATGGCTCTATCATTCTGTTATTAACAGTTGTAAGAGTTAGTGCAAGTGAAAGATCTTTCTTACACCACTCCCATCCAGGTTCTCCTTGATTTGTTTGAGAGTTTACCGTCCATCTTTGGGGTGCTGTGATTCAACCCCACCAAAGAAATCTTAAAATTATTTTATTTTTTAATTTTAAATTTCATTTTTAATTTTTCATTCATTATAAAATCCATAAACCTTTAATTCCCATCTCAAAAGTCATCTCTCCAGTTACTGTATGACCTTTAAATAACCTGAAGCATTCAGAAGAAAACAATTGAAAAGCACTGCCATGTTGTAACTTGTTCTTCTGCTCACTGACCAGAGCAATCACCCAATCATTCAGGTTGGGAAAGACCCCTGGGATCATCGAGTCCAACCATCAACCCTACTGTACATCCCCAAACACTATATCCAAGTGACTTTTAAACACATCCAGGGATGGGGACTCAACCCCCACCCTGGGCAGCCCCGTCCAGCGCCTGACCACTCTCTCCAGGAAGAATTTCTTCCTGATGGCCAGTCCAACCCTCCCCTGTTGGAGCTTGAGGCCCTTCCCTCTGCTTCTGTTGCTAATGACTTATGAGAAGAGACCAGCACCAACATCTCCACAGTGTCCTTTCAGATAGTTGTAGAGAGCGATGAGGTCTCCCCTCAGCCTCCTCTTCCTCGAGCTAAACAGCTCCAACTCTCTCCATCTCTCCCTATAAGATTTATTCTCCAGGCCCTTCAGTCATTTTACTCTGAAATTAATTGTATTAATTTCTGCCTTCAGTCTATGAGTTTGGTGCCCAACTTTTCCATTCATACCATTAAATATCTGTGTGCAGCCACAGAATTAGCTCCACCCTTAAGGTAACTTAAGGATAATCCTCGTCAATGATACTGTAATTAGCAGAACAGCCTTTCCAATATTGCTTTTTATAGTCCTGAGCTTCCCTTTAAGATACATAAATTCTGTGAGTCATTTGCCTTTAATTCTGTTTCACTGGGAAGATCAAATGGTCCTTCCAGTGGAAAGTTTAGTTTAGGTTTCTCTCCTTCTCTGGAGACATTTAAAACATTTAGGGGTTGGACTTGATGATCTTTTAGGTCCCTTCCAAACGTGGTAATACTATGATGAAAATGTTTGGAGACATTTGTCCGGGTTCTGGTTGTTTATGACCATCTGTAAAGGATCCCTTCTCCAAAGCCCTGCATACAAAATGGTGTCTGGTGCTTAGGGACAGAGCTCCACAGATTTTTTGAGAACCACGGTCCCTGGAGGGGTTCAACAAACAACCAGGCAGGGCATCTGGGGAGATAGATGGGTTAGTGGTTGGGGGTTATAGGGTGGATGGTTGGATCTTGAAGGTCTTTTCCAACCTTGATGATTCTGTGATTCAGGTGATCCTGCTCTGGCAGGGGGATTCAACTAGATGACCTTTCAAGGTCCCAATCCTTAATGATTCTGTGATTCTATGGTAACATGGTAAAGATGTTAGAGTTTATCCAGTGCTTCCCAAAACTCACAGCTCTCATTGTATATTTTTAACTTTTCTTCTTCATTAACCATGAAATCTGACGTTTTGGATATAGGAGGTTAGTTTTCAATTTCAGAGTTGCGATTCTGTTTTGAAAGATGCCCTTTTTGACTAATGGGGTGGTTAGCAGATCAAGAGAGGTTCTCACCTCCCTCTGCTCTGCCCTGGTGAGACCACATCTGGAGTCTTGCATCCAGTTCTGGGCCACTCAGTTCCAGAAGGACACAGACCTTCTGGAGAGAGTCCAGTGCACAGCCACAGAGATGATGAGGAAAGGCTGAGGGAGCTGGGTTTCTTGAGATTGGAAAAAAAGAGACTGAACTGTGATCTCATTAATGCTGACAAATATGGAAAGGGCAGGAGTCAGGAGGATGGAGCCAGGCTCTGCCCAGGGGCACCCAGCGACAGGACAAGGAGCACCGGGTGTGAGCTGGAACAGAGGAGGTTCCACATCAATATTAGTAGGACCTTCTTCACAATGAGGGTGTCAGAGTCCTGGAAGGGGCTTCCCAGTTGGGTTGTGGAGTCTCCTTCTCTGGAGACATTTCAAAACTGCCTGGACATGTTCCTGTGCAACTGGATCTAGGGGATCCTGCCATGGCAGGGGCATTGGGTTGGAAGATCTTTTGAGGTCTCTTCCCATCCCTTTGAAGCTCAATCTTGGTCTTCAAAGAAGTGATCTTTGAATGTTAACCAGATCCTGTGTTAAGAACATAAAAGTCATTGAATGGCATTGAGCTTTGTATCGTAGCAAGAATAATTGAGAGGAAGAGAGGATTGAGTTGGAGGAGATCTAGGGGATCCTGATGTGGCAGGAGGATTGGACTGGATGACCTTTCGAGATCCCTTCCAATTACTAATGTTATGTGATTCCATGAGAAGGGAAAGAAAATGAACTCCATCATTTTCTTATGGTAGATGTTTGCAGGATAAGTTGTTTTCACATAAACTGATTATATAAATTTACGAAATGAAATCTCATGCAGGATAGCACCTGTCTAGGTCCTACCTGAATTTTAAGTCACAGTAATTTCTACATCAACGGATAGTGGTGTTGGTCCATTTATAGACAAATACAGATAAGTATAGACATGGTCTATCTAATACATAAACCTAACACAGACTCACAGAATCACAGAACTTTAGAGACTGGAAGGAACCTCAGAATTTATCTATTAACAATAACTCTGGTTGTAACTTGGAGTGGAAGCTGTTTGCCCTGACTTTGTGGAAACCCACATTCACAGAATCACAGAATCACAGAACATGAGGGATTGGAAGGGCTCTCAAAAGATCATCCAGTCCAATCCCCCTGACACAGCAGGGTCCCCTAGATCCAGTCACACAGGAACATATCCAGGCAGGTTTTAAATGTCTCCAGAGAAGGAGACTCCACAACCCCATGGGCAGCCCCTTCCAGTGCTCTGTCACCCTTACTGGGAAGAAGGTCCTTCTCATATAGATGTGGAACCTCCTATGTTCCAACTGGCACCCATTGCCTCTTGTCCTACCATTGGATGACAAAATAAATAGACATACAAAAATGTATGAATATGATACTCAGAGAACACAAAATGTTTTCACTGAATCACAGAATTATTGAGGCTGGAAAAGACCTCTGAGATGAGCATTACATAGAAAGGATTTGATTTTAATTTTACCAGAGTACCAGAGGCAATTTGCAGCTGCAAGGATGGTGCAGAGTGGATTGCAGAACGGATCAACAATGCAACAAAAGGTCTGAGGTCTGCAGTAGGCTTGTGCTGCCTACAGTAAAGTACAAGCTGCCACATTTTCTCTGGCTACTAAATAAAACATTAGCAGTGTTAACGGGACATGGTTGTGTCTACCTGTAGTGAGTCCTGCATTTATTTTACTTTATGTACAGACGAAGAGATATTAGAAGGGACAGAACAGGTTGATATGACTACCATGGAAGACTAGCAGAGTTTAGCACATGTCCTATATCCATTTAAAGTATTCTATTAAAAATATTAAAAATTCTATTAAAATAACAGTAAAATTAGAATAAGAAGAAATATGATTCTATGATTCTATGATTCTAAATACATTAGAAAGCATTTATAATAATTCTGTGTAATTTATTTTGTTTTGGATTACGTTACACTTCCCAAATTATACTCAAATACTCCAAAAATATCCTAAGCCTTGCTGTCAGTCAAAGCCCGGCTTAGACAAACAGACACAGTCTCATTCCTTAATTTGTGGCCTATTTTGGTGTAATATCACTATTCAATTCTTCATCTTTTTCAGGTTCACCCGGACATACTTCACAAATTCAAGGCCCAAATAGAAATTTAAGGGTCTGCAAATGCATTTTAACTGAGGACAAAAAAAATGATGTTCTCAGGAACCCTTGTTAACCAAAGCTGCGATGTTTCATAGAGCTAAGGAATTAGCACAATTCATGTTCAGGCAGCCTTTCCAAATGTCTTCTCCTGATAATTCAGCTAAACTGTCATATTTTTTAAAAGTATTTCAGAGTTGGTACAGAATGAGATCATTGTTAGGAGCCTCTCTAATATACATGTGCATTCATATGCATTTTTCCCCAAGGTGATTCACACAGCTGGCTGTGGAATACATTTAGTAGACTCTCATACATAGGGCTGTCTTTCTGTCATAATCTTTCTTTTCATAGGACAATTTGTGGGACTCCATGATATGCAGCTAGCAGTGCCTGTACTCAAATGAAGTGATACTGAATTTCTATTATGCATGTGCCTTGGAAACCTAGCAGCTCACCATAAAGATTTTATTCACACAGCAGATTTGTTGTTACTTAGATAGTTTCAGACAATTTTAGATTTGAATGGACATGGCAGGATCTGACAGCATAAAAAGAAATACCAGGAGAAAGACGCATGTAGAACCAAACGATATATGATGCAACCTAGAGAGCAACAAAGAAAGCAGGATGTTGAGGTGCTCTTGTAAACAACCGTCTTTCAAGGAATTCAGGTTTCTTTTTCACAGCACTTTTAAAATATTCAGTATGCATTACATAGGGAATAGATAGATGCACAGATAGATACGTACACGCGCGCCGCGCGCATGCTTGTACACAGATGCCGAGCTTGTCAAAATTCCTGCTTGTCTCCTAACCATGCTGGGATCAGTTTTAAAAAATCTTGTGTCTAGGCTGCAGACATAGAATATGCAAAACCGCAGATCAACCCGAGGCACATGCACCGTTTACGCTTCTCCCAAAGTCTCCTTCCACGCCTTGTACCTGTGCCTGGATCCGTACCTGTATCGCAGGAGCAAGCTGAGCACTACTCTTAATGCAGACATTGAGAGTCTTTATCTCTCGCCACATTTAATTTTTCATCTTCCAGCACCAAGGGAGGAAATGTTTATATATATATATATATATATGAAGCTGGAATCCTGCTCATTGATGTAAATGATGAGAGTACGTTGAAGAAACCTTCTCTTTCCTATGTAAAGAAAAGGGCCAGAACAGCAGTGGTTGAAAATTTGCTGCATATGGAAAGGAAAAATAGATGCTTTGTTCAGGGGAAGTTTTATTTATTCATGATTGTGGATGGAAGTAGCAGTGTTAGGATTTCCCCACACAGTCAGACTTCCATTCTGGATCTAAAATTGAGAACGACTGAGGGATGACCCCATGAATATTTATAAATATGTGAAAGGTGGGTGTCAGGGAGATGGATCCAGGCTCTGCTCAGGGGCACCCGATGGTAGGACAAGGATGTAAACTGGAACATAGGAGGTTACATATCAATATAAGAAGGAACTTCTTTGCAGTGAAGTTGACAGAGCCCTGGAAGGGGCTGCCCAGGGCAGGTTGTGTCTCCTTCTCTGGAGATGTTTGAAACTCACCTGGACGTATTCCTGTGCGACTGGATCTAGGTGATCCTGCTGTGGCAGGGGGATTGGACTGGATGATCTTTTGAGGTCCCTTCCAATCCCTAATGTTCTGTGATTCTGTGTAACCAGGTCAAAACACTGATATGGAAATGGGGTGTTAGTGCAGCATCTTTGGTCAGTCTGCCCTTCATTAAATTAGGTGCACTGGATGAGAAGACCCAAGTAGATACAAACGAACCTCCAAGATCTAGAGGAAGGATTTTGAAAGGAGGCAGAGGAACTGCCTGTAAGAGATCATGGAAATATATTCAGAGAGTTTTGGATGTTCAGCTTGTTCAGACACCTGCTCTGGGCTGGAATCTTGCAGTCCTGTCATTTGCAAGTTGTGATCCTGAACACCTCCACTCTGCTCACAACTATGGGGCTATACAGTCTGCTGACACACAGCCCTGACCCAGGGTGGCCACAGAGTGTTTCTCCCGCTCAGGTTTTCCAGTGCCATTGTAGGGGATGTTCTATGGGCTAATGCAGCCACTGCCCTTGACCCTCAGTAGCAATCCTGTGTTTAATAGAATCATAGAATCAATAGGGATTGGAAGGCACCTCGAAAGATCATCTAGTCCAGTTCTGATTTTTCCAGCCACAAAGCTTGTAAAGGAAATTAAAGCTTCACAAAGACCAGACGTAGCCTTGGTGGCTCCCTACCATTTGAGGTTTGTGGGTTCGGGATCCCAGAGGGCAGAGGACTCCTTGCTACCTACTGCAGTTTGGCTAATGAATTTATTCTGAGTTTGCTTCAGGTTTCACAGTTGAAAGCCCTCTGTTTCCTCGTTTTGGCCTGTGTTGGTGAAAAAGAGATTAAGGGAGAGGAACAGAAGGAGATGAGATACCCGAGGGCAGAAGATAAACCTCTCGTCCTATTTACCATGCAAATTACAGCAGATCTGTGAAAATACGTTGCCATGGCTGCTCATCAAAATGGAGACTTTTAAATCATCCTTGGTCTCTGGATCGGCCTCTAAGTGCCAAAACAGAGCCTAAACTCTCCAAATGAGAAGTGGGAACCGGTGCCACTCGTTTCCATGCCCAACCCACTGCTGCTCTGATCCATGGAAAGTTCTTTCTCTGCCAGTTTGACTCCTGGTGATTTTGGCTTCCCTGTAAATTGAATGCCGCTTCCCTGGTGACCTCTTTGGCCTGAAGCAACAACTGCATGAGACAGATCTCACTGAGAGATCTAACAGAAGTGAAATCTGTAGAGGTAGTGCTGGCACGGCTGGCAGACAGTCTGTGAGGAGTAAGTCGAGGCTTGGGAAGCAGCTCTGGAAGCTCTGCCCTTCTGATTTTAACTGGTAACAAGAAACCAGATCTTGTCCTTATGGGCTACGGGGCTGAGAAGAACTTCCCTGACTTGCCCACTATTATTACATCTCATGTATGGAAGGGTCCTAATGATGTCTCTTACCACCAGTTGCTTTCGCTTGCAGAGTGTGGCAGCTGCACTGGACTCCATTCCTTTGGAGAAGAGGCCCTAGAGATGCTGCTTAATGTATTAGACTTCCTAAAAATCCCTGCAAAACCAGAGCACAGCCGTTACTGGACAAAGTGGGATTTCTAAGAAGCAGTAGAAACCCCTGCCTGCACTTCGCTGTTCTCTCCCCATGGCTTGTTGCCTCATTCCTTGCACAATCTTGGTGAAATCAAAGATGCTTGTGAATTCTTTGCTTTAAATCCACGTAAAACCATCCTTTTCAACCATCTGCGAAACCAAGGGCCCCACAAGTGCTGCAAACCAGTGACTTACTGCAGGGATTTACGCTTGGAACTGATTCTTCCAGATCTTGCCATGGGGCTTGCCTGATTGAAGAAGCAGAGAGCAGCAGGTCTATTGCTTTGCTTGAGGAAAAAGCTGTTTCCTCAAGGGAGACCCACCCATGAGAGCTGTCTCTTTGCTGCTTTTCAGGGATCAGACTCTCGAAATCACAACTCAGTGATTTCAGCCCTTCCCTGACCTGCCCACTGCTTGGCTTCTGCATGCCATCCCCCGCCACGATACTCTTCAGCGCATCTGTTGATCACAACGTAGCCTGCTGCCAGCTTTCTCCTGCCAAGGGAGGGTCTCTGGCTTTTTCTAGGTATTCCCTGGGGCCTCTGTGAAAGCTGTTGGCTGCCTATTGGGATGCAGACTTCCCACACTAAATCATCTGAGGACAAACTCCAGAGAAAAGACAGGGAGCAGCTGCCCCTGCCTGCTGCTGGTGCTCAGTGTGGAGGCAACAAGGCAAGGCAGGAGCAGCAGGGATGTTTTCCAGCTCCCCTTGATTGTGAGCAGGTAGTGGAGCCACACTGGGCTTGGTGAATCCCTTACTGGTGTTCAAATGTCAGAGAAGAAAAGATACTGCAACCCAATGTTTTTCCTTTCCAGGACAGTTTCCAGAAGGATCATGCTCATCCTTCAGCCAGAGGGACCAGCAGAAGGCTCAAGCTTCTGGAGAAGACTGTAACGGGGTTTAAGGCATAACATCAGGGAAGCTTGATGATCCTGCTGTGGCGGGTGAACTGGATGATCTTTCAAGGTCCCTTCCAATCACTAATGTTCTGTGATCCTGTCATTCTGTGAAGCTTCAAAGTCAACACTGGGGATCTAAAAGAGATCTGGAGGGCTGCTACTCACTCTGCCAAGGTGTTCAACTTGGACAAAGGAAACCTCTGATGCCAGAGGAAGCTCTAGCAGACCTTCAACTTGATCTGGACACTCTATTTGAGAGAAGGTCCAAGTTAACAGCATTGTGGTCACCTAGGACTGTTTTTGCATCCAGTGTTTTCTGCTTAAAAGGGAGCTGGTGGGATGGGACACTGCAGTTGGTGAGGGCGAGCCAGTGCACTTGTCTTCAGCAGAGGTGGCATCACAAGCAAGGAGTCTCCTTCTCTGGAGATGTTTAAAACCTGCCTGGATATGTTCCTGTGTGACTTGGTCTAGGTGATCCTGCTTTGGCAGGGGGACTGGACTGGATGATCTTTCGAGGTCCCTTCCCATCCCTAATGTTCTGTGATTCTGTGACTATGAGCTCACTCTCCAGTGACTGAGAGGGACAACTTCTCCAGGCACCACTCCACCACTCCATCCACACCTCTATCTGTTCGACAGACCCCCTTCAGCTCTACCAACGTACTTTGAAGCCAACCTGCAGCCCGTCACTTTGTTTTCTCAGGAACTTTGGCAATGCTGAACATTATTGTCTGGTTGCTTTCACAGAACTCTGATTTACATAAGCATTGGAGACAAAACCCACATCTGCAAAAAAAAAAGGGCTCATAGATTTGTAACCATTGTTTCCTGTTGGGGTGTGATATCACAATGTTCAAATTAATCACTTCTGAGGAGCATTTGTGAATTTCCACGGTACTCAAGAAAAGTCACAGCAGTAGGTGACTCAATTCCACGTTTGATTTCTCTTAGAATGCTGTCCAAGCTAGTGGGAAAAAAATAGTGGGCATCTGGTATCGCTTTTATAATTGGGTTTTTCCATACTAGAATGGGAATTTTGTGAAGACTCAATTAAAAGGAGTGTCCTCCTATCCTCCTGCCACCCAACAGACCGGGGTTGCACATGAATGCCAACATGCTGTCACACATTCTCTTCTTTTGTCTGCTGCTCTCTGTGCAAGCAAAGAGCTGCATTGTCGACGAAATTATCCGGCACACAACAGACCTGCTCGTAAGTGGCTGGTTAGCACCGCAAGGACCTGCCTGCTTGTGGAGCTTGGTGGTGACTAGTAATTGATTTCTCCCTTGTTCTTCTTGCAGAAGGAGAAGACTCTACGTTGCCCCTGTAGGGAGACAACTGTCAGTGTGAGTACTTGGCTTTGGAGCCTCTCCTGAAACTGAACTGTGTGCTGTGTAATGCTGCCTTTCCTCATTTTAACGTTGGCTTTCTTCATTTTCAGCCGTGTTCGTGTCTTCCCATCGCTGAGGTAAGTTGGTTTATTTTGTTTATGCTGTTGTAGATGTTAAGGAAGCTCTGCATTGAGTTTGTTGACTTTTGCTTTCAGTTGTGAGGAAGGTTTAGCAGCAAAACTGAGCCTGATGAATAGTGGTGGAGGAGGAAGGGTAGAAGAACCTACTCCCATTATCAGTGCAATCAGAACCAAGCCTAGAGTCAGGCAAAAGTTCACTGTGGCCTTGACTTACAAATCAAAAGTCACAGGCTCTTCTTTTGAAAATCTCTGCAAGCCCTTGTTTTGTGGTCAAGTGTCTAGAATAGAGTGAGCCCAGGCCACAGCTGTCAGGTCTCAGATGCTGAATGGGACCTACAGGAAAGATGGAGAGGGGCTTTTTATGAGGGACTCTAATGCTAGGACAAGGGGGATGGTTTAAAACTAAAAGAGGGGAGATTTATATTAGATTTTATGAATTAATTACCTATTATGAGGGTGCTAAGGCACTGGGATAGATTGCCCAAAGAGATGGCTGCTCCATCCCTGGAAGTGTTCAAGGCCATGTTGGATGGGGCTCTGGGCAACCTGGTCTGGTAAGAGGTGTCGCTGCCCATGGCAGGGGGTTGGAACCAGATGATCTCTGAGGTCCCTTCCAACCTACACCATTCTAGGACTCTGTGATTTCATACCCAGCTCTAGGTGTACCCAACACATTTTCATTTGAGTAAGTCTCCTCAGATATGGTAAAACCCAGCATTAAATGAAACCATACTTCAGAGACGTATTTTTTTCTGATTGGATGTTTTCTGGGGAGCTGTAATGTGTTTCTGAGAGAATACATTGTGATTTGATGTTTTAAAGACCCCCACAAAGGTATTATACACAGAATCACAGAACATTAGAGATTGGAGGAGATCTCAGAAGATCATCCAATCCAATCCTCCTACCACAGCAGGATGCTCTAGATCAAGTTGTACAGGAACATGTCCAGGTGGGTTTTAAACATCTCCAGAGAAGGAGACTTCAGACTCCCCCTGGGCACCCTCACTAGGAAGAAGGACCTTCTCATACTGATGTGGAACCTCCTCTGTTCCAGCTCAGATCTCTTGCCCCTTGTCCTATCACTAGATGTCCCTGAGCAGAGCCTATGTCTAGGAACAACATCTCTTCTTGCTGTAGATAAACACAAAACACTTTCCATCTTCTTCTAAGACCTTCTTTGTTTTAACAGCCTGGCCACGAGCTGGCATGCTTCGTGGAAGGAACCGAACACATGCTGAGAAACAACATTTCTTCAAGTGAGCTTCTTACAAGGCTTAACTGGTCCTTTCAGATTCAGCTGGACAGAAAACTCTGTGAAGTAAGGCTTTTCTGTGCATCTTCTCAGTCTTTTGTAAAAGATTTGTTAAATATAATGTAAGCATTTGCAGCTAGGTGTTTGATTAATGTCAAAGGAGTTTTAAATACTTCATGAAGGAGCCAGGTGTGATAGCTGCACCCTGAGCAAGGCACTGCAAAGCTCTTAAAACTGGCAGTTGAAGCAGGGAGAAGGTTCCGCTTCACAATGCCTCTCCCTTCTCTGAATCCCTTTAGCTTGAGGACCTTCAAACATAATTTGCTGGGTGAGGAGCTTTATTTAAACTGCATTTTGTTCTCCTTTCTCAAAAACATGTTTCTGCACTAACCAGTAATGGAGAGGAGATGGGGTCAGTCAGGCAAAGGAGCCTCTTATTCTGGAGCATTAATTCTACCTAAGCTGCAGCTTCTTCATGGATGTTTGGGCATGAAATTACGCTGTGACCTGTAGTGTCTTCCAACTTGTGCCAGGAAGACTCCTGGATCGAAGGCAGATCATGGAATCACAGAACATTAGGAAATTAGAAGGGTCTTGAAAGATCTTCCAGTCCAATCTCCCCACCACAGCAGGATCCCCTAGATCAAGTTGCACAGGAACATGGCCAGGGAGGTTTTAAACATCTCCAGAGAAGGAGACTCCACAGCCCTGCTAGGCAGCCCCTTCCAGTTCTCTGTGATCCTCAGTTTATGTACTGAGCAAAACTGTGTTGCAATTCAACGAGACATGGATGAGGTGGGTGCTGTGTTGTCTTGAGCTCCTTCAAGCTGGCTTCAAACTTGCAAGGGGGACTGCTGTTAGGATGGCATTGCCACTCCAGGCAGCACCCATTGCCTGTCTCCTACCTCACTTCTCATACTGCCCGGTTTCAATTATTTCAGCTCTATCTGCGATAGCTGTCACGTTCTTAGTCACCTGGAAGATCCACTGCTCATCAAGCAACAGCTCTTTAGGAACTGAAATCCCTGCTTAGCTCCTATGAATGGATATTCAAACTGTTTCAGCTAAATCCTCTGGTTTTTACAAAATCTTTGGTAATTCAATGTTTGGTCTTTGTTTCATCACAGAGCCTGGCACGTGGGGATCAATGCCAGTACAAGACTAAGGGAAACGTGCAGGAATTTCTGGATAAAATCAAGACAACCTATCAAGCAATCTATAAAGACAGGATTTTTAAGAAAAATAATAAAAAAACCTTGTAACACCCCCAACCAGCCACACCCCAAACTCTTCAATAAGAAGGTGGAATGGAAATGTTATTTATTGTATTTATTGTCCACCTGAAATATAAGAGGTAGTAGTGTTAAACCAATAAAACTATGAATAACCTGAGCACCAAAAGCATTCAAGAGTCTCAGCTTTATACAGAATCACAGAACATTAGGGATTGGAAGGGACCTCAAAAGATCGTCCAGTCCAATCCTCCCGCCACACCAGGATCCCCTAGATCAAGTTGCGCAGGAACGTAACAGGGAACATCCTGGTTATGTCTCAGCGGGTGTCCAAATGCTTCTGCAATGCTCCGCTCCAACAATTCACTCATGGGAGAATCCACAGTCAAATAGACGCTACACCCTGACCACAGCATAGCAGCAGAAGTATGTGTGGACTCAAGACTCGAGCAGACATTCTGTGTTCTCTTTCTGCATCACTTTTGTTTTTCGATAATATCTCCACACTGTGAGTAAGCTGCTTAGTTTCCTTCTTGCGAGGCTGCAGATTTTCCTGCCCAGAGCCACTTCTTTTTTTTCTTCTTCTTCTGAATATTCAGTGGTAGAGAACCTGTGAGCATCTTCACCTAGAAAGGTAAGACCATGCCCAGGGTTAATGACAAGTCCTTAACAGGCTTGTGTGTTTGGAACGGTGCTGTGGATAACTGTTTTGCATCTAATGCTGGCTTTGTAGATGTTTTCACAATGCCATGAGCTCAGACATGCTTCTCTGTCATCTCTCAGCTCAACAGCAACAAAAGAGGCAATAAAGGAAGCTTTGCTGGAAAAAACCCCCCAACACATAAGGGGAGATACTTATCTTGGACGCCTATTCCAGACTTACTAGTAGTTTTTTAGATCTCTACACACAGGGGAAAATCCCAAACAGGTTAGAGAAGGTCAGATTTGGTCTCCTTTGTGCCTCAGAGAGGAATAAACAAGATAGGGCATCACAACAAACAACGTCATTTCTTCATCACAACCTCCATGGAGAACAGTGGATGTTTCAAGCTTGAATCAGAGAATCACAGAACATTAGGGATTGGAAGGGACCTCGAAAGACCATCCAGTCCAATCCCCCTGCCACAGCAGGATCACCTAGACCAAGTTGCACAGGAAGGACCAGATGCTGGCACATCATTCCTTCTCCTGTTTCAGCATCTACTGTGATGGATGAACATGTTTCTAGGAGCAAAAGCATGATGGAAACGCTCGAAAGTGACATTACCCTTCTTAAGGCTTCCATTTACACGGGGTTGGGGGAAAAACTGGATTAGGTGAGAGAAAATGCATCTGATGGAACTGCTTTTAAAGGGAAAAAGTGCATCTGATGCACTTGCATAAAAGGAGTTAAACTTATGTCATCTCTGTCAGATAAGACATATTTCATGGATGTGGTTTTGCCACCTGCTTCAAATACGATAAGAGAATAAAAATTAAAATACAAAGACTATGTCTGTGGTAACGCCTACAGAGGTGAAACGAAGCAATAAAGCACCTCTTTTGCCTTTCTCTTGTTTTTAGGTCTTCCTCTATTTTCTACTCTAGGTTCAGCTCACAGAGTTTTCTCCTACGTCACCCTCTTTGGTTGTTTTTTAAATTCTACTGCAAAAGAAACTCAGCCACATTTCAGACAAAGGAGCAGAATGCTTCAGCATGCTCCTGGCTTTGCACAGGACAAGTAGCTTCATTAACATCCACAGACCTGATTGAAACTATGATGTCAGCTCTCAAATTTCCAAGTATCACCTCAGTAAATGCCGACACTCGAGCTTGTTAATATTTTCCTAGTTCAAGTCCAAGCTATTTCCATGTTGCCGTGACACTTTGCTGTTGATATCTCCTTGTGTGCATCTGGCCAGCCCCGTGTCTAAGTCTGAATCTGTAGCAAGTGTAAAATCTTGGCTGGAGCGGGTCCAGAGAAGCAATCAGGCTGGGGAAGGGACCAGAGGGAAAGTCTGATGAGG
Organism: Phoeniculus purpureus; assembly: GCA_028565055.1. Classification (NCBI taxonomy): domain Eukaryota; kingdom Metazoa; phylum Chordata; class Aves; order Bucerotiformes; family Phoeniculidae; genus Phoeniculus; species Phoeniculus purpureus. Next base: position 11,410,174 of record JAOXOE010000765.1, on the reverse strand, counting down.
AGAGGCTGAGGGAGCTGGGAGTGTTTAGCCTGGGGGAGATGCAGGGGGTCCTCCACCCTCTCTACAACTCCCTGATTTTTACAGATGAGCAGAACTCTGCTCATTTTTACAGATGAGCAGATCTCCCAGGTCCTAGGAGTGCAGACAGCAGTTCTAACCTGTGCTTTCAGCAGCTGCGAGGAAACTTTTTTGTCTAATACTGCTACTCCCCAAACGACTTCATGAGATTTATGAAACAGATACAGGAATTGTGAAATCATGGCACAAGCAACAGACACGAGCAAAAGAAACTCTGCTCTATCCAACAGAAGCTGGCAAGAGGCAAACATCATGAGTTGGCTTCAGTCAAATCACATCTGCAAGGCTCGAATAGGAAACCCTTGTAGAGAAGTTGAGAAAACCAACGAGACTTACTGGACTGCAGAAGATACATCTGCAAAATATCTGCTCATCTGATGCTTGGTTTGCAGTCTGCGTGAGAGAAATGATTGTTGTCTGCTTGAACTCTCAGGGCGGAGCCATGCAACCTGCAGTGGGTGCTTCTGCTGCTGTCTCTCATGGTACACGTACCCCTGGCTTCTGTGAGCTGATGCAAGGTGTTGGCTTGCGCTGCTGATGTCCCCCAAATCCCTGCCATCAAGAGTCTCAGCAACATCCTCCATCCTCAAGTATTTTAGCCCTCTGTCTCCCCATAGGTATATTCAGACTTTCTCTGTAGGTCAGTGACACCCTGTGAAGATTTGCAAGCCTCTGTGAGAAGGACTGGATGTCTCTTGGCAGTACCCAACATCCCTTCATATACCCCTGGGACAGCCCCTGGGCAAATGTGGGACCCACCAGATGCTGTTCTCTCTTGAATTTGATTCACAATAGGATTGTGAAACTGCCAGATGAAAACAGAAGGAAACTAATCCATTGAGTTACTTAATTACTGCAACAGATACCTGTCCCCGTTATCCCAATTATCTTTCTCTAGCAGCTCTCCAGCAGGAAGTATCACACTATGCTCTCACGGAGAGTATGTGGCACAGGGCAGGGGGGCAGAAGAGGTGAAGGAGTCAAACATTGAGTACACAGGATGAATTTTCTGCACATGTTGATTACACTGTGGAATTGATTTATAATGGGGAATCAATAATCAAGCTTGATTTTAGGAAAAAGCCCTTCTCCCCCTTCTCCCAACTATTCACAGGATCACAGAACATTAGGGATTAGAAGGGACCTCGAAAGATCATCCAGTCCAATCCCCCTTCCACAGCAGGATCCCCTAGATCCAGTCGCACAGGGACATGTCCAGGCGGGTTTTAAACGTCTCCAAAGACGACTCCACAACCTACCTGGGCAGCCCCTTCCAGTGTTCTGTCACTCTTACCAGAGAGAAGTTCCTTCTCATATTCATGTGGAACCTCCTCTATTCCAGCTCACACCCATTGCCCCTTGCCCTATCATTAGATACCACTGAGCAGAGCCTGGCTCCATCCTCCTGACACCCACCCTTTCCATATTTATAAACATTCAAACCTGTTGTCTTAAGGAAATGGATTAGGATAGCTTTCTAAGCCTGAGCTTCTGCTCTGACACTTATCAAGGCAGAAGCAGCAGAGCCAAAGCTCTTTTGCTCCAGTCCACTATCTCTGATGTTATGTAACTCCATGACCTGCGGCAGGACAAGTCCAAGTCCTAAGCCGTGTCAAGTATTCAACTAGAAGTCATTTCCAGTTGCACAGAGGTGGACACCACTTTAGAAGATATTTCTGAAGGTAGGAGAACTGCCCCAGTGCATCTGCTACCTTCTTGTTTATTCCTGAGACTCTTGCACCCCTGTAAGAACAAGTCTGGTATACGCCATGGTATGGCAAGGAGAGGCACTGGGCTGCCATTCAAATACTTCTCAATCATAAATCACATTTGGTATTTCAAAGCGGTTTTACATATTTGTACAAGAAAGCTGATTTAATCTGGCTAATCCTCACAACACCCTCTTGAGGCATGTGGGTGGTTAGCAGATCGAGAGAGGTTCTTCTTCCCCTCTACTCCGCCCTAGTGAGACCACATCTGGAGTATTGTGTCCAGTTTGGGGCCCCTCAGTTCAAGAAGGACATGGAGCTGCTGGAGGTACTCCAGCGTAGAGCAACAAGGATGATGAAGAAAGTAGAACACCTCCCTTACGAGGAAAGGCTGAGGGAGCTGGGTCTCTTGAGCTTGGAGGAGACTGAGGGGTGACCTCATTAACGTCTATAAATATGTGAAGGGTGGGTGTCAGAAGGATGGAGCCAGGCTCTGCTCAGTGTGATAGGACAAAGGGCAATGGGTGTCAGCTGGAACATAGGAGGTTCCATATAAATATTAGAAGGAATTTCTTCCCAGTGAGGATGACAGAGCACTGGAAGGGGCTGCCCAGGGGGGTTGTGGCCTCTCCATCTCTGAAGATGTTTAAAACCCGCCTGGATATGTTCCTGTGCAGCTTGGTCTAGGTGATCGTTCTCTGGCAGAGGGGTTGGACTGGATGATCTTTTGAGGTCTGTGATTCTGTGATCAGAACTAGAAATTCCTCCAGGACGTTTATGTGCAGCTGTCATGGGAGCAGCCACAGTGGTTTATAAATTACAGACACACTCTGTAGTGTGAGTTGCACACCAAGTACCAGTTCAAACAGCAATCTTGCAGTCTTATATGAACTTCTTTAAATATCCTGAATGTTCACATCACTGCTAGGAGATACAAGATAAATTTTCTTCCTGTTGAGCCACAAAATGGATTGTGGCTCAGCAGCATGACTCGGGCATCTGGAGAAATGAAAGGTCTGGAAAGAGAAGGCTAAATGCTTCACCAACACCACTACCTGTAACACTGGGGTTTATTTTTCTTATTCACATATGGGCTTTAAAAGTCAGTGATGCTTTCAAATGAGCAATGTGTTTGCCTTCTTAAATTTAATAGTGTATTAGTACATGAAACAATTTTCAGTTTATACCAGGTTATACTCTAGAAGTAAATTATGTAAAATCAGAATCATGGAATAGTTTGGCCTGGAAGGCACTTTTAAAGATCACCCAGTGCCAATCCCCCGCCATGGGCAGCAACATCTCTCACCAGACCGGTCACCCAGAGGCCCATCCAACATGGCCTTGAACACTTCCAGGGATGGACCAGCCACAACCTCCCTGGGCAACCTATTCCAGTGCCTCAGCACCCTCACAGGAAGGAATTTCTTCCTCAGATCTAATCTAAACCTCCTGTCTTTCAGTTTAAGGCTATTCCCCCTTGTCCTATGACTGGATGCCCTTTCAAAAGTCCCTCCTCAGCTTGATTTGTTTATTGTGTTTGTGCTGCTAGTGAACTCTGATAACTAGTTGATAACTAGTACAACTTTGATAACCAACTTCATGATGCTAGTGAAGTTTGGTAACTTCCAGTCTAAGCAAGAGTTTTCCAGGGGTAATAGGTAAAAAAAAAAAAACCCAAGGTGTGAGGGGAGTTTCCCCCGACCCCCCACAAAATTGGAATTGTAAAAGAGCAAACAAGAGGGAAATCATGACTTAAGAGATGCAGATAATGATCAGCCTACTTCTGACTTTGCAAGCAGCCTGTGGGAGAGAAGAGAGATCTGACTTGAGGCAGGATATAAATCAGTCATTGAGACACAAAATTGTTCCACAGTGGCACAAAAAGTTTCTGAGCTCTCATTTTGCCTTGCTCTCATACACCTGACAACCTATTATTAAGATGCAATAGTAAGGAAAGCCTGAAGACTTAGAGACCCCCACTGATCACCTGGGAATCTGCAGCAAAAGAAATCAGAAATAAAGACCACAGTGTTCACAGGGAGGCAAAAAGGCAATTAATCATTATCACCTCTTGAGGACGCAACCAGGTGGATAGAAGATGGCAAAGCAGTGGATGTGGTCTGTCTTGACTTCAGTAAGGCACTTGACATGGTCTCCCATAGCATCCTGGCAGCCAAACAGAGACAGTGTGGTCTGGATGATCAGGTAGTGAGGTGGCTCATGAACCGGTTGCAGGATAGAAGTGGGGAGGAGAAGGTGGGGAGACATTGAATATGTCTATAACCAGGGCAGTGTAGAGTCTGGCATCTGGGCAGGAACAATCCCAGGTACCAGTATAGGTTGGGGACTGACCTGTTGGAGAGCAGCATAGGAGAAAGGGACCTGGGGGTCCTGGTGGCCAGCAGGATGACCATGAGCCGGCAATGGGCCCTTGTGGCCAAGAAGACCAATGGCATCTGGGGTGGATTAGAAGGGGGTGGTTAGTGGATCAAGAGAGGTTCTCCTTCTCTTCTGTTCTGCCCTGGTGAGACCACATCTGGAATATTGTGTGTCCCCTGCTTCTTGCAACATGGCAGTATTGAAGGGCCATGGATGACAAGACGGGCAGGTGGAGGATAACTTAATGCAGCTTTCACCACCTCAATAACCCTCTTACTGATCTATGTGTATATAGCTCCCATTCTGCACATATTAATATCATGTCCCCATTTACAGGGACATGGAAAGGGCAATAAAGTGTTGAGAATCTACCACACTTCTCTTGTTAGTAGTGGACAGCTGCTGCTCAATGTTGCTCTTGGAGCTTTCTTGCCACTCTGCACCAGTTTGTGCCAAACACTGGGACAGACTGAAAGACCAGAAGATTCTGATGACTAATGAACATTTTGTTCTCTGCTAATTGCCTCCTTGGGTGGGGGTGTCCAGCAGGTAGAAAATGCTTGGGTGTTGGCAAAGCATGGTTATGGGGAACAAAAGTTTCCTAGACAGCAGACTGGAGCATCCCTCTGCACAAGGGGAAACCACCAGAGGCATGGGGTCATGTGGAGGAGCAGGTGCAACAGGTGCATATTGTAGGGATGTTTTGCTCTCAGCTCCGCAACTGCAGAGGGAAAAGCAGCATTGCCCATGGAAATAAAGAATTTTATCTTTTTTGATATAAGGAAAAGGAACTATGAAAAACTGAATGAGGAAAGTCTATGTCTGCATGGGTACACAAGAGATGCATTAGGAAATAGTCAGCAGAAGCACATGGAAGCCAAGCCTGATAAAGTTTGATGTTAGAGGTAACTTATCAACATGACATGTCCTAGCAGAGGTCATTGCCTGAACACAAAGAACTTCTGAAGACATTTAAAATGTGCTGTTTCATAATACGGCGTTTCCACATCAGCAAAGTAACTGAAGTTAGTGGCAAGCAGTCTGATTTTAGTATCAATAGGAGGTCCCAAAATTCTCCAGGAAGTGGTGGTTCAGAATATCCTGACTAGTGCTGACAGCTTTGCAAACAGCTGCCCCCAAGAGGTGATCCAACAACGAGAAAATAACCAGGGCTGTAAAACAACATGGCCAGGCAAAATAGAAAACCAAACTAAAAATAATACTTCTCTCTTCTTCTGACTCTTCATGCAGCTGGGACAATCACAGAATTATTGAGGCTGGAAAAGCCCTCTGAGCTCATCCCAGCCCATGACCTAACATCATCACAGTGGCCATACCAGGGCACTAAGGGCCACAGCCAGGCTGGCCTTCAACACCTCCAGGGATGGGGATTCCACCACTGCCCCTGGGCAGTCCAGTCCAGGCTCTGATCACCCTTTCTGTGAGGAAGGGCTTCCTAGCATCCAACCTAACCCTCCTCTGGCAGCTTCCATCCCTGACCTCTCATCCTGGCGCTGGTTGCCTGGGAGAAGAGCCCGACCCCCACCTGACTACAACATCCCTTCAGGGAGTTGGAAAGAGGGAGAAGGTCCCCCCTGAGTCTCCTGTTCTCCAGGCTAAACACCCCCAGCTGCCTCAGCCTCTCCTCCTCAGCCTTTCTCTCCAGTCCCTTCCCCAGCATCGTTGCTCCTTTGGGCCTGCTCCAGCTCCCTCCATCTCTTTCTTGAAATGAAGGGTCCAGCACTGCAAGTGAAGCCCATACCCACACTGAGTGCCCCCAGTTAGTTAACTGGAAGTGTATAATTAAGTTCTACTGGGACAAGTTGCCAGTTTTTCTGTTACAAAGGCCAGTTCTAAGCACAGTCTTTAAAGGAACTTTTCAATCAACACCTAGGTAAATAACCTGTGGCAAAGTGCTTCATCATCTTCACACTTACCTGTAATGAAGGGAAACTTGGCATAACTGTGCCTCCTTAACAAGAACGGCTGAGTGAACAGGGGTTATTTAGTCTACAGAAGAGGAGGCTAAGAGGACACCTTACTGCTCTCTACAGCTGCCTAGCAGGAGGTCGTAGGGAGACTGGTGCTGCTCTCTTATCCCAAATTACTAATTATAGGATGAGGGGAAATGGCCTCAAGTTGTATCAGAGGAGGTTTAGATTGGATATTGGAAGAAGTTATTTCCTGAGAGAGCATTGGGCACTGGAACAGGCTGCCCAGAGAGGTGGTGGAGTCCTCATCCCTAGAGATGTTTAAAAAACCAAGTAGCTAGAGCACTTGAGGCCATGGTCTAGGGGTTAGAGAGCTGCTGGGATGAGGGCTGGACATGCTGATCCTAGAGGTCCTTTCCAGTCTTCCTGACTGGATGATTCTATATTGGATGGATCTATAATGAATTCTTAGAAAATATAAGCAAACATTTTTTGTACACAATGTATGATCAATGTAGAAATACCTTCAAGCAGTACCTATCTATCTACATTCCCACTGGAAAACTTACAGAAATGTGGCGTTTTTTCAGAAAACCAAAATTAGTGAGGAGGTTTTCTGCGAAAAACTTTGGCAAATGAATAATGAAGACTAAATGGGGTGGGGTTTTTTTGTTGTTCCCATTCAATTTTTCCTCTAAGTCTCCTGAAATCAGCCAAGCACTGATGCCACATGGTTCTGCAGTTGGTTCCATTATGAAATGAGTTCAGCTATCAATGTGACTTGGTTTTACTTCGCACTTTGGTAAGTATGTATTTACCAAAACTCCTGATCGAGATAAAAGAGCAGTTATGACAGATTAATTAATTAGATATTAATAACTAATTAATCTAGCAGGATGAGAGTGGGTATAGCCCACAACAGTATCCTGTCACATTCCCTTTTCCAAGGAGGACCTCTCAGCTCAAGAAGGACACAGAGCTGCTGGAGAGTCCAGCACAGAGCCATAAAGATGATGGAGTGGAGCATGTCCTTGATGAGGAAAGGCTGAGGGAGCTGGGTCTCTTGAGCTGGGAAAAAAGGAGACAGAGGGGTGACCCCATGAATGTTTATAAATATTTGAAGGGTGGGTGTCAGGAGGATGGAGCCAGGCTCTGCTCAGTGGCATCTAATGATAGCACAAGGGTAAATGGGTGTGAGCTGGGACAGAGGAGGTTCCACATCAATACGAGAAGGAACTTCTTCCCAGTGAGGCTGACAGAGCACTGGAAGGGGCTGCCCGGGGGTGTTGTGGAGTCTCCTTCTCTGAAGATGTTTAAAACCCGCTTTGACATGCTCCTGTGCAATTTGGTCTAGGTGGTGCTGCTGTGGCAGGGGGTTGGACTGGATGATCTTTCGAGGTCCCTTCCAATCCTTAATGTTCTGTGATTCTGTGAGGACTACCCAGTCCTGTGATCTGGCTGGTTTTATTACAAAAATACACATGTACTCTAGTAAAGGGCACCTCAAAGTATATTGAGCTACAAACCAGCGCCAGAATCAGGCAGAGCACACAAAAAAAACCACAGGACTTGAAAGATAGAGCCTTGAGAGTGGCTTCACCTTTCTGACGTGTTTGTACTTCCCTCCAGGTTGTGGTACCATGTGCTAAACCCTAACAACACAAGACATGTTCATGACTGTACACCTGGCTTTGAGGCAAACCTTATCTGTAATTTTCTTGGACTAATCCCAGACTTACAGGATCTTCAACATCAGATTGTGCAAACTTTCTTACCCCATCAAACAAACAGAACAATGGAATGCAGGTATGGTGCAATTACAATAACAGTTAGATTGTTCAATAAATCAGATGTGCAGATTATAGATGATTAGTTAAGCTTAACCTTCTCTTATAAGTTTCCATACCAACAGCTCTACCATCTATCAAAACTGACAGATACCTCTGCAATTGTTGTTTCAGTAACGAAGTCCAGGTTCAGAGAGTTGCCATTCCAATCTCCAGTGTCGTTCACTGCATAAACAAGAACCTGCTCATTAGAATCTTCTCTGTGCTTCTTGAAACTTGCACATCTCTCCAAAGATCTGCTCCCAGATCCCAAACAAAATGTGTAATCGTTCTTCTAGGAATCAACCCTATAGCGTGAGACACTGTCTCTTTTTTCAAGGGTCCCAGATTCATTACAACACATGACTGATGTGTGGCCCCACTGCATCTGTAGCAATGCCACCAGTCATAGAATCATAGAATGTCAGGGGTTGGAAAGGACTTCTAGAGACCATCTAGTCATAGAATCATTAAGGATTGGAAGGGACCTTGAAAGATCATCTAGTCCAATCCCCCTGACACAGCAGGACCACCTAGACCGAGTCGCACAGGAATACATCCAGGTGGGTTTTAAATGTCTCCAGAGAAGGAGACTCCACAACCCCCCTGGGCTGCCTGTTGCAATGCTCCATCACCCTCACTGTTAAGAAGTTCCTTCTGATATTTATATGGAACCTCCTATGTTACAGCTTATACCCACTGCCCCTTGTCCTATCACTAGATGACATTGGGAAAAGCCTGGCTCCATCCTCTTGACACCCACCTGCCAAAGCAGGATCCTGTAGGTCAGGCCACATGGGAACATCCAGGTGGGAAAGCCTCCAGAGAAGGAGACTCCACAACTTCTGTTCCAGGGCTCTGTCACTCTCACAGGAAAGAAACTTCTCATAGTGAGGTGGAACTTCCAATGTTCTAGCTTATCCTCACTATTTCTTGTCCTATTATTGGGCACCACTGAGAAGAGACTGGCTCCATTCCTCTTGACACCCACTCATCAGGTATTTACAGCCATTAATAAGATCCTTCGCAGCCTTCTCAGCCATGGTGGGCTATGTTCTTCATGATGAAGTATTTGAAGGGCAGCAGCTGTACAGAAAGAAAACTTGAAGGGAACTAAAGAACTCACAGACAGAGGACAAAATGGAGAAAGCACAAAATGGACATAATGAATGTCAAATCAGCTACTGAACTGTATCTGTGTTTTCCATCTATCAGGAGTTATCTGTGCACGGGCTGTCTTTTCTCCCAGAGAACAGAAACAGAGGGACAGAAACAGCAGCAAGGCTGCCAAAAGAAGTTCCCCAGAAATTACGGAGCTTAAGGACATGGCTTAGTGGTAGGCTTGGTAGAGGGTCTTTCCCAACCTAAACAATTCTATGATCCAATGATTCTAAGTTCCCAGTGAAGTGTATTAAGGTAATTTATTAGTAGCTTTTTTGAAGGAACTTGCAAATACAGTAGTGGGATTGCTGGTCAGTTGCTTGACCAGTGGGAATATCAGTGTTGGAAGATGTACGACACCAGTTCTCAGGGTTGGACAGCTCTGGATTTACAGTTTTGTTTATTTTACAAAATGTGAACCTTGAGATATTGGATAGAATCCAGGTTGCTGCCACTGGTATGTGGCAGAGTTTAAAATCAATTAGTCTTCTCCTTTAATGAACAAAATTAACAATCAATATGCCAACAATATTCAATGCCATGAATTCTTGGACGGATCCCAAGTACAGTCAAGTTTTGGCTGGCAAAGGACTCTCTGCAAAGATGAAAGATGATCCTGGGCTCAAAACAGAATGTTAAAACTAAGGCTGACAGTAATCCCTGCTGGATGGAAGCATGTTCTGCTCCATATGTTTCTGTGCAACTGGATCTAGGGGATCCTGCTGTGGCACAGGGATTGGACTAGATGACTTTTTGAGGTCCCTTCCAATCCCTAATGTTCGGTGATTCTGTGATCGGCCTTAATACTGTTAAGCCAGTTGTAAGATTTTCAGAACCACTGTGTAGGGTAAGCCACAATCCATATACCCATGAGCATAACACAGACCCTGACGAGTTCAAGAAAGTAACTTCTGGGCTATTCTAAAGCTTTTTTCTGCTGTCATACCTGTACGGTTATAGTTGCTTATCGCCGTGAATGGTTCTCCTTCTTGGTATATAAATACAGAGATGCATATACGCACACCTAGCAGTCTCACTCACATGCACATCCTAGCGCAGTCTTTTCATTAGTTATGGAATCCTCAGAGTTTTCATATAAAAAATATATCACGCAGATTGATACACGAGTTCCCTCTTGTGACCAAGTGATGATACAGCATCAAAAAACTAGACCTTTAGACAGCAAAGAAACACACTCCAGCTGCAGAACAGTTGATCTCTGCATTTCTTTGTTCGCTGCCATTGGTCTCCAGTCACAGAATCCCTTCCTCTGTTCTGAAGCAGTTTTGTATGTCTTGGCCAAAATTTTGCTTGCTTTCCAAAGAGGGTCTTGCAGCCTCCACGTGTCCTGTCTGAGCCACAATTCAGCCACAAAATTACAAAGCTTTTACTAGTAGTAAACCTCAAAATATTCACTGCTACTTCAGCTGGGAAATTATTATCAGCTATTTCTATCATCAGCTATTCTCCTGATCAAATCAAACCTTCAGCTGCCTGCTTTGGACAGCCTTAGCTCTCTAAGGTTGATGTTTTCTTCAGTGTGGAGGGTATCTATTTGTTAATCAGAACTGCAGTGATGGTAACTTAAACATAATTTACTGTGTGCTCAACTCTAAGATGCTTCTCAGAACCCAACTGGATATGGCCATTTCATTATTCCAGTCCCCTACACAGTGGTTTTTACCAAACAGCTAATGACAGAAAAAGTCTGAATCAAAGAATCTGGTCAGAATTTGATTAACTGGTAATTTATTTTTAACAGTGCCCAGATAATACTGAGTCAGATGACCAAATAACCTGGGGTGTATGGATTAGTGGGCAGCATTACCTATCGAAAGTGCCAAGGTGTTAATACATTAATACCCTAATTAGCATTAGCAGCCCTGAGCAGCCTCACCTGGAGCCTCACCCACACTCTTGTACCAAGGCCCTCCATGCCCATTTAAGCTCAGCCCTGGTCCCTCAACCCCTTCCTGTGTGATGCTGAAGAAGTGCTGGTGTGGTATGAAACACCAACGGCATCTTGGTTCAGATCAGCAATAATGTGGCCAGCAGGACTAGGTATGTAATTCTCTCCTTGTACTGGGCACTGAGAAGGCCTCCCCTCAAGTGTTCAGGGCAGGTCTGGGTCTCTCACTTCAAGAAAGAGATGAAGGGGCTGTAGGAGCAATGAGGCTGAGGAAGGGACTGGAGGGAAAGGCTGATGAGTAAAAGCTGAGGGAGCTGGGAGTGTTTAGCCTAAGACAAGGAGACTCAGGGAGGTCCTTCTCCCTCTCTACGGCTACCTGAAAGGAGGTTGTAGACAGGTGGGGGTCAGGTAATTCTCCCAGGCAACTATCACCAGGTCAAGAGGGCAGGGCCTGAAGCTGCTAAAGGAGGGTTAAGTTGGATGTTAGGAAGCCCTTTCTCACAGAAAGAGTGATCAGAGCCTGGACTGGACTGCCCAGGGCAGTGGTGGAGTCCCCATCCCTGGATGTGTTGAAGGACAGCCTGGCTGTGGCCCTTAGTGCCTTGGTCTGGTTTATGTAATGTTAGGTCCTGAGCTAGGCTGGATGAGCTCAGAGGGCTTCTCCAGCCTCAATAATTCTGTGATTCTGTGTGCAACTGCTGACATCCCTAGACTTTGACCTTGGAGCTACCTCAGCACTAGTCTGATGATGTGGATTCTTGGTTGAACCTCCAGATGTGCCTTACTGAGCTAGTTGGTGAGTCCCTTGCTCTCCTGGCTGTGATACCCCCACCAAGCCCTCATGATGCCCAAACCAAAGACTTATTAAAAGCTAATGATTGAAAAACTGGACTTTTCTAGTTAAAATTTGCATGTATGTATTAAGATATTAAAACACATAGCTCTGGTGGGATTTTAGTAACATGCCTGCAGTACAACCCAGGAGTACAAGCATCTTTAACTCATTTTTAGACACATTAAAAGCTTTTACCATCCTTTTGTGGTGGCCCTTTCTGCAGAAAGCACAAACAGCATCTGTATCGATAGTACTTTTTTTGCAGTTTTATGAGCAATACTGGTTGTGTCTATTAACAATTTTGTCTGGAAAAATGTCTAATATATAAGAACAGTAATCACAGAATCTCAGAGAATTAGGGACTGGAAGGGATGTCAAAAGATCATCCAGTCCAATCCCCCTGCCACAGCAGGATCACCTACATCCAGTCACACAGGAACACGGCCAGGTGGGTATTAAATGTCTCCAGAGAAGGAGACTCCACAATGCCCCTAGGCAGCCCCTTCCAGTGCTCTGTCACAAGCACTGGGAAGAATGTCCTTCTCCTATTGATGTGAAACCTCCTCTGTTCCAGCTCACAGCCATTGCCCCTTGTCCCATCATTAGATGACACTGAGCAGAGCCTGACTCCATCCTCCTGATACCCACCTTTCCATATTTATAAACATTCACAGTGTCACCCATCAGACTCCTTTCCTCTAAGCTCAAGAGACCCAGTTTCCTCAGCCTTTCCTCATCAGAGAGATGTTCCACTCCCTTCATCCTCTGTGGCTCTGCGCTGCAGTCCCTCAAGCAGTTCCATGTCTTTCTTGAATATGTATCATGTTATGTACTCATAGCATCAAACAAAAGGAAAGAAATAATACACCTGGAGTTACTCCCTTTAGTGATTTGGGTTTATTTCTAGGGCAATGAGAGTAGATATGTTACTACATTTCTAGTATCTTAATGCCATCTGACATAGTTTTATCTATGTAAACCCGTGTTTTGACTCCTTACAGAGAAGGTGTTTGCAAACAAACATGGAATTTAGTTATGTATTTCACTGATTTTATTCTGGATTTAATGTGCATTATAAAAAAGTTTTACAGAAGCAGCTGGGTGACTTTTTTTTTTCTCTTAGATAGGTTATCCCTGGTTGCCTGCCTGTGCAGCAGCTGGTGTCCAGCAGAGCCGCTCACAAGCTTCCAGCAAACGTAACACACTAACCTACTTCCTGGGCATGATCGTCATTCGCTGCTCTAGTCTGCTTTAGTCAGTTTTAATTGTTAGAGCTTCAGGGTTTGATCAGGATTTAAATTAAAAGCGGCAAAATCAAAGCAAGAGTTGTCTTAAAGTTCATAGCAAACTGTGGTATGAAATAGAGATCAGATAAAAAGGCTGGTAGTGATTTATTCTTGTGAGGGCTGTGTGAGCTACTGAACAGTTTGCTACTTGGTCTGACAATAACCATCCTTGAGTCTATTAGCTTCATTATTTTTTTTCTTCCAATTCTTATTTCTGGACTCTATTTCCTTCATTAGTTTCTCTTCTAACTCTTATTTCTGCTAAAAACTAGCTGAGAAATGGTCAATAATCTCATGAAACCTCTCTGCACACAGTTCTCCTAAATATTCCATGTCCCCCCCCTGAATTGACACATGTTCACCCCTTGGTCTCAGGAAGCTTTTGGTTTCCTGAACATTTTCTTACACTCATTAACCTACTGTGGCGGAGGGATTGGACTAGATGATCTTTCCAGATCCCTTCCAATCCCTGATGTTCCGTGATTCTGTGCGACTCTTGTTCTGAATAGATCCAGAACCGCAGGTAGCGATGCCTGGATATGTTCCTGTGCGACTTGATCTAGGCGATCTCTGCTGTGGCAGGGGGATTGGACTCGATCTTTTGCGGTCCCTTCCAATCCCTAATGTTCTGTGATTCTGTGAACTCATGAGTTTACTCCAGTTATTTTTTTTACTTGACTTACTCTTTCAAAGCAAATAATAATGTAAATATCACTGCTGATCACAATAATATCCTGCAAAATATTCCTCTAATCATCAGCAATATGTGATGAGAGTAGAATTTCTTCCTATAGATCTGCCTCTGCGACAGACAACCAGCACAGGAAGGTTAAGCTCAACTTCAAGCCATCTGGATGACGCAGGCAGCCCACAGTAATAGGGTTAGATGAGGATATCCAACAACACAGTCTGCTTTCAGCTCTTTGCATCTTGCCTATGAGATGAAGGATCCTGAAAGATGAACAGTAGGACCTACTGACCTAAAGACAGCCAGGCACCTATTTGATTCTTGGAAGAAAGAAGATCCTGGTGTGTGCTCATGTTTGTGCTTATTTGCTTCCAATCCATAGCTGATTTTATTTTTATTTCAATTTTGTTTCATACATGATTAAGTATTTTAGAGCAATAATGAGTGCAGCTATAAAGCAGAAAGAACTCTTCTACATTTTCCCATTTTAAGTTAATTACACATTATATCTCTGTTACATTAGCTCACAAGAGAAAACCTGTTTATATGAGATTAGCCTGTATGACTCTTCCTAAGGCATACTGGAACGTGTTCCTGTGCCGCAGCAGCCCAAAGGTGCTTGGCAATGCCCCAGAGAAACATATGACGGGTGGATTTAGATACGAACTGCAAATCTTCATTAACCTCTGTTTACGATCTGTCCTCTGTCTACAGGTAACTCTCACGCTGAAAGCGCTTTTTTGCAGCAGTATTTACTGAAAAGTCAGTTTCAAAAACATAAACCAGGCGCAAGAGACTTGAAAAAAATTACTGGGATCTTAATCCCCAGCTTCCTTCAGGGTCTGAGTGAAACTTTTGTAAAAAGGTCAGGAGCAGCTTTGGCAGACTTTCTAAACTAGATGTTGTAACTTGCGGTGTGTTTTGTCCTTCTGTTTCAAGAGATTCTGAACTTTGCAGCAGTCACTGTATGAGAAATCTTCCTTTCAGTTTGTCTCATTAGCCCTTCAATGTGCCCCTTCTCTAGGTTGTTGTTTTTCCGCTAGACCTGGGTAAAGAAACTCTATTTTGATATCACCCAAACAGATGCTTTTTGCCAGTTTTGCTGTTATATAGGGCAGATACAATCTACCACTGAGGTGTTTTAGTGTTATCTCTTCACAAAAACACATTATTGAGGCTTCTGGTTGGTTGGTTAATTATTGCTAGGTGCAAGAGCCAGGAAATTGGTGGTGGTTGTTGTTTAGTAGCAATTTATAATAAAACCTGAATTGTTCAGATATAAGATAGTAAAGAAACACTGACTGGTGATGAGAGCTTTTGCAGCGTATCTGCAGAGAGCTTTCTTTAAAATATGTTTAAAATTAGAGGTGTACTTCCCGCATCTTTGGACTACTGAACCCTCAATCAGCCCTCTATCCCAAGCAGGGTGTTTTGTGGCAGCAGGCAGTGAGGATTGGCATAGCAATTGGGGAAAAGCCTTGTTCAGACAGGGGCTCTTTTTGACTGAGACAGCTAAAAATTAGTGAAAGCTTCATCTCCTGTCAAAGTGTTAAAGTGTTCAGCTGGGGCCTGACCAGCCTAGGCTGGCTGAGGCTTCCCTTGAGGGGGCAGAAATAGGAAGCTGTGAAGACATAACTGCTGCAGTATTGACACAGGGCCTCCAAGCTGAAAGGACAGAGTCTCTCCCCTGCAGTGCCACAGAGATGCTTCTCAGAGGCCTGGCTTGAGCAAGAGGAACAGGAGCAGACAGGCTTGGGTGGTTTTAATCTAGGACCACCTCAGCTCAGAGCAGACACAGTTACAGGCAGAATCTCAGAACTGTTTAGGTTGGAAAAAACCCTCAAGCTCATTGAGTCCAACCATTAGCCCAACTCTATACCAACCCCACTGCTAAACAATGTTCCTAAGCTCCCTATCTGCATGTCCAGGGATGAGGACTGGAACCATGCTCGGATGCCTGATGGACCTTTTAATGATTAAGTTCTTCATATTTGACCTGTATTTCCCCAGGTGCAAACCTGAGGTTCTTCACCTCAGGAAATGATGCAAATTTTACAGGGCAGAGCCATATCCTGGGCTGCATTAGGAGAAATGTGACCAGCAGGCCAAAGGAGGTGATTCTCCCCCTCCACTCTGCTTTTATGAGCCCACACCGTTCATGGGTAACACACTGAAATGTAGGAATGAATCTCAAGGAGATCATAAAGATGATCAGAGGGCTGGAGCACCTCTCCTCTGAACTCCAGCTGATGGAGTTGAGGTTGTTCAGCCTGGAGAAGCCCTCATAGCAGCCTTCCAGTACCTGAAGGAGCCAAAAGGAAAGCTGAAAAGGGATTTTTTCAGAGAGATTCTAGTGATAGGACACAGGGGATGGCTTCATGCTGAAAAGGGTTGACTTCGATTAGGTATTTGGGAGAAATTCTTCCTTGTGAGGGTGCTGAGGCACTACAACAGGCTGCCCAGGGAGGCTGTGGATGCCTCATCCTTGGCAGGGTTCAAGGCCAGGCTCTGCACAGCCTGGTTGGAACCAGCTACGGTCGTTTCCAACCCAAGCAGTTCTGTGAGCCTTGGACACCGACCCCGCCGTGAGGATGAGCAGCAGGTTCTGGGGAGTTTAGCAGGAAACTCGCTCCCCTGCCGCGCACTCCCCATTTCACCCCCAAGGCGAGGCGGGCACAAAATGGCGCCGGTGCCTGCGCTAGGGGGCGGCGCCTTGTGGGGCCCCGCCGGCTCCTCCCCGGCGGGCGGTGGAGACTTGTGCGGGGCGGGCGGTGGCTGGGAGGCTTCGGGCTGTGCGCGGCGGCGGTGGCGGCTCCTCCCCAGCTCTGCCGGCCTCGGCCCTGCTCCGCCAAGGAGGCGGTGGTGAGCGGAGGGTCTGCGGGACCCCGGGGTGGGCAGCGGGACCCCAGGAGGGGCCGGGCGGGTTATCGGGACCTTTAATTCTCCGTGAGGTCCTCAGCGGCCTGAGGGGAGGTGACGGCCCTGGGGTTGCGTTCAGGGGCCTGGCTCGTTCCCTCCCCTCCGGGAGAGGCTGTCGAAGAAGGGGGGCGGAATAAAAAGGTGGATTTTCTCCTATGAAAATCGGGTCGAAACACTAAACACTCCTTGGAAAACCGTGGGAAGGATATTCAGTGATTTGTTTTTCGTGCCGTGTAAGGTTCGGGTGAAGCCCTCGCTTGCTGCGGAGCTTCAGAGGGGTCGTTGGGTGAAGCAGGGGAGGCGCTGGGGGTCGGTCTGAGTTTTGTCACGTAAATAAACAGTAAAAGCGGCAGCACAGCCCTGTTTCTTCATTTCACAGCATTCAGCTCGCAGCAGTTTTATTTTTAGGCCTCTGAGGTTTGGTCATAAGCGTTAAAGTATGTGATAAATAAATCCCTCGAGGGTGAGGCTGGGGTTTGAGAAAAATGAGGATGGATTGAGAAAAGAGAGAGAAGGATCCTGTTCTGAAGCAGGTTTCTGCCCATCAGAAGGTCGCTGTGTCCTAAATGAAGAAAAAGCTTTAATCTTGGAGCTCATCAGCCTGAAGCACTGAGATCTTCTGCGACTTAAGCTTAAAATGTATTTTTAATCCACGTTTTGAATTTGCGGCTGCAGCAGATTTCCAGTGCTGCCTTTCTGCTGCACCAATGGATTCTGCTGCCTCTTGTTCCTCTGTTCCTTAACACTGTGAGTGGGTGACCGTGATGCTGTCACTGAGTTGTCACCTCCTAGAGAATCGGTCGTTAACGTGACAACTCTCTTCAGCTGCGTAAACATCGTTTTCCAAGTGTTAAGAACCTAAAGCTCAATTATCACAATGCCTGCTTTATCCTACTGAATCTCCAAGCTTAGTTACTTGAGTTTGTTATTTCTCAGGAACTTCAGTCCTGATGGATTTCTTTTCCTTTTTATTTAAATTTCTTTTAGAAACCTGATTTTTTTTAATTATTATTATTAATCCCTGTTGAGTCCTGATGTTGAGTAATGAAAGAGGAATCTACAAATGGGAGGAAGCAGTTACTTCTTAGTGGCTTGAATATGGGGTATGTTGGGTTATAGTAATGAAGCTTCTTTTTAGCAGCTGACACTGTAGCATGGGAGGTAGTAAACAGCCACCAGCTTAACTGAGCAGCTGCTGACCACATCTTGGAATCCCCCACTAACACCCTGTGTCACGAGGGGGATTTTAACGTCTTAGTTTCAGCAAAACCTTGTGGTTCTGTTACTGTAAACGTGCAGAAACAGTCATTTAATGTGAACATTTCAGAATCTCTGTTCATTTTTTTTTTCTTGTGGATTTGAGTTTGTTTGATTGGGATAACAGCAGCTGTGAAAACTGCTTCATCATGGGACACTGAGGTCAAAAAGTTTATAGAGGAAAACGGCTGTACAGAGTCATGCTTTGGTATTTGGTATTTTGCAGTACACACGTGAGGATACAAATAGATTTGATAAACCTCAGTTACCAAAGTGTCTCAGCAACTGTACTGATGTTGTTTATCAGTGATAATAATTCAGGAAACTACCTTAGACTAGCAATTCACTGTTACTTACGTGACAGGATTGTATCTAACTCTTAAAACCAGTTATTTTTTTATTATAAAGATTTCTGCTTACATGAGCTGATGTTGATGGCTCCTGAGCTCCTTTGAATGGTTCTTCTGGCCTTGGACAGTTAAAGAGGAGGATCACTAGACTGCACCTAATTAATGTTGTTTGTTGTTGAGGACTTTCTTAAAGAGATTTGTGGTGTTTTTCATAAAAGCAAACTTAGTGATACTCTTGGGGGAGAAAGTTTTGGGTTGTTGGTTTCTTCTCTCAAGTAACAGAACAAGAGGAAATGGCCTGAAGTTGTGCCAGGGGAAGTTTGAGGTTGGACCTTAGGAAAAGCTTCTTAATGGAAAGGGTCATCAATCGTTGGAGCAGGCTGCTCAGGACATCTTTAAAAGTTGTGTAGATCTAGAGTTCAGTGCAGGGCTTGGGACATGTGGGTTAATGGTTGGACTTGATAATCATAGAGAACTTTTCCAACCTAAACATTGCTGTGATTCAGTGAACAATTACTCATGATGCTGAAATACAAACTTAGCTGTGATCCAGCATGAAAAGAAAATAGTGTGAAAGCAGGGAGGGAACTTTTAATCTGAGCTCCATCGCTGTGGGAGTGATCCACCCATCAGATTGCACAGACTGCCATCTGCTTTCTGGGAGCTAGCAAAGAGGGAGGAGGCTGCAGCCTGAGTGGTTTGTGATGATGGACCACAGCTCCTGTCTTGCTTCTTGCCATGTGATGGAGCACCGAGGGCTGGGCACATTGGGTGGGGACAGGGCTGCTGCACATTGGGTGGGTGGAAGCTGTGCCACATGGCCTCTGTTTTGCTCATCTGTCACGTAGTTCCCTAGGCCAATAGACACCCTTGCTGGTGCAGGGAAAAGGAAGGAAAAAGCATTTTGGTTTTATTTTCCTGTGCTTTCCATGACTTGTAGAGTACATAGTAGTTGTGGGCAGTGTTGTTTGCCAGAAGTCACTATTCATGTTAACTTGAATGCAAATACTGAAGAATTTTATGTGTACATTGTACTGTTAGCCACTTGCAACACTTGTTTCACATCAGTTTTAGATTTAATCTGACCTCACATTTCAGTGTTTGTGATATGGGAGAAGCCACCTTGTGCTCACGTGATGCCTTCAAGCTCTTCCACTAAAGCAAGAAAATGTATGAATTGATGTCAGAGTGTTTTCTTGTCAGTTTTTGCATGGGATGTGATATAAGGGTTATGGTTTTCAAAATTAATAAAGGTTTTTGTGGTGTTTTACCTGAACAGGAGGGGAAAGCAGACAGATGCTTTTGAGTGCCCCATGGCTGCAGCTGCTTCAGTTCATTCACTTACTGCCTGTTGTAACTTGGAGGTGTTCTTCAGGTAAGAAAACTGCTTCAAAACTGCATCATGTGGTTTATAAGCCTGCACTTAATGCACTTCTAGTCTTTAAGTTGCCTTTCAGTGTTTTGTGCTGTCAGTTGCAATGTTGTTTATGTTTTGTGTTTACACATGTTATTACAAACACAGCTTTGAGTTAGAAGCTGATTGTGCATGTACAGATGCAGAGTTGGCTAAGGGGCAGTCTGCTCTCTTTGCAGGAGAGCACACAGTACTTGTAGCTCTGTCTGTGCAGTAGAAAGCCACCATAAATTACAGACTTCTCCAGACTCCATCAGCTTTCTAATTATAGACAGGGATGACTACCCAGCTCTTAAATTTTCTGAGGCATGAGCTGAACAACAACATTACTTGCACAGATTTCAGTCCTTAACGTTGATTCTGCTGAGGAGACCCACACAAGGCTGCTTCTCCTGTTGTGTTCATGGCTAACACATGTACCACAGCTTTAAAGCTTGATGTTAACTGGATAGCTTTCAAAAGATGGTGAAATGATCCGGGAGAGTCTAAAGCCTCATAACTCCCATCTTTTACAGAAAAACAAAGCATTCTGTTTTAGGTTTCTAAAGATGTCAGTGGTTGAACGTAACACTTTGTAAACATCTTCAGTATCCAGGTCTCCTTTTTCATTTCCAGTGTCGTACAAGATGTATTACAGTTCTGTAGACTTCCATTAAATTATCTCCAAATAGTGTAAAACTGGAGGGTTTGGGTAAGCTTTGAGCAGACCAAGGTGCTCCTTCATACTAAGATACAGGGTGCTTTTTTCATATCAGTATATGGGAGGACATTTGTACCTCATTAATATGTTTTTTGCAGATAGTTTAATTAGCCATAATTGTTTACTGTCAAGATTATAGTGATACATAAACATAGCAGTGCAGTGAAAGCAAATAATGGTTAAAACCTTAAATTTTAAAATATTAGGGGTCATTTCTTTATTTCAATTAATGTGGGTTTGGTTCACAGTTAGCTGAAGAAAATCAATGTGTTTTTACTGAGGTTTTCAGTTCCTTTAGGTGACATTGAAGACTCCAGAGGCGTATCTCTGTACTGATGTGACTGAAATTGTAGATAATGCAACAACCAGATTTGTGCCAACACTTGCACCTTCCCATTAGTTAAACAGTCCTTTTCAGATAACGCTTGGTAAAATTAATTTGCGTTGTTCTACTTCCATGTCTGCCCTGTAGTGCGATGTATATTACTCATCTCAGTCTTTATTCCAAAGCTGATTGTAGTCCCTCCTGTGGGTCTCCCAGACTTAGCAGAACAGTTTTTCTTTGGTCGGTGGCTTCACAGGTCAGTTCACCTTCTGGGACCCGTCCCTGCCTTCTGGTTAAGGAATCCATGCACACATACAGGATGACTCAACAGTGGGATGGATGTTCAGATACCAGAAAGGTGCTGGTAACTTGACAGGAACTTCCACATTCTTTGGAGGTATGTGTGCATGTAAACATCTCATCGAATACTACCTGGATTGTATCTCATGGAATTATAATCTAGTTAACTTCAGCTACGTTTTAAAATAGGTATTGTTTGTAGTTTATGTATCCAGAATAAAATGAGCATTTGTATTTTCACAGTAAATATTTAGGTTTCACGTTTTGTCAGAATTTTGATTTACAACCAATAGAACCTTCTTCTGGCTTTGTCCCCCCTAGTGAGTATTACAGAATTGCAGAACATAAGGCATTGGAAGGGACCTCAAAAGATCATCTAGTCCAATGCCCCTGCCACAGGAGGATCACTTAGGTCGAGTCGCACAGGAACGTGTCCAGGCGGGTTTTAAACTTCTTCAGAGAGGGAGACTCCGAATCTCCCTGGGCAGCCCCTTCCAGTGCTCTGTCACCCTCACTGTGAAGAAGTTTGTCTCATATTGATGAGGAACCTCCTCTTTTTCAGCTTACATCCGTTGCCCCTTGTCCTATGGACAAGGGAATGGAATGTAATTTTGCTTGATGTAAAGTTCTGCAAGTACTTGAGACAGAAAATCTTGAGTTACTGAATTTTAAGGGATGTAGCATGAGGATGAAATGAGAGTGGTGAGAGCCTGGAATGGGTTGCCCAGAGAGGTGGTTGAGGCCCTGTCCCTGGAGTGTTTAAGGCCAGGCTGGATGAGGCTCTGGGCAGCCTGATCTAGGGTGGGGTGTCCCTGCCCATGGCTGGGGGATTGGACTAGATGATCTTTCGAGGTCCCTTCCAATCCCTAGTGATTCTATGATTATAAATATGGCCACATTCCTCAGGTACTTGGCTCTCTGTGTGTAGCTTGTCAGAAATTTTCATCCATCTGGACTGGATATGCTGCATCTGTAGCCTGGCCAGTGGTTTAGGGGAAATGCCCTTGTTGATAGTTCTCAGGTGCCAAAACATCTCTGTGGGAGCCAAAACAAACCTATGAAGCTAAGTACGTTTCCAGTAAGAAAGTGGACATTTCCATTTTTATCTGGAACTTAACACTTTATTGAGATGCTGTACATTTGCATGAGAACAGCAAAAGCATAGAGGAGTTACTCTGGCAACAGCCTTTGCTTAGCTGCTTTTTTTTTCCCCTGGACTCTAGTTTTAGGAAATAGCTAATTGCAATTGCTCCCATGGAGCGGAGGAAGAAATAGAACCCAGGTATTTGACTCAAGGTTATTTAGCCTTCACTAAATATAGCAAGTCTGTGAGCAACCGGCAGAGAGAGTTGTGTAACTGTGAATGACTACATGCACACATAATGCGTTGGCGTGTCCATTCATTGTGAGTCTTAAAGCCCTAAAAAGTCATAAAACATGGTGTAGATGATGGCGTGGTCAAGTGGTCTAATGGCAAAATGTTTATTCATGCTGATCTTGCATCTTTATTACACTAGTAACACTAATGTGAGTGTTGCTTTGTCTTGGAGTGTGGTGTTCTTTGTTCTTTTGCTGTGTTTGCTCATTAACATAAGGTACCCATGTCTATGCAGGGAAGAAGTTTGGTTACTAACTATAAAGAGTTAGTCTTGATGAGGCTCAGAGAAATCTGTTCTAGTTAGAGATGTCCCTGCTTGTTGTAGCGAGGTTGGACTAGATGACCTTTAGATATCTGTTCCAACCCAGTACTTGCTATGATTTATCCATCTGCATGTGTTACCTATCACTATTATAAATCGGACTGTGAGAGAATAAAGATATGTAGCAACTGCTAGAATTAATTTGGTGGTTGAGGCACCTTGTCAGCAGGACAGACAATAGTGGAGCTGGTCACATCAACAGCTCTCGATTAATTGGCCATGTTCTTCTGTCCCACTTCTCAATGAATGCATGTGTTTTCGTAAAATCAGAGCTGCATTTACATGCCAGACACCTTATCAGCTGTACTGATGAGGTGTTAGATGATGGTAAAAATGCTAGGTAAGTTTTTGATAGGATACTCTGTATTTTGGCAGCTCTCTCTGGATATTTGACTTTTTTTTCCCCGTCCCCCATAAAGAAGATGCTGTGGAAAATTTTTTGTCTAGAAAAAGCTTGCAGTGAGGGTTGCCATGGCAGATGATTCAGTAAAAATAGATAACATGTGCTGCTCATTCTTGAGTGCTTTGAAAAATCTCAGCTTCGGACTGCCTGAGAAGAAGTAAGGTCTGGCTGACCATCTAATTAGTAGAGAAGGGCCCTCATCCTACTCTAAAACAAAGTGGTATTTAAAACAGTGAAGGGTTGTTGAGAATTGAATAACAGAACTCATACTAGAATGAACTTGAGCAGCTTGTGCTGTTTCAGCATGCTGAAGCAGAGCTTTCCCTTGAGCTGGTCTTTTCTGAAAACTGGCTCATGTAGCAGATGTTCCTCAGGGTGGTAGGTTTATGCAGTTTGCTGAATTCCAGGGTCACTGTCCTCCCCCACACTGAAAAAACAGCATGTGAACCTTTTTTCCTTTGCCCTGTTTCGATAAGAGGCCTCTAAAGTTTTTCATTGCTAGTTGTACAAACATTTTTCCTCTGCCTGACATGATCTAAAACCAAAACAGGAGACAAAACCAACAAAGCAATGCAGTGGGGGAGGCAGGAAAAGCTTTGGCATCTGGTCTTTCTGAACGTGTTTGTTCTAAGTTCATCAGTACTTAAAAAGAGAGTCTATGAGCTGGGGCAAGTTCTGCAGCTTCAAATCAAGTTGTACAAGTTGAAAGGTATTGAGAGAAAGTTCCTTGCTCATGCCTGTGCGCTGGATACTGACCTAGGGACACACTTTTCTTCATGGTAACTTGCGGTATTTAATTTTTACTAACTTCTCAAGTCTCACTGTACTTCCTTTGCCTTTGCTCCCTCCCCTAACCCTCTGTCTTTTCCTAGAGACCTGCTGTACGTGGGACCTTGCAGGAAACTGTGCAGTTTGAATACGCTGGATCACTCCAGTACCTGAACCTTTCACAATGAAGAGAGTGAGGGAGAAAGTTGTGGATGAAAATGAAGCTCCTCAAGCATCCCAGAAAAGCAAAAAACATAAAACTTGTTCCTATGGTTCAGTGTTTGGTGAATCTGACTTGCACGCCTCAGGGGACTGGGGAAACCTTCCACACCACATTATTCTGCGCATCTTTCAGTTTCTACCTTTAGTCGATAGAGCCAGAGCGTCTTCCGTTTGTCGAAGGTGGAATGAAATTTTTCACATCCCGGATCTCTGGAGGAGATTTGAATTTGAACTTAACCAGCCGGCTACTTCTTACTTAAAGTCTACACATCCGGATCTCATTCAGCAGATTATCAAGAGGCATGCTGATCATCTGCAGTACGTCAGCTTCAAGGTAAGTCAGGGATGAATGAGGGTTTGTTCTGGCATGCTACCGTGCGTCATGTGGGCAGCTTCTCAGTGCCACTTGGCTCAGGCATCAGACCTGGGACACCTTATCTTGAAAAATGCAACTACTGCAGTTTAATTCCAGGCATGTGCACGTTTTCCTTTGAAGCATTATGAATTAATTCATTTAGCGTGTAGAGTTTATTTGTGAAATAAGTGAAGAATGTCTTGATGTTGTAGAACCTTGCTTTGAGAAAGTGAAAGTAAGGGAGAAAGGTGCTGTGCCCATGTTCAAGAGATTGACATTTAAGAATATAATTAGTTCTGGGCCCCTCAGTTCCAGAAGGACACAGAGCTGCTGGAGAGAGCCCAGTGCAGAGCCACAAAGATGATGAAGGAAGTAGAACACCTCTCTGATGAGGAAAGGCTGAGGGAGCTGGGTCTCTGGCTTGGAAAAAAGGAGACTGAGGGGTGACCTCATTAGTATTTATAAATATGTGAAGGGTGGGTGTCAGGAGGATGGAGCCAGGCTCTGCTCAGTGTCATCTAATGATAGGACAAGGGGCAGTGGGTGTAAGCTGGAACATAGGAGTTTCCACGTAAATACAAGAAGGAACTTCTCCACAGTGAGGGTGACAGAGCACTAGAACGGGGTGTCCAGGGAGGTTGTAGAGTCTCCTTCTCTGGAGTCATTTAAAACCCACCTGGGTATGTTCCTGTGTGACTTGTTCCTGCTGTGGCAGGGGGATTGGACTGGATGATCTTTTGAGGTCCCTTCCCATCCCTAATATTATGTGATTCTGTGTTAATTAGATAAGAGGAAACTTGATTTAAGTATGGGCTATGTTTGTAATCTGTGGACTGCATAAGTGCCAGTTTACTTCACTTGAATACTCAGTGCAGTTTATTTATCTGACAAGACCATAGTTTGAATTCCTAGTGCTTAGTTATTTTTGCAGGTCTCCTTGTTAGAGATGGTCATAGTTCTAAGCTGTAAAGGAAGAGCAGCAAAAAGGATTTGATTTTAAAGCTGGGCTGTAAATCAGAAGCTTCTTTTCCTCAGTGCTGGTAGTGGTTTTACGTTTGGACAAGTGGTGTTTTGGTTTGCACAGAGCTTCATGGATAATCATTTACTAAATATCTGTAACGTCTGTTCTCCGTATAACTGATCATAATAGGCTTTGTAATGTCTTAATGCAACCTCTGTGCTTTGTCAGTGACTCTTTCATTATGTCAGCTACTACAGAGGAGGAAAGTGAGGTGAAACAGTGATTGTCCAAAGTTAGTCATCAGGCTTGTAGACAAATTGAGAATCACTTTGTGGTTCAAGATGCAAAGGTGTTGTCCCTCCAGATAAAATGGTTTAGTTTGTTGGAGACTATCAAGTGGGTTTTTGGCTCTAAGGGTCTCAAATTGGCACTTGAATAAAGGTGCCTAGGTACCACTGACTTATCATAACCCCAGTACTAAGTACAGTTGTTCAGGAAGGCACGAGGTGCTTTGAAGAGAAGGCTCAGACTACAGCTCTCTGTTCACACTGGAAATACCCAGCAGTAACATGCAGGAAGATTTCCTAATGGTAACTTTCCTAAACTCTTCCAAATCTTGAAACTTCTCATGAATGTTAGTCGTTGTCTGCAGCAAATGACTGAATGAGTGTGGAACTTTCAGACTTGGGTGGCCATGATGCTGTTTTCTAAATAAGAAAAAGTGACTTAATGATTTTAAAACCCTTTATAGGTTGATAGCAGTACTGAGTCAGCAGAAGCAGCCTGTAACATCCTTTCTCAGCTGGTGAACTGTTCTATCAAGACACTGGGTTTGATTTCTACAGCCAAACCAAGCTTCATGAATGTTTCTAAGGTAACAGTCTACAAAATATAACTAGAGGAGCTTTGTTCACTCTTAACATACTAGAATAAAAGCTACAACTATCATGTGCTGCACCATACAGTTGAAA
Organism: Phoeniculus purpureus; assembly: GCA_028565055.1. Taxonomy (NCBI): domain Eukaryota; kingdom Metazoa; phylum Chordata; class Aves; order Bucerotiformes; family Phoeniculidae; genus Phoeniculus; species Phoeniculus purpureus. The sequence continues at coordinate 11,383,727 of JAOXOE010000765.1, read as the reverse complement.
TATTTGGGAGATTATTTTTCATTGACTCTGCACTTCACAGCAGTCACTCTCAGGGAAACAAAACAAATGCTGTTTGCTTTTCTTCTGCAGATAAATTCTAGATGCCCCAGGCTTATCTCTGTGTCCACTTATCCCTGTTCTGTTAGAAGGAAAAGATAAATCCAAGTGGGTGGATTAACTATGGAGTGTAAAGTTGATTTTTGACACATGCAGTAGCTTTTTAAAAATGTTTCCTGTGTTCACGTTCTGCTACACAAGAAAGGGGAGGGATTAGTTTTGTACACCCTGTGCCTGCAAAACTTGAAGCCTGCCTATAAGACTTTTTTCCCGTTGAATTTCTCCAAACAGGCTCATTTTGCTTCAGCACTGACAGTCGTTTTTGTGAACTCAAAGTCGTTATCATCAATCAAAGTGGATGACACGCCACTAGATGATCCTTCCCTGAAGGTTCTTGTTGCTAACAATAGTGATACTCTGAAACTGCTGAAAATGAGCAGCTGCCCTCATGTATCACCTGCTGGTGAGTAGTGAATGTAGGTGAAAAATGTGCTAGAAAAGTATCATAAAACAGTTGGTGAGACTTGGTTTGAAACAAGTTATTCATAGTACTTGCAGTGCTCTTCTGAGCCTCTTAGTAGAGGCCTTTTATTGACCTAGTTACGGCTTTGGACTCTTTGAAGTTGAAGAATGATGTCTTTGTGTTTCTGAATGAGTTGGGTTAATGAAAGTGGAGGTGCTCCTTGCTTGACTGCATCTTCGGCAATCCCTGTGTTGATTTTTATGTCTTTCTCCTGTGTCTCAGTACCTCTGATAGTCCTCCAGGGGGAAAGGCCTCCAGAACTAGTGCCAGCCTTTCACATGTGTTCCAAGGACACAATGTTCGTTGCCAGCTTTATGTGAGAGTAATTGACTGGGTGCTGCTTAATGTGGGCAGCTGTGTAAACTTAACTAACTGGAAATACATGTGGAGGATCCCTTATCTGTGAATCAGCTACTAGTTGAGGGATAAAGGAGATGAAAGCTGTTGTCAGTAACTGTTTTGCAAGGTGCTGTGAATTTAACTAACAGAGCAAAAGTGTTAAGCGCTCAAAGTTGTGTAAATAGCTAGTAGTGTTAAATTTGAGTGTCTTTCTGTAGTGCCCTCGTGTGTCCAGATCTGGTACAGAATGAACTTGGCTTATAGAATCCATTGTCAATGAACTCACTCCCTTCAAAACACAGGAGCCATAAAGCTCCGAGGGCTTTTGCGTCCGTTTTCACTTTTCTCCTGAAACCTCAGTGCTAAGGAATGGTTATCATGCTCTGGCCTCTTTCCTGTATCGGAGTCCACAGAAGGTGATTTAATCTGTGTACTTTGTATTCCAGCTGATTAAGAGCAGTTTTGTTTATGTCTTAATTCAGAGAAAGGGTCTGTTCAAGCAAAGCTATTAAACCAGGTTACTAGGGGTCATTTATTTAGAGCAGAGTTGTTGTTAGGGAAGGAAATAGGCAACTAAGGGGTGACCTCATGAATGCTTATAAATATGTGAAGGGTGATGGAGTCAGACACTGCTCATTGTCATCTAATGATAGGACAAGGGGCAGTGGGTGTGAGCTGGAACAGGGGAGGAGGTTCCACATCAATGTGAGAAGGAACTTCCCAGTGAGAGTGACAGAGCCCTAGAAGGGGCTCCCCAGGGGGGTTGTAGAGTCTCCTCTTGAGAGGGTTAAAACCCCCCTGGACATGTTCCTGTGTGACTTGGTCTAGGTGGTCCTGCTGTGGCAGGGGGATTGGACCAGATGATCTTTCGAGATCCCTTCCAATCCATAATGTGCTGTGATTCTGTGAATGTCAGCTGAATCTTAACCTGATTTCAGTTGATTCTTCAAAGCAGAGGAATTTCTGCACTGGGAAGGGCAAAGAGGAAGAAAGGTCTGCAAATCCAAGATCTTGCTGCTTTTACTGATAAGGATTTGTGGTCCAAACTCTGTAAAGGATGTGGCTATCTAGAACTTGATAATATTTAGTGGGGCTTAGGTACAGGCATGAATGGTCAAGCCAACAGAAGTAGGACTTGCTTGAGCTTTACAGAAAACAACTGGGCTTCTGTTTACTTTTCCTTTTATGGAATATTTTTTGCTTCTGTTCCTCAGGAATTCTTTGTGTTGCTGACCAGTGCCATGGACTTAAGGAGCTGGCTTTGAACTACTACATACTAAGTGATGAGCTGCTGCTGGCTCTTTCGAGTGAAAAACACGTTGATCTTGAACACCTTCGCATAGACGTTGTGAGTGAAAATCCTGGACAAGTAGAGTTTCACACTATTAAAAAGCAAAGCTGGGATGCTCTCGTTAAACACTCCCCCAAAGTCAACATCGTGATGTATTTCTTTTTATATGAAGAGGAGTTCGATGCTTTCTTCAGAGAGGAAACGCCCGTTACACACCTTTACTTTGGTCGTGCAGTGAGCAAAGCAATGTTGGGTCGTATTGGCATGAACTGCCCGAGGTTGATTGAGCTGGTTGTTTGTGCAAATGGACTTCAACCTTTGGACGACGAACTAATTCAGATCGCAGAGCGCTGTAAGAACTTGACAGCGATGGGGCTTGGCGAATGTGAAGTGACTTGCCGAGGTTTTATTGAGTTTGTCAAGATGTGTGGGGGCAGGCTGACCCAGCTTTCTATCATGGAGGAGGTGCTGATTCCAGACAGTGATTATAGCTTAGATCGACTCCATTTGGAAGTCTCCAAACACTTGGGAAGAATGTGGTTTCCTGATATGATGCCGACATGGTAAATCCTCCCCATTTGTGGGCAAAATAGTAGATCAGGGTGTTGCTTTCTATGCAAATAAAGAGTTTTAAAAATGAATGTGAAAACTTATTTCCAGATTTGACTTTTTCTACCTTGAGACCCTTGAGTAGTCTAAGAGCAAAGCATTCTAGAGTGTCAATGGTATGTTGAAATAGAAAATAGATTAAGTGTACTTGCTGAAAGTGTGTGCTTTACAGGTGCTTCAACCTTCAGTGAACTTGGGCTTTTCTGATCTGCAGTTTAGATGCTCCTTTCACATTCAGGTTTGAGGTTGTTTTTTCATGTCTTTGTTTAGTTTTCTGACATAGTCAGAAGAGGGCTAGAGAAATGCTTCCTTTAGCAAATTTGTGGGAAGCTGGATACAACTTGGACTTCAGTATTATTTGTCCCGATGTTTTATGCAGCTGTTTTTTTTAACAATGTTCATGTTTTGATGTAAAAGCTTGTACATTAAAATACTTGGAGTGGCCCAGGTTACTCAGCTATAATCTAGCTTAACCTCATGCCAGTGTATTACAATGTTGTGGTAAATAAGCTTAATGCTTACAAAAAATGCAACTTTTCCATTTTCAACTGCACTTTAATTTTGTCCCATTAGCTGAACTGTAGAGACTGTGTTGTACAGGATGTTGTTTTACTGTCTTATGCACTAAATGGATGGGGAGGGAGACCCTGTTAAAATAAACGGATTTCAGAGTTTGGTTCCAGATTGATTGATTGGGTGAATGGTGAAACCTCTTGGAAACTGACGAAGTGCAAAGGACAGCTGCTCTGTTTAGGGAACAGCCTCTGTGTTTAGTAGTGTTCAGGTTTTTGATGATAAAGACTGCTGTCTGAATGCTCCTCTGTGCTTTTGTTATTAAGAGAGAAGGATCTCGTAAGTGTGGCTGTGGAGAAGGAAGGCTCAGTTGTCCTGGATCTCTTTCTATCTGGAGTCAAGGATTTAGAGCACTTCAAAAAATACTTAGCAGTTAGAGGCCAGGACAGCCTGTAGTAGTCCGACCTGTATCTGGCAGACCTGTGCTGTAACCCTTGGACTTTAGATTAAGGGTTGATGGAGGTGATCCTGAAATTTTTAATTCAAAACTGCTTAATACTTGTTGCTATTAATTAGTTTTTGAGGAAGAAGTTTTTTATGCCTCTATTTTCTTCAAAGGAGAAGGGATTGGTGGGTTGATGCCAACTAGTGATGTGGTTTCATGTTGACTTCGCTCACTGTAAACTGAAAGGCAACGGATACAAGTTTTGCTGCAATTTTCATGCTCTACTTGTTCCATCTTCCTGTTTATCATGAGGAGTCCACTCTTGTTTGCTGCTGATGTTTGTCACCTCCAGTTAAAATGCCAGTTTCTTCCACACTTAACACAGAACTGCTGGAGAGAGTCCAGCGCAGAGCCACGAAGATGAAAGGGAGTAGAACACCTCCCTTTTGAGGAAAGGGCGAGGGAGCTGGGTGTCTTTAGCTTGGAAAAAAGGAGACTTAGGGGTGACATCATTAATGCTGATAAAATATGTGATGGGTCGGTGTCAGGAGCATGGATCCAGGCTCTGGTCAGTTGCATCTAATGATATGTGAAGGAGCAACGGGTGTGACCTGGAACATAGAAGGTTCCACATAAATATAAGAAGGAACTTCTTCATGGTGAGGGTGAAAGGAGCACTGGAAGGGGCTGCCCAAGGAGGTTGTGGAAGCTCCTCTGGAGAAGTTTAAAACCTGCGTGGCCGTGTTCCTGTGTGACTTGATCTAGGTGATCCTGCTGTGGCAGGGGGATTGGACTGGATGGTCTTCCGAGGTCCATTCCAATCCCTAATGTTCTGTGATTTTTTTTTTTTTTTTTTTCTGCAGAATAACAACTAAAAGGTTAAACCACCATGATCTAGGGAAGGCTTGCTCCATATTGCAAGCTAAAGTGTTATCATATGATGCCAGTCTGAAGCAGTAATGGGTTACGTATGGCCTGTTGCACAGTTAAAAAGCATCTGACTGGTCACCAGCGCTTGCTTCCATCATCAAGGGATTTATAGTCTTTTCAAGAAACAACAGAAGTATGTTTTAAGCAGAAGTTGGTTTAAGATACGTGGTGGTTTTGTAGAGTGGTAATACAAGTACGTGCACTGGTATAAGACTGTTAACCAGATGTTGCACCATGTTCTGTTGTTTAGGCCAGGTTGAGTACCAGGAGAACTGGGGAGAGGCTGCAGAAACGTTTAACTCTTCAGCTGAAGCAAAGGAGTCGTTGTTGTGTCAAGTTCTTGCCTCAAATGTGAGGGATTTGGACATGCTGAAGCTGTAAAATGGAATGTGGATGCATCTTGTAGGTGACTCACAAGTCTTAAGAGTCCTTCGTGTCTCTCTGACCAACACAACAGCACTGATAGAGAATCAGTCACTAGGGGGGCTACATGTAGAGATACCTTTTTAGGATGAAACTTAAACAGCTGCTTCTAATGTTAGGTTAATGCTGAATGTTACAGTTTTAGTGTTAGATGTTTTTAATGTCACACTGGTGCAGTGGAGTCTGTTGTGCTTTGGGGTGGATTGTCAAAACAACCCTATTTAAAGCAGTAACATTAGCTGTTTTCACAGAATCGTTTTGGAAGGGCCTTTAAGATCAACTGCTAACCTCACACTTCTTCTTGAGCAGGTCTTCCTGAAAGACACGACCCCAAGACTGCAGCTGCTGTCAGTACATCAGAGCTCTGCCTTGTCTTGCTAAGGCAAGTAGTATCTTTTATTGGCTTTTCCTAGTTGTACTGCACTGCAAAAGCTTCCTAGAGCTCCACCTGTGTGCAGTATAAAAGGCCATGATACAGCTTGTTAGAGTAACTGAACCCCTCAAAATGCAGCACAGAATTTCCACTTGCCATGGGAAGGAGTTTTGTAGGGTCACTAAGAATCATAGAATCATTAGGAATTGGAAGGGACCTCAAAAGATCATCCAGTCCAATCCCCTGCCACAGTAGGATCACCTAGATAGAAAACATTGTGCATGAGAATAAAGACCAAGGAGTTGGATGCTGAGATGAATTTATTTGCAATTTACTGTATTTCCCTTTCACTCTCTTTCCCTTCTCCCCCTTTGGAGATTCCTAGTAGGATCCGAGCGATCGCAGTTCTCGACGTGAATATGGGATGTGATCCCAGGGAATACTCTTTGCATTGGCAACATTCTCCCGAGGACTTGGCCCTTAGAAATTCTCCCACTGTATCTGATGGGGTGGATGCAGAGCAGTTTTACACAGAAATCTGGTGAAAACAAGAGAAAATGTCAGAGAAGTGATGAAACATTTCTTCTTCTGGGCTGTTTCAGAACTGCTGACATTTTCTGCCTTGTCCTTTCCACTGAGACAGCTAAGGTGCAAATAGCAAAGACACTGCTCATAGCAACTAGATGGTGCTTGGAGTTGTTGGCTTGGTGGAAAAGGGAAATTGGGAAGCAGGGAGGTGGGAATTCCTGCTTTGGTAAAGAGAAGAATGTGAAGACATTCTACAGAGCTCAATTATCATGAAATCTTAGAATTATTGGCATCCTAACAGAAGCAAAGAGTCCTATGTGTGAATGGGTAGAAGTGTTTCCAAACACTTCCAACCTTGCTTAACCACCAGTCTGAGTGCAAGGAAATCCATCTGGTGAGTCCTTATGACAAAGAAATATTAAATGAAAAGTAGTTATTGACCTGGTCCTCTGATCTGGACTCCATCATCGATGGCATTCCCATTGTGGAAGAATTGGATGGGTCCAGACAGCTGGCCAGAAAAGGGAGCATACACGGTGGATCCATCGGCACAGATGACATCCACACCTCTGTGTATTCCTTTCCCGTTTTCTCTGAAAATAAATAGATCAGCAGAGAGGTTTTTTGTCAGACCTAATGGTAAATAAAGATGGATGAGTTAACACACTGCAAGGTCTGGAAATGGGTTGTTTGTGCTGGAACAGTGTTGACATAACTGACTGGCTCAGGAATCTATAATTGGTGAGGATGATGTAATGCCACGTTGGGTTGATGGGGTTGCAAGCCTTTAAATAGAGCTCTAGAGTCACATCAATGTTTGCTGGCAGATGCCTGTGGAGGACATCAAGTCCAACCTTCCACTGGAGTCAAGACTGTTCCCAGCACTGGGTCAGGTTGAGCACAGCTTAGTCTTAGTCATAAAAACCTCCCAAGCACAGAGGTTTTATGAACAACGCGGGGCAGTTCTGGTACTGCATCAACCCCATAGTGATAACATTGCCTCATGTCCAGCCTAAACCCTCAAAGCTGTAATTCTTAAGTGACTTAAAACAAGAGTTCAACTCTTTCATTGGAGGAGCAGTAACACCCCACACGTTGAGTTATACAGTACCGTGGGGCTCCGTAGTATCCGCAGCCGTACTTGTCACAGCCTCGTATCTCGTTTGTAGGATTCCCAGAGCACACCGTTGCCCAGTGTCTGGATCGTTGTGCAAATGGTGGAACAGCTTTGAGATACAGAAATAACAGCACATGAAGGTTAAGTTATAGTTTCCTAGGGTTGTGTGTCTGTCACTACAACATCATGATTTTAGTGAGGTAGGAGCATACTGGAATTACATCCCACTCTGGTAGTTGGATGTCTCCTCCACAACACTGTTCATCCTTTAGAAATAAGAACTAGAATGTGCTCTTAGGATTGGAAATGTTTCTAGATTAGAGTTATTTCACGTAAGAAATGTACTTTAGAGACCAAAATTCAAATGATTTATAATACATACATTCTTCCAGGTGTTTCTTCAGGGAGAACCTAAGACAAAGGTGGCTATCTGATATCACAGAACATTAGGAATTGGAAGGGACCTTGAAAGATCATCCAGTCCAATCTCCATGCCACAGCAGGATCACCTAGATTCAGTCACACAGGAACGTACCCAGGTGGGTTTTAAACACCTCCAGACAAGGAGACTCCACAACATCCCTGGCAGCCCCTTCCACTCTCACTGCGAAGAAGTTCCTTCTCACACTGATGTGGAACCTCCTGTGTTCCAGCTCACACCTGGTGCCCCCTGTCCTATCATTTGATGCCACTGAACAGAGCCTGGCTCCATCCTCCTGACACCCACCTTTCACATATTTATCAACATTCATGGGGTCACCCCTCAGTGTCCTTTTTCCAAGCTCAAGAGACCAAGCTCTCTCAGCATTTCCTCGTCAGGGAGGAGAAGTTTCACTCCATCATCTCTATGGCTCTGTGCTGGCCTCTCTCCAGCAGCTCTGTGTCCTTCTGGAACTGAGTGGCCCAGAACTGGACACAATATTCCAGATGTGGTTTCATCAGGGCAGAGTAGAGGGGGAGGAGAACCTCTCTCGATTTGCTAACCAGCCACCTACTAATCCACCCAAAGATGCCATTGGCCTTCTTGGCCACCAGAGCCCATTGCTGGCTCATGGCCATCTGCTGTCCTCATTCAAAATGAATTAGGAACTTGATTTTTATTCATTATGCTCCTTATTCTGGTGGTAGTTTTGTTTGGTTGTTATTTTACCAGGCCTAAGTAGAGAAGTAGGATCGGAGTGGTCGCAGTTCTCCACGTGGATGTGAGAGACAATGCCAGGAAATACTTTCTGCATTGGCAGCATTCGCCCGAGTCGTTGCCCTCTGCGGATACGGCCGTGGTAGCGGATGGGGTGAATGCAGACGAGCTTCACGCAGTAAGCTGGAAGAGATGGGAGAGGAAGCCAGGTCAGGAAATCTCAGCTGCATCTGTTCTTGGAATGAGCAAAACATCTTCTGTGCTCGCCTCTAGTCGAGGTACCAACAACCCTGAAATCAAAATTACTCAGATTGTTATGGAAAAGAGGGACCTGGAAAACACGAGCAGGAAAACATCCTCTCAGCAAAACTCAGGTCATATGTCTGATGGTTTATTTTTACCCTTTCCCTTTTTATTTTTATGGTTGGGGTTGTTATTTTCCTGCTCCCTGTTTTTCAACTCCTGTCTCCCCTTCTTGCCCAGGAAGAGGACCACATCCTGCCGGCGCTGCTGTTTCAGAGCATCACTCTCGTCGTGCTTCAGCATAGGAACGAGAGGAGGGTGTAAAATTAAATAACACTTGGCCACAGAAACCTCACTCAAGTAAACAAAACAATCGTTAGTGTGTGACACAGAATCACAGAACATTATGGGGGGAAGGGACCTCGAAAGATCATCTAGTCCAATCTCCCTGCCACCATATCCACTGCGATTACTCACTTGGTCCTTTGATTTGCACCCCATCATCGATGGCGTTTCCGTTGTGAAAGAAGCGGATGGGGCCGGAGAGTTCGCCGCTGAAAGGAGCGTAGACTGATGCTCCATCAGCACAGATGACATCCACACCCTGGTGCTTTTCCTTACCATCGTGTCTGGAAACATGAAGAATGAGGTTCATCTATTTATTGATTAGTTTTTGTTAATTGCAAAATGCTGCTATAGACAAGTACCCCCATCCCACCCCGAAACACATTGGGGCCAGTGTGAAACAGAATCTTGTGTTTGGTGTTTTCTCCTTGAGGAATTTGGGAGTTGTCTGAAGATTGGGCACTGAGGATGCCTGGGGAGAGGAGGTGATGGGAAAACACAGGGAAAGCAGGAGCTGTGCTATGTATAAAGTAATTTTTTAGGGGACTATAACCAGCCCTATCATGAGGAGCCCATTTAAAACACTGAACGTGTTGGCAGACCTCTGGCTTGTGTAAATTAGTCTAAGATTCCTCTAAGCTGTTGCTGAGTGTTAGTGAGCTATCGGGTCTATAATCAGCAAGGATAGATGACACAGATCCTTGAAATCCTTCCCATTTCCTTTGCCCAGACTGGTGGTTGAGTCTCCATCTCTGGATGAGTTTAAAATGAGCTTAGATGTAGTATTGGGGGATCTGATTTAGGGATGAACTTGTAGAGTAGGGTTGATGGTTGGACTCGATGATCTGGGTCTTTTCCAACCTGAATGATTCAAAGATTCTATACTCTGGCTGCTAATTCATGTAACGGTCTCACTTCTTCCCCCGTGCCTCAGGCAATACCCGTGGTCTTACTGCACGTGCACAAGATTCCAAGTAAAATCCCCCAGATGATTGAAAGGTCCTGCAGAAAACAGTCTTCTCTTATTGTGTCAGCTCAGGCTAATCCCTACTTTCTCTCCTATGTGAATGTTTTATTCAGGAATAAAACCAGGAGACTCCGCTGCCCCTTGAGTTACCTGTCAGCACCGAAACTGCCGCAGCCATACTTGTCGCAGCCCCGAATCTTGTTGGTGGGATTCCCACGGCAGATGGGTGCCCAGTGCCTGTGCTGCTGTTGAGGTGGGTGCACGTCCAGCTGCTCAGTGAAAACTTCATGTGCAAAAGAGGAAAACGGTTAAAATTCAACTGCGCTGTTGGAACAGCGCAACAGAAAGCATCAGGGTGTGAAATCAGGTGTTTAAAGTGGAAGATGTGAGTTCATAGTTTCAGAAGTTAGGTGAAAGATTGCATGAATCACAGAATTACAGAATATTAGGGATTGGAAGGGACCTCGAAAGATCATCCAGTCCAATCCCCCTGCCACAGCAGGATCCCCTAGATCCAGATACACAGGAACATACCCAGGTGGGTTTTAAACATCTCCAGAGAAGGAGACCCCACAACCTCCCTAGGCAGCCCGTTCTAATGCTCTGTCACCCAATCAAATGGATAATGTCTGATATGATCTCAGGAAAGGTTTTCAGAACACAAAGTGAGTGAATATTAAGTCGAAGAGAAAGACTGTTTGTGTTCCTTATGAGTTCTATGAGTAAGTATATCTGCTCGCAATAGAGTACTAGTAATGACTGTATTAATGTTTGTTAACAAACATTAATTTTGCCTCATTGAGACAAAGAAACTTCCACCTGGTCAATAAAGAGAAGCTTCTGCATGGCCTACAAAGCTTTCCCTTTGTTTTGACCTTCAGTACAGATCCACAGGCATATTGTGTCTTTATTTGAGAGGTCAAGGCCAAGTTCTCTGCTGTTGGTATCATCTGTCTCTAATAGCTCCCCTAGCACAGAAGGCATAGGAAAATCACTGCTATACTGGCCTCCTGTATTGCAGAAGTTTATGTTTGTAAGTATGGAGTGCAGTGACCATGCAGTATCCTTGTTCAGGGTTCAAACCTGCAATTGGGCCAGTTGTCTTGCTGCTGGGAGAAGGAGAAGGTGGAGTGTGGAAACTATCAATATCCATTAGGAAAATACATTACAATTCTGCAAAATGCTTCTGTTTGGTACTTACTGTCTTTAAGAGATTTCCCAGATGGTTCTGTGTAGGATCTCTACAGAAAGTAGCATGGATCTTCCCCAGGCTGAGATTTTTCATTAACTTCGTACAGCTGCACTGACAGGCTCTGAAGAGCTGCACAGAACCGCTATAAATTGAGTAAAATTCTGTAAATATTACATGGTCCTGGAAAAACCCTTTATTACTGTGGTGTATTGTAAATTCTGTTGCTGATGAGCTTGCTCCTTCACGTTATTTTATCCAGATCTGAACTGTACATACGTGATAATTAATCCATCTTACATCTCGGTGAAATAAGTGATAGAAATGTACTGAGATGTTTACAACTGAGGAGTTTTGAAACCCAGCCCTTCTTTACTCAGTTCTTTTCTGAATGTTCTCATGAGAACAAACTCTTCCCTACAAGAGAGTTCAACCAAGAAGAATTTGGGGTTGGATCTGTTGATCAAATCTTTCACAGCTCTCTCTTCCACACTTGTCAAGGATAGTGCTATTTAGAGTTAAGGGATGCACAGGATAAACTCTCTTTCCACTTGCTGTCATTGTTTTCTCCATACCCAGATGGTTTAACATCCTCCAGGTTCTTTGGCTCTTGTGTTGGTGCCTGTTTCTGTTTTCTTTTTCTTGGTTCTGACATGACAACTGTCTTTGAAGGCACAGAGATGCTGCACTTACAGAAGATACCTTTCAGAAACAACAGTCTGCTTTGAACTTCTACTATTTGCTTAAATCCAAACCACTGTCATTTTGAAATGTTGCTTCATATTCATCTCAGTAATGACTGACTGGTCAGTAGCTGAAACTAGAGAAAACAGCAATGTTTAACACGTGGTAAACCTCCTGCTTCAGAGGTGGCTGATACAGAAACACTCTCCTCTTGGAACCCCAACTGCCAGTGCTACACTGGATGTATGGAGGAAACATCTCCACATGACAGACATAAGGGTCTTTCACAGAATTACAAAACATTAGAGATTGGAAGAGACCTCGAAAGATCATCTAGTCCAATCCCCTCACCACAGCAGGATCACCTAGATCAAGTCACACAGGAACATGGCCAGGTGGGTTTTAAATTTCTTCAGAGGAGACTTTACAACCTCCCTGGGCAACCTGTCATCCACAGGCCTCTGGAAGATTTAAAGATAAAATGGGCTGTTGAAGACTGTGGTTAGAGCATTGGGTAATCATAGAATCATTAGGATGGGGCATGGGAGCACTGGGTAAAAATTTGGCAGGAGCGGTGACCCTTTGTTCGTGGTCTTCAGCAGAGAAGACTGTTCATGTGTCCAAAGCCACACAACTAATTCCTTACAGAAAATGTCTGTTTGCCACATGATTTCATCCAATTATTTAGTAGCTTTCATTCTCTAGATTTGGACATTTGTTTCTCACTTTTTCAAAGCTTTTTTAAGAACAAGATCCAAATCAGTCACACAGAAACTTCCCTTTTATTTTGTAAATTTAATTTTGCTTTAAATTATTTCTCATATAGTCTGGTTCTAGAAAGAGTTAATTAGGGACTCACCTGAAAACGTTACAGAAGTTCACACAAAAATTTTACATTGTCCAGACTCCAGAGACCCATGGAAGTGTTTCCTCATTTGACTGTTGTCATATTACACTACAGTCCTCCTAAGTAAATCCTAGGATAAAACGGACTGTTATGTATCTCCATAGTTCTAAAAATATGGAGGTTTTTACTACCAATTATTAAAATTAGTGGGGATTTTCCCAGCATTATGGCTAAGTACAGGGTTGGGCCTATTGCTTCTGTTCCCTGCAAATATTCACTGGGATTCTGTGATTATATAAAGCACTGAGGTAAGTTATATAATGTTTTCTCTCACTTATCAGTCATAAAGCTGTTAATTAGTCCTATGACTTGACAACTATTCCAATTCCTAATAGTAGCATCACTGTGTATTATCACAGTGAAATGCTTGTACTGTGCAATCATTCTTCCAGCTGAAAGGGAACAACCAGCATCACCCTTTGTTAATTCAACCTACCTCTTCTCAGTTGTGCGTTGAATCTCATTGTAATTTAGGTTCTAGCATTCGGCCGTATCATAACAACTAATAAATATGCAGATGCTGGGACTAGAGCAGCCTTTGTGCTGCTATAAATGATCATTTAGCTCATGCTTTCCTGTTTATTTATATCTATGAC
>JAOXOE010000765.1:11357484-11370410 GCA_028565055.1 Phoeniculus purpureus | reverse complement strand
TAGGACAAGGGGCAATGGGTGTGAGCTGAAACATAGGAGGTTCCACATCAATATGAGAAGGAACTTCTTCCCAGTGAAGGTGACAGAGCCCTGGAAGAGGCTGCACATGGGGGTTGTGGAGTCTCCTTCTCTGGAGACATTTAAAACCCGCCTCGACACGTTCCTGCACGACTGGATCTAGGGGATCCTGCTGTGGCAGAGGGACTGAACTAGACAATCTTTCGCGGTACCTTCCAATCCCTAATGTCCTGTGATTCTGTGATCTTCTTCCATTAAATACAAAATAAACCCCCAAAAAATGTTCCTTTGGGTGCCAACACATCAGCCTGAAACGGTTAAACCCGATGCAGTACTTTCCATGTCAGTTTGTCAAGAAGAAAAAGCAGCCCCGTGTCTGTTTCCAATTTGTAGCAGCCCTCACACAGGCAGCTTGTGGCACCGGGGTAAATTTAACCGCTCTTCCAAAATCACTCTCTGAAAAAGATGTATTGGATTTAAATTTAAACGACAGAGATTGCATAACCACATCTCTGAAATGTCACATCCAAAAGCTGCCTGAGGAACTCGCCTTGTGCCAAGCGGTATTTTTAAGCTCTCTTCAAGCAAAAAATAAGTACTGGACTCTTACACGAAGTATTTCTGCACTCTGAATGCAAAGCAGCCTCCTTCAGAAAGAGGAAATACGATTCTCTCTCTTCAGGTAGGGAAAAATGAAGAATGAGATACTTTTTGTGCTTCCAAACATGAAACGAAGGCAGTGCTTCCTTTCCTGTGGAGGACACCTGAGTTAGAGCTCTGTATGCTAAATACCAAGGTATGAAAAGAACTGAAAGCTGGAGGAAGAGAGCAAGATACTGTGGATTGAGGTGGTCATGCAAAGTGGTTATCAATAGTTTTATGTTATTTAACATAATATATATTGAAGAAGATTTCTATCAATCACACAGAATCACAGAACATTAGGGATTGGAAGGGACCTCGAAAGATCAGCCAGTCCAATCCTCCTGCCACAGGAGGACCACCTAGACCACATCACACAGGAACATATCCAGGTGGGTTTTAAATGTCTCCAGAGAAGGAGAATCCACAACCCCCTGGGCAGCCCCTTCCAGTGCTCTGGCACCCTCACTGGGAAGAAGTTCCTTCTCATATTGATGTGGAACCTCCTGTGTTCCAGCTCACACCTGTTGCCCCCTGTCCTATCATTGGGTGCCCCTGAGGAGAGCCTGGCTCCATCCTCCTGACACCCACCCTTTCCATATTGATCAATATTAATGGTGTCACCCCTCAGTCTCCTTTTTCCAAGCTGAAGAGCCCCATCTCCCTCAGCCTTTCCTCATCAGGGAGATGCTCCCCTCCCTTCATCATCTTTGTTGCTCTGTGCTGGTCTCTCTCCAGCAGTTCTGTGTCCTACTGGAACTGAAGAACCCAAAACTGGGTAAGCGAACCCAGCACGGCCAACACCTACTGCTCTTCTTGTGAAATAGTCACAGATTTTCTTTAATTGGTGGCCACAGAGTGTTTCCTTCACTGAAATACAGCCCAGCTGAAAGCAGTGTGTGCCACCCCTCAGCCAGGAGCTGCGGGTTATCCCACAGCACGGGTGGCACGCTCGTAAATCCAGTAAGTGATGGGCACGTTTCTTGTGTTGAGGATCACCACAAGCCTCCTCCCAGAGAAAAACTAATCACTGCTTGGACACTTCACCTTCCAGCGCCGATGGCTGGGGTTTGATTACCTGGAGCTATTGCTGATTGATGGCTTTTTCGCTCACAGCGGTGTGTGGCAAAGAGCACCGAGTGACTTTGTCAGCTGCTTCATCCATATGGAAATGCTGCTGAGAACCTGAGATTGATTAATGGCTGGTTGTAATTGCTTTTCTTTCACTCCTTTACCTAGACTTGCCTGTGGTGAACTCAGAGCTGGAGTAAAACACGTTGCACGAAGGGTTTCCGTTTTAATATTACAGATAATCGCAGGATGTTAGGGCTTGGAAGGGACCTCAAGAGATCACCCAGTCCAATCCCCCTGCCACAGCAGGATCCCCTAGATCCAGTCGCACAAGAACATGGCCAGGAGAGTTTGAAATGTCTCCAGAGAAGGAGACTCTACCACTGCCCTGGGCAGCCCCTTCCAGTGCTCTAATTTTAATTGTCTTTCCTGTGAACTCACCCTACTGTGGAGTGGAGTTTTTCTTCACCTCCAGATTTGGTGTGAATTATGAGAATGCAGTGGGCTGTTGTGAGCTGGGAAGGTCCCCTCTGCTTCGCTGGGGAGGATTATGTGGAGCCAGAGGACCGAGCTGGGCAAACACACATTCCCTGAGCCGCAGAGGAATCAGACCTTTCCCACCCACCCTGGGCTCCCCAGTTCCTCGCACTGCAGCTCTCTCTGATGATTTATTTTAGGTCAATTCCTGCCAGTGGTGACAAGTGGCTTTGGGTGATCTGTGTGCTTAATATAACAAGCAGAGTCTACAGGGAACGTTATTTATCTTGAGTTATGGATTGGTTAGTGGCTCCTATGTCTCCTGGTGCACAACTGGTATATAGATTTGAGCGAAGCCGCACACATGTGTGTTAGCAATCCACGTCGTATCCTCCTCTTCCCTTACAAATTGCGACGCAGCTGAAGCTATTGACACGGCAAAAAAAATTGAAGCGTCTACTGAGGCTTTTTAGATTCTTTTGGGATCCTTAGGATATATTAAAAGATATTTTTGGGATGATATCCTGTGAATTACAGAGTGCTGCTCACATGGATGACTGTTCACTCAAAGCAGAAGGGTCCACATGCTGCTGGGGCTGTACAGGAGATGTTTTGATATCCAGGTAATGGTAGACAGAAGTGACAGCAAAACACAGCAGATTTTTGTCCATAAAACCAGTTTTTCCACTGGGACTAAACACTTTGAAGTCATTGGCTCCAGTGAGCAAACTGGTGACAACATGCTGGTCACAGAATCACAGATCACAGAATCATTCAGGTTGGAAAAGACCCTTGGGACCATTGAGTCCAACCATCAACCCTACTCTACAAGTTCACCCCTAGACCAGATGCCCCAACATCACATCTAAGGTCTCTTCTACAAACTTAAACTCTCCAACACATCCACAAACAGGCAAACCCAGCCAGATCCGGTGGGTTAGTTTTGCGTTTTTGGAAGCAATTCCTTGGACTTGATCATCTTAGAGGTTTTTTTGAAACTTAATGTTTCTACAAGTCTGGTCTTGTGAGTGATGTCCCTGCTGGTTGCAGGAGGGTTGGATTAGATGACCTTTGGAGGCCCCTTCCACCCCAGTACATCCTATGGTTTTACCCCTGTGTCTCTTCACAGAATCACAGAACATTAGGGATTGGAAGGGATCTTGAAAGATCATCTAGTCCAATCGCCCTGCCAGAGCAGGATCACCTAGATCAAGTCACACAGGAACATGGCCAGGAGGGTTTTAAACATATGCAGAGAAGGAGACTCCACAGTCTCCTCGGGCAGTCCCTTCCAGGGCTCTGTCAACCTCACTGGGAAGAAGTTCCTTCTCAGACTAATGTGGAACCTCCTCTCTTCCAGCTCACAGCCGTTGTCGCTTCTTCTGTCATTAGATGCCCCTGAGCAGAGCCTGGCTCCATCCTCCTGACACCCACCCTTCACATATTTATCAACATTAATGAGGTTATCCCTCAGTCTCCTTTCTTCCAAGCTCAGGAGCCCCAGCTCCCTCAGCCTTTCCTCATCAGGGAGATGCTCCACTCCCTTCATCACCTTTGTGACTCTGCTCTGTGTCCTTCTGGGACTGAGGGGCCCAGAACTGGACACAATCATCTAGATGTGGTCTTGCCAGGGCAGAGTAGAGAAAGAGGAGACACTCATGATAAGCTGCATCATCCCCACCAACTGCTCTTCAACCTCTTGTGCTCCTAGGCTGAACCTTGGACGCTGCGTTACAGAGGTGCCTCATTAGTCCTTCCCACTGCACATCTGCTCCTGTTGCTCTTACTGTCCTCCATCCAACTTTCACAAATGTCCTGAGTTATTGAGGAGGGCCGGGTGCTGCGAGGAAGGGACGAGCACCTTCAAGAATCACAACATGTGCAGCAGCGCAGCGGAAATAGCCGCTAGATGAGGCAAGTTTCAGTGGGGAAGACAGAAGCAAGCCGGATGAGGAATTGGAGGGCTGGGGTGGCTGCAGATGCGCACCGGCCCCTGCCAAACAGCCGGGGTAGCCTATTGCCCATGGGCAAGCTGGGAGAGGTTTCTAGGACAACTGCTGGGCTTTGGGAGCGAGGAAAGAATGGAGCCAAATCTTAAAGTCAGATGAGGAGAAAATGAGTAACATCTGCTGAGACGTGTGAAAGAGCCATTTGTGCTCCCTGCAACCTGAAGCGTTCCTCGAGCATCCACCACGGCCGCGGGCCATGCTCGCTGTCCCCACACACATGCTGGCTGGTGGAGAGGGTTGTTAGGGATGATTTATGGGCTCGTTACAGCCACAGCTCTGGACATTGGCCCAGTGCATCCCCCAAGGCCTTGGTACCCTCCTGGGGAATTTGCATCACCTCTGCGTGTTCATAAAGAAAAGCCCCTCTCCTGTCCTGTCCGGAGGCTGCCGAGAGGTGATGTCCTGGGGATGCTTCTGCTGTACAGTTATTAGTTATATTCATGGGCCATAAATTACAGGTTTCAGCCCTTTGACTCCTGCCATCTGCCACCGTCGGTGCTGCACATCCTCTGCACCTCCCCAGGGCTGCCCCTTCCCTCCCCTTGACTTTGATGGGGCAAATACCCCTTCCCAGCTCCTCTTGCTGGTCCCTCTGCTATTTGAACGGCTCATCTCTTTGCCTCTAATGAGCTTATTTTCTGCGCTGTGGAATGCACTGGGAAACGCTGGAGTCGGAGGTAGGGAAGAGCCCAGAAGGGTTGCACCTGCGGTAGCTAATCAGCAGCCGCTTCAGAGAGCTGAAACGAGGGAAGTGCACAAAAACCCCAGCAATTTTCAAAATGACGATGAGCAGCCCTACAGCTCTCAGAGCAATTACGGTTCCCGCAGCTGCGCCGGGTGCCCCAAATGCATAGAAATGGAGTCAGAACCCAAGCTCCCGTAGCTCAACGAACATTAACCTTCCTATTTAAACTCAATGGGAAGCATAAACTTACTTTTCCCTTCGAACGGATAAGAGAGGCTTGAAAAAACACCCCCACCAGCCCGCGCGGTAATTGTGTTCTTGGAACCGACGTTTGTCAGGCCAAGCAAAATAAACAGGAGCACAGGCAGGGTGGTGGATATATTCGACTTGGAATCAAGTTTGGCCTTGGATAATCGTTTTCCTGCTGAAACTGTGCCAGGGTTAGGCTACAGTAATTGCGTCTATCACCAGCTTCTAGTATAAATAAAGGAGACAACCCGAGAGCTGCTGATAAAATCCTTTCGTTACCATCTCGTTGCCACCGTGGAAGGAGTTGGCCAGGTCTCAGCTCTCAGGGATTGCACCAAGAGTTACCCTGAATTGCTCAAGAGCTGTGAGTTTAGCTGTGGACGCAGGCAGCGAGCGTTTCCCCGCAGCTCTGCCGCTGCTCAGAAGGGTTTGTGCAGGAGCGGTTCCATTTTTATCTGCCAGGAGAGTTTGGGATGGGCAGTGGGTGCTAATGAACTGGAGCGGGGTGGGATGGGGATAAAGCAGCCTGTGCTAGGTGCAGGGTTTGCTGTGAGGGGTTTGTAGGGGGTTGGGGGAGTTCCAGGATTGAGGCTGAGCAGGGCTCAGCTTAGGCTGGGAGCTTGGTTCAGTTCAAGCTCCATGTTTACCCTCACAGGATCCTCTTGGCTAGCTGACACTATTTAAGAGGCAGCAGATTTTTATCTCTCTTGCTGCCTTCCTGAGCTCCTGCTGTTCCTTTCCTTCACCCAGGCTGCTGTTTGGATGCTCTGAACAGTTGCAGCCAGCCAAAACCCACACTGCCTGTGGGGTTAGGAAGAACAACTGGCTGGTGATGCCTCAGATTTGGGGAGGGGGGGGTTCTTCTGACCCTATGGTCGCAAAGAGCTTCTCAAAGCATGACCTAACCCCATGCCAGGTACTGTGTGACACATGTTTGGGGGTGCTTTCTGTTCATACAACTTTCAAAGATGCTGGGGAACATGGCAAACGGTGTCTCTGCGATCTACGTGGCCGTAATGTAATAGATGTAGAGAAAGAAAGAGTCTGACCCACATTCCTGAAGTTATTAAGGGGCAGAAGTGGAAAAGAATCCCCTCCTGCTCTTGCTGCCTTCTCCCCTAAGTGACTGTTGCTTGGTTCTTCGCATCCAAACGAGGAAATTATCCAGATTATGAAATCCAGAACAAACAGAGCAAGTGAGCAGGTAGGGCACGGTGCAGAGGAAAGGTTAAATCCTTCAGCCAACCTTCTCTCCTTCCATGTAAAGTGACATGGGTGATCCTGCTGTGGCAGGGGGATTGGACTGGATGATCTTTTGATCCCTTCCAATCCCTAATGTTCTGTGATTCTGTGAAATAGTCCAGGTTGGATTATCTGAACCTTGTTTCATGTTCTTTACAGCTCGTTGTTTGTTCTGTGGGATAAAGAGTTACTCGTTCTTTTAGCCTGTTCCTCTGTGAGATGAGATGGTCACTAGTGGTCTCCCCTCTTCCTCCAAGGGGCTGAGCTCACTTGGTTTGTTCCCAGAGACAGTTTTGAGACAAAACCCATTCACTCTGGTTATAAATGAAGGGTTAAAACTCTTTCCTTGCCCATGAATTTGAAATTAATTGAAGTCTAAATTATTAATTCAGCTTGTCCTCTCCACAGGTTACCCCATCTGTGGCTGTAGACCCAGCCCTATCCCCAAGGACCCATGGCCTCACCTCCTTATTAGGAAAGGCTGAGGGAGCTGGGTCTCTTCAGCTTGGAAACGAGGAGACTGAGGGGTAACCTCATGAATGTTGATAAATATGTGAAGGGCGGGTGTCAGGAGGATGGAGCCAGGCTCTGCTCAGAGGCACCCAATGATAGGACAAGGGGTAATGGGCGTGAGCTGGAAGAGAGGAGGTTCCACATCAATCTGAGAAGGACCTTCTTCATGGTGAGGGTGACAGAGCACTGGAAGAGGCTGTCCAGTGGTGTTGCGGAGTCTCCTCCTCTGGAGACATCGAAAACCTGCCTGGATATGTTCCTGTATGACTAGATCTAGGGGATCCTGCTGTGGTGGGTGGATTGGACTAGATGACCTTTTGAGGTCCCTGTCAGGGTTCTGTGATTCTGTGATGTGGACCTGCCAATGAAGAGCTTCCTTGGTCTGCTCTGCAGCAGTGATGTGAATGTAACATAAACCCAAGAACCAAAGTGCGCTAAAGCTAGGGCTGAACAGTCACAGTTTGACTTCATCACTGTAGAACCGGGACCCTTAATGCCTTTATATGGCCACTGCTGGGAATGGTCCATGAGAGCTCCACATTGCTGCTAGCGAAGACTTGGGGTCCTGCAATTCAGCTCAGTAGAACCAAACTCTGAGGGTGACTGAGCTGAGGATTTGTCACTTCAAGTAGACGTTTTCAGCAAACAAATGCTTTGAATGTGCTCAAAACTCCCTTAATCTTGAGCTTCGCTGTGCAGTAAACAAAGGTTTTGTGCCGGTTTTCCTGGGTGAATATTTATAGCTAAGTTGGTGGCTACTGGTCGAATGAGGCTGTTTGTTGTTCTCAGCATTTTTGGACTTAATCTACCAAAGATTTCCATGTGTTTTTAATACACAGTGACTTCTGACTGCTGGAAGGCTTTGGGTTAAGCGGAGCGACAGGATTTGCTTCTAGAAGAGGAGATCTTTCGAGGTCCCTTCCAATCCCTAGTGATTCTATGATTTTATGAATTAGGCAGAGTTTGACCTGCAGAAGGTTTTGTGTTTGATAAAGATGCTTGGAAACAGGTTGCACACAGGGGCATGAATGAAATTAACTCAGATGCATTTGTGACTGTTCCCTTAGTGGATATAAACAGAGATACCTGTGGATGCAGCCCGTTTCCTGTAGGGTTTGGACAGAAACTGGCTGGCTTTTGTCACCGGGATCTGGAGGCTCTTTGCCTTGACCTGTGAGGACCAAGGATGTGCAGTGACCAAAGGAAGTGTTTGAGTCCGGGTTGAATGGGGCTCTGGGCAACCTGGTCTGGTGAGAGGTCTCCCCACCCATGGCAGGGGATTCAAACTAGATGAGCTCCGAGGTCCTTTCCAACCCAAACCAATCTGTGATTCTGTGAAAGATTTTGAAAGTGAAGCAGTGAAGTGACCAGATTTCACCTAAACTGGGACCTGGGGTAGGATTTAGTTGGTCAAAACTGGGTGTTTTAAGGTTGGTTTGCGAGTGGGGAACAGAAGCAGACACTTCTGAGTGCCTTCAAGACAAGTGGATCACAGCCTGGTTCCTTTTACACCTCTCAGATCCTGCTGTAACTGGTCGTAGTGTGTGTTGGCTGCTGAATTCTGCGGTGTATTTGTGAACCTCACAATGAATCAACAATCCCACCCATGCCCACCTCCCCTGCCTTACCCTCCAAAGCTTCGTGCATCAGTGTTTTTCCATTATTTAGACCGAGTGACCAGAAGTTAGATGTGAAATGAGTCAAAGTCAGTCGTAACCAGCAGTGTGTGTGGGCAGGGCGAAACGCTGGACCCCAGAGGAGCTGATGTAGTGACTCCCCTGGAGCCACACGGAGAAGGAGTAGGGAAGTTGCCATCTTCCTTCTGGAATATGAGCCACCTCTCCCCATAAAACCAGTTTACTAGAAATGCAAACAATTATAAACAGACAGGCCCTGTCCTGCCAGTAAACAGAATAGAGGATTCTCCTTGATTTACTAGCGAGGAAACCGGTGGAATTTGTTTTAATCCGAACCAGACTCCCCAAATTCTGGAAGCAGGGGTGGACTCTTGCAGACAAGCCATGGTGGGAGGGGGAGTTAGGGGAGGTGATGGCATGTTGGCATCTCGCTGCTGTGGTGCACCAAGCCCAAAGCAGCAGGTCCCCACGCTGCAGCGTGCTGGGGAGGTGATAAAGCAGGGTAAGCAGCCCAGGCCAGGCTTGAGCACTGGCAACAAACATAAAGCTCAGCTCTTCTCTCTTTTTCCTCCCCTTTGTGGGAAAGTTACGGTCTTGGCTTTCTCAGAGCATTAACCCTCCCTGGACATTTTGAAGGATGGCAATGTTGGATGCGTCATGTTTTAAAGCTGTGCAGCCTCACTGGAGGCATTTGAAGCCTGGGGAGCCTGGCAAAGCAATCTGGTTGTGTCCTTAGCATTTGGCCTCTGAGAAAGCCTGGAGAAGGGCAGCAGCCTGCAGAACATGGAAACAGCAGTATTGACTTGGTCTAGGTGATCCTGCTGCGGCAGGGGGATTGGACTAGATGACCTTTCGAGATCCCTTCCAATCCCTAATGATTCTATGATATTACCGTCCTGTAACTGAGGGTAGAACATGGCCTTGATCTTGCTTCTGTCACAGAGACAAATCCTCAGCATGTTCAAAGGAAACGGATTCATCTCTACTACATTTGTTCCATCTTCCCCACACCTATGCTCAGGCCAAGTGGATTTTTACAGCTGCATCTTTAGGGTTCTTAGTAATGTCTGTGATATCCTACTCGCGTGGCACCTCCTTACTCCTTTCAGGCTAGGACAGATGGAATCTTGCCATGGGCAGAATGCAACAGGTTGTAAATCCTGCTCTGTATAGACACAGCCCTCGAGCTTTCCATAGCTTGTTTGGGCTTGTTATGATCAGAGCATTGGACTGGATGATCTTTCAAGGTCCCTTCCAATCCCTAATGTTCTGTCCCCAGCCTCTCCGCTGCGTTGGCACAAGTACCAAACATGCCGTTGCATTTTAGGAGTCTCTGGACATGAGGAACGAGCAGTGTGGAGATGAGAACTGACCCATCACCTGTGAACTGGCTTTGGGTTTGGCTTTGTTTTGCTCTTTGTTAATGGACCAGAGAGGTACCCTTGACAACAGATGGAAAATTAGTGCTGGGATGGACCAGGAGCTCCAGTGAAGATCATGGCCCATTGCACAGGAAGGCTGAATTCACTATCCAGAAGATCTTCCAGTCTAATCTGAGCCAGGAAACAGAAGGAAGGTAGATGAAGAGGAGGAGCAGAGCGAGGAGAAGAGATATAGCCTCCAGGAAAGTCATTAAGGAGCGCATGCCGTCCTGACTTTGTGTCTTTTTAAAGTGTATTTTCTCTCTGTGTTGGGCTTTGAACCTCTCCGAGTTTGTTTAAGCTATTGCAAACTTGCTGACTTAGGGAGCAAATAAGCCTTCGGGATCAAAGCAGCTGGTATTGTCAGAGGTATTGAGGGTGAAATAACACGTTAGCAGAAGGAGAGCTGAGAATAAAAATGGAAAGAAAATCCAGCTGGATATCGTGTTCTCTTGTGCTTTTAACCTCCTTCCCAGCTTGATCCCTTCTGTTTGAACAGGTATTAATTTATCCCAACAGCATAAATATTTAACAGTCCTAGATTACAGAGGCAAAAGACCAGATTAGTTCCAACCTCTAAGAGTTGTGCAGGATCTCTCCTCGCATTGAGATGACTCCCACGTTGCAGGGAGGAATATCTCCCATCACGGCGGGAGGAGCTCTATTTTAAGCTCATTTTCTCTTCCTTTCTCAGTCTCGTTGGAACCTCAGAACGCTCAAACACTTCGCCCACTTCCAGCCTTTCCCTCACTGTTTGCTGGTGACACGTTCTGACAAACCAAGCGACATCTCAGGTTATCGTGAGGACCAGGGCATGCGGGTTCATGAGCCTGAGTGCTGTTTTCTACCCACGGCAAGCAGGTTTGTGGCTTGGGAAGTGCATTCACAGAACATTAGGGACTGGAAGGGACGTCAAAAGATCATCCAGTCCAATCCCCCTGCCAGAGTAGGATCTTCTAGACCAAGTCACATAGGAACATGGCCAGGTGGGTTTTAAACATCTCCAGAGAAAGAGACTCCACAACCCCCCTGGGCAGCCTGTTCCAGTCTATGCAAAGATGGTAAATAGGGGTAAGGTATGAAATATGGCAGGGTCAGTGCGAATATAGTAGTTGCTTGCGCTGGTTTTGTTATGCAAGTGGGCGGAAGTTTCATTTCCCTCTTAAATGAGGCAAAGGAGAAATCATAGAATCATTAGGGATTGGAAGGGACCTAGAAAGATCACCCAGTCCAGTCCTCCTGCCACAGCAGGATCACCTAGACCAAGTCACACAGGAACAAATCCAGGCAGGTTTTCAAATGTAGAGGAGCATCCGAAGGCTGGTGGGGCAAGTAATGGAGATTGCAGTGTTTAGGTCTGTTAAAATAATCAGTTCATGCCTTTACAGTCCTATAAATTTATGAATTTAGGTGCCACTTTCAAGCCCACAAAGGGAAAAATTAAAACAATTATGGTGATAAAAAAATTTCCTATCAGTTTGTAGAAGTTGGGGATTGAAGCCAAAGCCCATAAGATATCAGATACAGTCTCCCTTTTGGAGTTGCTGGAGTTTACCAAGGCGGGGCTGTGGGACGGGCTGCCCAGGGGGTTGTGGAGTCTCCTTCTCTGGAGATGTTTAAAACCCACCTAGACATGTTCCTGTGTGACTGGATCTAGGGGATCCTGCTGTGGCGGGGGGATTGGACTGGATGATCTTTTGAGGTCCCTTCTGATCCCTAATGTTCTGCGATGCTATGATTCTGTGATCTCCAAGGTCCAGATACGTCTCTCCTTATTAGTTAATTGGAGGAACAGTGGAAGACAGTAAAAATTCAGATCCCCAGATAACCTAATGCACTGCTCATGGACAGAGCAAGGCAGCTCAGCCACATCTTTCACAGACCAGCTCCATCTGATGGGAAGCTCACAGCACTTAGGGCGATTAATTAATTAAATACAACGAGACATGGAACAACAGAAAGCACTACAGACAACATGCAAAGCGAGAGATGATCTGGAGAGGAGACTTGAGTTAACTCCCAAGCTCCAGCCCACGGGAACAGCAGGTTTTGCAGGACTTGGGCACTTTGTGTAATGAGATGGTTTTGCTGAGCGCGACAGCTCGAGTGACGTCAGACCCCGCCAGGATCCTCGACTTGTCCTTTAAATCCATCCCAGCTCTGGGAACGAGCGCTTCAAATGTCAAAGGAGCTTAAAATATTCATTACCAAAACTCATCCTTCCAGCCCCAAAATGCTCACAGTGATTTTCTCGGTTGGCTTCACGGGGGTTTGGAGGGTCGCCAGCCACGTTACGCGATAAGCCCCAGCAACTCCGCATTGACAGAGGAGTCAGACCTGTGAGCGCAAAGGACTGTCCTTTTCCTTCATCCTTCAGCCAAAAGCGAGTTCTCAAAAAGCTTGTTCCATTCTAAAATCCTTTACCCAAGTGACATCTAAAGTCTGCTGCTCACAAGAGTGGTTTCACAGCATTAAGAGGACGCGAAAGCCGACGTGACATTGCAGCGCACGTATTTATAGCACGATGAGATGGATTCACAGCTCCGGGTCCCGTTTCATGGCTCTCCTTTGATTTATGCAAACGGAGATTTTGAGGCAATCTCCACATTCTGCTCTTCAGCCCCTTCTTTGTTTAAGTTAATGAGCTCAAAGTGCATTCCCTGGAGAGTCAGAGCGGAGATACAGCAATTGCTCCAGTTAGTGGAAAGATCTAAAACACCGCTGAAGAAATCGTTACCAGGCTTTTCAAATTATTTCAGATGATGAGGTCTTTACTCCCAGTTTTCACAGAATCACAGAATGCTTGAGGCTGGAGAAGCCCTCTGAGTTCATCCAGCCCAGCCCAGAGCCTAACATCACCACAGCAGCCAGACCAGGGCACTCAGGACCACAGCCAGGCTGGCCTTCAACACCTCCAGGGATGGGGACTCCACCACTGCCCTGGGCAGTCCAGTCCAGGCTC
>JAOXOE010000765.1:11332132-11357384 GCA_028565055.1 Phoeniculus purpureus | reverse complement strand
CCCAGCTCCAGCTTTGCTCCATTCCCCCTAGTCCTGTCGCTACCTGATAGCCTAAAAAGTCCCTCCCCAGCTTTTTTGTAGACTCCCTTCAGATACTGGAAGGCCACAAGAAGGTCACCTCGGAGCCTCCTCTAGACTGAACAGGCCTAACTCTCTCAGGAGTTAGGTCCTCGCAGGAGAGGTGCTCCAGCCCACTGATCATCCTCATGGCCCTCCTCTGGTTGGCCCTGAGGAATAACTTCTTCCCCAAAAGGTTTATCCAGGCCTGGCCCAGGGCAATGTTGGAGTCCCCTTGTCTGGAGGGATTAGAACTGTGAAGATGTAGGGTGAGGACAGGAGCTAGTGGGGATGTGGCAGTGCTGGGTTAACCTTGTTTAGTTTGGAAAAGACCTTCAAGGTCATCGAGTCCGACTGTTAACCCACTTGCCCTAAGGCCTCCACTAAACCTGTGTCCCTAAGCTCCAGATCTCCACGACTGTGAAACACAGCCAGGGATGGCAATTCAGCCCCTTCCCTGGGCAGCCTGTTCCAAGGCCTGAGGACCCTTTCCATCAAGAAGTTTTGCCTCATGGCTGACCTAAACTTCCCCTGGCATAACTCACTCTCTTATCCCACCTCTGTGATTTTAATCTGTGACAAGGTAGGCTCTGGCTGACAGCGTGGCTTTTATTTGAGTGCTTTATGTGTCTCCTTCTCAGAGTTGTTTGAGAAGAAGAACTATGAGCTGAGAATAGCAGGAGGTGCTGTGAGGGATTTACTAAGTGGAACGACACCACAAGATATCGATTTTGCCACTACAGCTACGCCAGAGGAGATGAAGGAAATGTTCACGTCGGCGGGTGTTCGTCTGATCAATAACCAAGGGGAAAAACACGGAACCATTACAGCCAGGGTTGGTTTATGATTTCACTGGGATCTGTTCTAACAGGGTCTGTGAATGTATGTGGCAGCATGGTCCTATTTTAAGAAACCCTGCTTTAAACTATAGAGTGCTTGTTTGAGCACTTAATCCATTCATGCAGCTGTATCATCACGTGAAAAGATAATGTGGGAAGTTGACCCTGGTGTCTCCTATTCCTGATTTCCCAAGTCTTTCTCTACCTCTTACTCCATCTTCCACAGGAAGATTTCTGCAAGGTGTATACAAATGAATATAATTTCCTGGGCTCTGTGTGCAAACGGTGCATGTTGGGATGAGAAGGAACTTCTTCACAGTGAGGGTGACAGAGCACTAGAACGGGCTGCCCAGGGAGGTTGTGGAGTCTCCTTCTCTGGAAGTGTTGAAGGCCAAATTGGATGGGGCTCTGGGCAACCTCTAGTCAGAGATGTCACAGGGGGTTGGGACTGTGGGATCTCTGAGCTCCCTTCCAACCCAAACCAGTCTTGGTGACTGTTGTCTAGATGTGACCTGATTGCTTGTCATCCACACGACAGAGTCCAGCACAGAGCCACAAAGATAATGGAGTGGACTATCTCCCTGATAAGGAAAGGCTGAGGGAGCTGGGTCTCTTGAGCTGAGGAAAAAAGGAGCCTGAGGGGTGGCCCCATGAATGTTAATCAATATGGGAAGGGCAGGTGTCAGGAGGATGGAGCCAGGCTCTGCGCAGGGGCACTCAGTGATAGGAAAAGGGGCACTGGGTGTGAGCTGGAACAGAGGAGGTTCCACAGCAATATGAGAAGGACCTTCTTCCCAGTGAGGGTGATAGAGCACTGTAAGGGGCTGTCCAGGGGTCTTGTGGAGTCTCCTTCTCTGGAGAAGTTTAAAACCTGCCTGGCCATGTTCCTGCACAGCTGGATTGGACTGGATGATCTATCAAGGTCCCTTCCAATCCCTAATGTTCTGTGCTTCTGTGTGTGTCCAGCTTGAGCTCTGACAGTGTACAAACACGAGGCTGAAAATCTAGGCAGCTCCTCCATTTGTATTCATGGTTCTGTTGAAGTAACGATGCCTCTGGGATTTACAGCTCCATGAACAGAACTTTGAAATTACTACTCTTCGAATAGATGTTGTCACCGACGGACGACACGCAGAGGTGGAATTCACCACTGACTGGGAAAAGGATGCTGAAAGGAGGGACCTGACCATCAATTCAATGTTTTTAGGTAAAGTCTTTTAGAGGCAAATACTGAGATGAAACGCTGCTTTTCAAAAGAAGCCAGGAAAGCTCTCAGTTGGTTTCATTTTTGCTTTTGTGCTTCAGCCAGCTGGAAGGTCTGTACAAAGACATGAGATCATCTGACAAACCAGATCAAACCACGCAGCTCGCCTTCTGGATTTTCAAATGAGAGTTTTTAGTGGTGCCAGCCGCATTGGTCAGTTCATCTTTGTTTTTCTCCTAGGGCTGGATGGGACGCTCTATGATTTTTTTAATGGCTACGAAGACTTGAAAAACAAGAACGTTCGATTTGTAGGCAAAGCGAGTGAGAGGATACAAGAGGATTATTTACGAATCTTGAGATATTTCAGGTACTGGGTTTTGCCTTTCCTAGATGTGGAAGTAGAATGTTTAAGAAACATAGAATGGCTGGGGTTGGAAAGGACCTTAAAGATCATCTAGGTTCAACCCCCCTGCACAGGCAGGGACACCTTCACTAGAGCAGGTTACTCAGGGCCCCAGACAAACTGGCCTTCAACACTGCCAGGGATGGGGCAGCCACAGCTGCCTTGGGCAGCCTGTTCCAGCATCTCCCCACCCTCACAGCAAAGCATTTGTTCCTCACGTCCAACCTCAGTCTCCCCTCTTCAAGTCTGGAACCCTTTCCCCTTGTCCTCTCGCTACCACCCTTGTTCAAAAGCCCTCCTCCAGCTTTCTTGTAACCCACTTCCTTCAGAGATTGGGAATCTGCTGGAAGGTCACCTGGGAGCCTCCTGTTCTCCAGGCTGAACAACCCCAACTTTCTCAGCCTGTCCTCGTAGGGGAGGTGCTCCAGCCCTCTGAGGATTTAAGTTGCTCTCCTCTGGATCCATTCCAGGAGCTCTATGGAACAGGTTGCCCAAGGCAGTTGTGGCTGCCCCATCCCTGGCAGTGTTGAAGGCCAGGTGGGCCGAGGCCCTGAGTAACCTGCTCTAGGGAAGGTGTCCCTGCCTCTGCAGCGGGGCTGGAACTAGATGATCTTTAAGGTCCTTTCCAACTCTGTCCATTCTCCGATTCCGTAACTGGGCCCAGCCCAACCTACAGAGGTTCTTTCTTGGCAGGTTTTATGGACGAATCGCAGAAAACCCTGGAGACCATATGCCTGATACACTGCAGGCGATTAAAGACAACGCCAAAGGTTTGGCTGGAATAGCAGGAGAAAGGATTTGGGTGGAACTGAAAAAAATCCTTGCTGGAAACCACGTGAATCATTTGGTTCGGCTTATGTACGAACTGGATATTGCCCAGTACATAGGTAAGATGAAATAGGGGTGGGGTGTGCAATTCCCCACTGCTGTAGCAGGTACAACAGAAGTGCAGTGTGGCAAAGAGACATAAAACATGGGACTACCCAGAAATTAATCCAATTTTATTCCTTTCCCTGTGTTAACATCCACATTTCCCATTAACACTCTTTTCTTGTGCTTTTTTGTTCCTGATGTTTGACCCTTTAGGACTTCCAGCTGATGGAAATCTAGAGGAATTCGACAGAGTCACTAAAAACGTTCAAAACCTGTGTCCAAAACCTATGACGATTCTGACGTCTTTGTTCAAGGTGGAAGACTGTGTCACAAAATGTGATCTGCGGCTAAAGCTCTCCAGAGAAGAGAGGAACCTTGGCCTTTTTCTAGTGGAGCACCGGCAGAAGTTAACTAGAGCTGCGGGACCAGAACCACTTAAACCCTATCAGGACTTAGTCGTGGATGTAGGTGTTCTTCCTATTTGTTCTTTGTTCTCGGCAGGAAACCCTTGAATTTCCTGTTTTACAGGGTTGCAGTGGACGGAAAGGGCGTTAAAGAGCTGAGGAAGAGCCGCTTCATCAGCAGGCTCATGCATCAGTCTGAAATAATTCTGATTTTGGGGTGAAGTTCTGTACTTCCATCCCAGACTGAAGGCGAGAGGCTGCAGTCTCCTATAGGAAGGGTCCATCTGGACCCCAGAGCCTTGAGGTTGGGCCTTGAGGCAGGAGAGAAGCTCCCTTTCACAGCTCCATCTTGTCCAGAGGTTGCCCAGTAAGATGTGATGGGAATAATGCAGCGTTGAGCAGGGTCTGATCCTTGTCTGCTGTTTCACCTGCCCTAGATTTGGCCCTGCTCTGGTAAGGGGGTTGGACTCAGTCTTCGGAGGTCCCTTCCAACCCCTAATACTGTGATTCACAGCCAATCTTTCTCTTTCAGTCTAGGGAACCAGATAAAAAATCCAGGCTCTATGAGCTTCTCAAATACCAAGGGGAAGAAGATCTTTTGAGAGAACTAGAGCAGTGGACTATCCCTTCTTTCCCTGTCAGAGGCCATGACTTAAGGAGAATGGGTATATCTTCAGGGAAGGAGATCGGCGCAGCCTTAGAACAGCTCCGGGATGAGTGGAAGAAGAGCAACTACAACATGAGCAAAATAGAGCTGCTCAGGTGCCTGAAGGTGTGAGACTGAGTAACAGTAGAGAACTGCTAACACCCTGCTCGGAGTGAGGAACCTGTCGATGCTCTGTCAGCGTTGCCTGTTGTCTGTTCTCACATTTGAGCCCGTCAGGCAGCACCATTCTCCTGCTGCTGACCCCCGATGCCTGCGAGGAGAGCTTTAACGTAGTAATGAAAGACATCATTTGCCAAATCCCACATTATCTACCTTCTTTTTGGCTGTGTTGATGATCAGTCTTTACCTGCTCTGTCTTGACTCCAGAGCACAAGAGGTGACACAGAGACCTTTTTTGGCTACATCTGGAAAAATTCCAGCAGCAAGGTATTTCTGGATAAAATCCTAGTGGGGTTTGTGACTGGGAGAGTGACAAAATGTCTAGGAATGCTGAGCTCTCACTCTTTGCATAGCATATTGAAACAGCCAGTACTCACTCCAGCAGTTCCCATGTAAAACCTGTTTTCAAGAAAGATTTCTGTTCACCACTCCAGAACCAGTGGTTGATTAAAAGGATGACTGAGTCCAGTCAGCACTGTGAGCTTTTCATCTCTCAAGTAGTTTCTTGGTGATTTGTTGGTAACACTGATGTAACTACACCCACAGCCACCTGAAAAAGGCATCGTGAGGGCAGTGTGAAAGGAAATCCTAAAGAAGTGGGGAACTTCAGAATCAATACAGCAGAAACTGTGTGGAAAATGGGAAGCAAGGGAGGTTGGCTGTTAGCTACAGCTGATGGCTGGGGAGAAAGAAACCTAGCTCATACTGGGCTGGGTGAAGGGTTTCCATCCTGTTTGAGCAGCAGCCATCGATTCACGCTGTAGCAGTGTTGATGCAGCACCGCTCCTGCTGCTCCCAATGAACTTGTACTCTCCTCCCTGGCTTTTTTCCAGTGTTCTGTAAGGAAAAGCAGCAGCTGGTTGTAACCAAGACACCTCCTGTGTTTATAAATTCTGCGGGTTCAAGTTTTCCTGTAAAACTAGTAAGATGAGTTTTGATTTTCCTCTGCTGTTGCGTTTGACGCTAGATGGCAGCAATGCTGGAGCAGTGCAACCGAAAAGCAGCCTTTCCTGCCTTCCCTTGTATTTTGTCCTCCTAGGAAGTCAGTCACTTGAACTAAATCTTGCTGGAAGTACTCAGAAGCTTCTGGAAGTCAGCAAGGAAGATAATAAAAGTGCTGCTTTTCCCTTTAATAAAGCAAATCTCCCAAGAAAGTGGTGGTGTTTAATTACGTAATTAAAGCAAAGGCTCCTTGTGCAATCACAGAACACTGGGGATTGGAAGGGACTGTGAAAGATCATCCAGCCCAATCTCCCTGCCACTGCAGGAACCCCCAGAGCCAGTTGCACAGCAATGTGTCCTGATGGGTTTTAAACATTTCCAGAGAAGGAGACTCCACCACTTCCCTGGGCAGACCATTCCAGTTCATTTATGCACTGAGAGCTTGGGAAGGAGATAACTACTAACATTTAGTAAATGCGGGCAAAGAAGACAAAACCCTGGCTTTTAGGGCAGTGTCTAAAACACCTCCAGGGATGGGGACTCAACCACCTCCCCGGGAAGGCATGTCCAGTGCCCAACCACTCTTCCTGTCAAGAATTTCTCTCTAATATCCAATGCAAATCTCCCCTGCCTCAACTTCAGAACTTTCCTCTGGGTTTGTCATTAATTACTAAGGAGAAGAGGCCAGCACCCACCTCTACAACCTCCTTTCAGGTAGCTGTAGAGGCCAGTGAGGTCTCCCCTCAGCCTCCTCCAAACTAACCCTTCCCAGCTCCCTCAGCCTCTCCATACAACTGGTTCTCTAAACCACTCACGAGCTGGGTAGCTCTGCTCCAGACACCTACCAGCATCTCAATGTCTTTCCTGTAATGCGGGGCCCAGAACTGACCCCAGTACTTGAGGTGAGGCCTTACAAGGGCCCAGTACAAGGGCAGGGTAACTTCCCTTCTCCTGCTGACCACACTCTTCCTGATACAAGCCAAGATCCTGTTATTGCCACACCCTGCTGGCTCATATAAAGCCAGCTCTCTACCAGCACCCCCAGATCCTTTTCTGCTGGGCAGCTTTTGAACCCTACATTCCCCGGCCTGTAGCATTGCCTGGGGTTGTTGTGACCAAAATGCAGGACCCGACCCTTGGCCTCATGCAATTGGCCTCAACCCATCAATCCAACTTGTGCCTCTGTAGAGCCCTCCCGCCCTGGAGCAGATCAGCACTCTCACACAATTTAGTGTCATCTCTAAACCTGCACCAGCCTGAGCTCTGCAGAAGGGATGTGCTCAGCCAAACCTTTATATTAGGGTACGAGCTATTCAACAGCAAAGCAGGGTTTGAGCAGAGCTACAGCTACCTCTGGGCGAGTCACACGCTCACCTCCAGTGGGTTACTTGGCTAATTAAACGCTAGTCAGTGTGTGTTAATTAATGGTACACATCAGGAGCACCTGAGTGGCTGTGGGGGTTGGTAACTGCTCCCAGCTCCCCAGCGCAACCTCCCTTTCGAACACTGGCTGCTAGTCACCACGTTAAGGCAGTCCACCACACTTGGCAGCTGCTGGAAAACAGCAGTTCTTGTTCTTCTCCTCTTGGAGTGGGGGAAATCTACCCTAAAAGGTTGCACACAACAATGAAACAGATAGGAGCCAGGAGCAGCAGGGTGGAACTGCAGCCTCCTCTGCATAGATCCTGTCAGCTCACGTTGATTGGGGGGGAATGTCACAGAATCACAGAACCCACTCCAGCCCCTCCATCTCCTTCTTGAAGTAAGGGTCCCACAACTGCCCCAAATACTTGTGGGGAGGTCTCCCCAGTGCCCAGCACAGGGGGAGAATGACATCCCTAGTCCTGCTGGTAAACCCAACCAGTTTATAATTGGGTTAGTGGTTGGACCCAACGATCTTGAAGGTTTGGTTTTTCCCCCCAACCTGGGCAATGCAGTGATTCTATGAGAAATTACCTAAACAACATCCCATACAGCTTAGCATAAATAATACCTATTATACAATATATAACTGACTAGTAAACGTCATATCAACATGTAACAGCAGTGAAACATGTCAAGTATGACAAACTTACACACTACACATTTCTTCTGTATTTTACACACATTAAAAATTAAGTTGTCCCACATTTGCAGATGTTTTGTAACTTCTTGTTTTGTATTGTTTTAATACAATATCTGATAACTATGTATAATCACAGGACATTAGGGATTGGAAGGAACCTTGAAAGATCACTCAGTCCAATCCTCCTGTCCCAGCAGGATCCCCTAGATCCAGTCGCACAGGAACGTGGTCAGGAGGGTTTGAAACGTCTTCAGAGAAGGAGACTCCACAAACCCCCTGGGAAATCCCTTCCAGGGCTCTGTCACTCTCACAGTGCAGAAGTTCCTTCTCTGATTGATGTGGAACCTCCTCTGTTCCAGCTCACACCCAGGGCTCCTTGTCCCTGATGTGAGCTGGAACATCAGGGATGTCCCTGAGCAGAGCCTGGCTCCATCCTCCTGACACTCGCCCTTCCCATATTGATCAACATTCATGGGGTCACCCCTCAGGCTCCTTTTTTCCAAGCTCAAAAGACTCAGCTCCCTCAGCCCTTCCTCTTCAGGGAGATGCTCCACTCCATCATCTCTGTGGCTCTGCGCTGGCCTCTCTCCATCAGCTCTGTGTCCTTCTGGAACTGAGGGGCCCAGAACTGGACACAAGATTCCAGATGTGGTCTCAGCAGAGCAGAGGGGGAGGAGAACCTCTCTCCATCTATTAACCAACCCCTTTCTGATCCATCCCTTGATACTGTTAGCCTTCTTGGCTACCAGGGCCCATTGCTGGCTCCTGGTCATCCTTCCAGTCACGAGGACCCCCAGGTCCCTTTCTCCTACACTGCTCTCCGACCACGTTTTTATCTTCCAATGTATTTAATGTTTCATTATATTATATCTGTGTGTACTTTGCTATGTTATGTATTGTATTTTACATTTATGTATTAAAAAGAACTAAACTTTGAGAGTCACAGCTAGCTCAGCTATACACTCCAATACATGAACACGGGTGTCAAGAGCATAAAGCACAGAGAGCCTCCAATACTCACACACTGACAGTTTCTCCTCTAAGAACTAAACATCACAGTTACCTTCTCCAGGAGCTCTTGCAGGTTAAAGCAGCCACACAGTCCAATTTCGGAGCCTTTATAATGTGCTGGTGGGATCAACAGAGCTGGGGACAACGCCTGCAGGTCCTCAGAGCACAGCCTCATATGTTTGCAGACAGCACCAAGCTGGGAGGGAGCGCTGATCAGCTTCAGGATAGAGAGGGTCTAGAGAGAGAGATCTGGAAAGGCTGCATTGAGGACAACCAGACGAGCTTCAGCAAAGCCAAGTGCTGGGTCCTGCACCAGGTCATGACCCAGTACTACAGGCTTGGAGGAAGCGACTCAGCAGAAAGAAACCTGGAGTACTGATTGATCATCAGCTAAATATGAACCAGCTGTGTGCTCAGGTGGCCAAGAAGGCCAACTGCATCCTGACTTCTATCAGCACTACTGTGGTCAGCTCGAGTAGGGAAGTGACTGTCCCCTGTATTGGGCACTGGTGAGGCCTCATCTTGAGTACTGGGTTCAGGGTGGACACCTCAATCCCAGAAGAAAATCCAAGAGCTGGAGCAGGGCCAGAGAGAGGCAACAAGGTTAGGGTCTTGGGAACAAACCTTGTGAGGAGCAGCTGAGGGAGCTGGTGCTGGGTAGTCTGGAGAGAAGGCTGAGGAGACACCTTCTTGCTGTCTACAATTACCTGAAAGGAGGTTGGAGAGAGGCAGTGGGTTGGTCTCTTCTCACAAGGAACTAGTGATAGGACAAGAAGAAATTACTTCAGGTTGTCCCAGGGGAGGGGGGTTAGGTTGGACATTAGGAAAAAATTCTCCATTGTAAGAGCCCTTAGGCCTTGGAACAGGCTGCCCAGATAGGGGGTTGAATCACCATCCCTGGCCATGCTTCACAGTCATGAAGATCTGGAGCTCAGGGACAGGGTTTAGCAGTCAGTTAGGACAATTTGGTTCATGGTTGGACTTGGTGATCTGGAAGGTCTTTTCCAGCCTAGATGACTCTATGATTACTTCTGGAAGCCAATCAGTTTAACAAGCCAGGTAAACCAAACCATTTTTCCTCCCACCCCAACAACCAGCAAGAAAAACCTCAAGTTCCAAAACAAACTGAACTTTATTCTTTGCAAATGTTTGCAAGCAACAAGGCTTCTCTTTCATTTAGTTTTCTGAAAAGTTGCCTCAAAAGGCAGAGGGAGGAAGAAGAGTGGAAGCAGAGAACGTGCTACCCTTTCTGCAGCTTTTACGAAGCAATTAAACAGTGTTGAGAGGAACAGTGAGCAGAACAGAACGAACTGCAGCACAGACAGAAGAGAGTTGTGATTCTAAACAAATGGTGGTGCATCGGAAAGTGGGTCAGACCCAGCGTGCAAGTGTCCTGTGTGATTCTACCTACTCCTCAAAACTCAGCTAAAATCACTAACACTTGCAATGCTACAGGCTCAGCCTCTATGGGGTCGTTATGCTGTTAATGACAAGACCAATGCTATGTGGACTCTTATCCTACCAAGGCCTGCAGCTCCTCTGCCTTCACAAGTATCCATCCCTTCTCCCTATGCCAGACCCAATGCAGCTGTGGCTGGGACAGCTGTGACTGCCCAACTCCTACATCTCACCAAGGATGGAGCTTGTGGTGGAAGAGAAGACAACAATGACCCTTTCTGTCAGCAGCCAGCAGGTCAACTGAACTAACAGATGAAGTGAGATGTCAACGAATGAATGCAATAAACAGAGGAGATCATTGCAAAATGGGATTTCCCTCGTATTTAGCTTTCAGAATCAAACACTGATCACTTGTGATCAGAAAGTGATTTGTCACTAATCACTTTCTATAATCCCAATCCAGTCATTTTCTCTCCATAGAAAGGAGAAGCACAGAAAATATGTAGCCACATACAGAACCATCCGTGACTGCCCTCATCAGTCCCATCCGCTGTCTCAGGTTCCTGCACACTGTGAGGACCAGCCTCACTATGACAGGACTCATCATCTTTGTGGCAGCAACTGGAATTGCGCTCACTTGCAACTGGAAAGCGTCACGGCCTTTGAATGGGTGAGTGCTACACAGAAGGTTCGGCAGATGGAACAGCATCATCAACAATGAAGTTAAATTAGAGCTTGATTTACTCCTGCCTTACCCCATGGGGTAAGATCAGCTTGCATGTCACTATATACACGATACCAAACTAAGCCCATTCTGTATTCAAACTTCACCAACCGGACACTGGTTTGGGTTGAGGGAATCCAAAAGACTCAGCCAAACACCCAGAGACCCTTTGAAGTTCAGAATCATTTTGGAACTGGCAGCAGAAGGTACGTGAAAGCCCCTCAAACGTCTTGCTACCCCACAAGCCCTGCTGAGAGTAAAAGAAATGAGCTACCAGGTGATTTGAGGGAAAAAATGAACCAGCCCACAGCTGATCAGTGTCCAGGGTGTGCAGGGAAGGCTCAGTTTTCTGTGGTGATCCAAGCACAGAGGTTTCACAGTCTCACACTACTGTTTATCACTGTAGCTTATGATAGAAACATCATTGAAATACAGGATGGTTTGAAGAGAAGCACCTCCAGCCACCCTCTACCTGTTCAGGGCTCTGTGCAGAGCAGAGCTACTGCCCACAGCTGCCCGGTTGTCAGAGCACTGCACACAGAATTAACGACGGCCTTAAAGAGATCCATGGAGCCGACAGAAGTCAGCACAGAAGGACAGAGATAAAAGGCTTCAAAGAACTACACCTGAGTTACACAAGCATTACTCCCTACAGACCTACAACTGCCCTAGGAGCCCTTCAGCATCCAGTGTCTGCTCCCATTGAGGTGTTTCCTGAGCTGCCCCACAGCAGGCACCATGGGGCTGCTTAAATCGGCTCCTTGTCTGAGCTATCTTTCACTGAAGTCTCTGTCCATGCTACATGGTGTTGGGGCACGACAGAGAACGAGCAAAGCACAGGCAGACACCCTGCATCATAGTTTTGTGTTATGTTTAACAACAGAATTGTTCAGAGACTTAGTGTGAAGAACTGCAGGGTCAAAAGAAAAACACAGAGGAAAACTTCATTTTCCACCAAAGTGCATTCAGAGGGGAAAAAAGCCACTCTGAGAAATCAGTGGCAAAAGCTGCCCTGTTTAGGCACCTGATTTCTATAGCCTAGACAGCACTTCAGATGCCAAAAAACAATCCCCAAACCCTACTGCCTTTTATTTCTGTTTCAAAACATTGTTGTGAGTGAAGAGTGATATGTGAAATGGTACTTTCTGATATGGAAGTGTAAAAGAAAGAATAAGGAGATGTTGCTACCCCTTGTCAGATGCTTTTCAGGAATCACCACAGCTCTGTATTTTAGAGACATGGATGCTGGTAAATTAATCCTCACAGATAGAACTTGGAAAAGGGAATTAAGAGCACGTTTGACACCAAGTGACACTACACCTGACCCTTATATTTCTTATAAATAGTTTAAAATGTCAGACTTTAAAGTCAAACAGACCAGAACAACCTGTAAGGACTGACCACAGGGCACCCTGCGATGCAGCGGTTCCGGCTCCTGCTCTTCTGCATAGCGGCAGTCAGAGGAGACGCTTCAGTCCTGTTCTCTCTTTGATGGTTACTCAGCGAGTATCTGAGGAACAGTGTGAGCACAACATCTGCAGTTCTCCACATAGCTAGAAACAGGGACTCTCAGCAAAACCACTTTGAAGTGTGTTACAGAAAAGACTCTGCAGCTAGTAACTGCTATCTGCCACCACACAGGCATTGCATAAATTACACTCTGTTCATTTCAGTCCCCCCCCCACTTTCTTTCACTGCAAACCTACAGCAGTCAACATCTCGTGGAGTTATATAAGGAAGGAGAAAGTTCAGTCTCACTGAACTCAGTCTCACCCCAAACCCTGTCCAGATGTCAGACAGTTCCCATGGTGTCTCACGCTGAAGCAGCTGTCATGTCAAAGATTCATCCTGCAGTTCTCAGCGCGTCTGAAACACCAGCGCTGCGGGTTCACACCACAGCCCGGTGCCGTGAGCCTGATTGTTTGCTTGGGTTTTGTGCGGGGTGCTTGGGATCTTGAGTTACGGTAAGTGTTGGAAGCAGAACGCAGCCGTCTGCGAGACAGGCGGCTGCCTGCTCATCTGCAAAGCAGGTAGGAGATCACAGGCAGAGTAATGGTGACCTGTCATGGCCCGAGTCGTCCTCTGCTTCTGGAATCCGAGGCATGAGGGCAGAGCGTGTCAATCCCCAGAATTTCTGAGGTGACAGATCCTTTTTGATAGCTGTGAACTTCCAGCCCATGTGGTTCCCACAGACTCTGCACTGGGCTATAGTCCAGGCATACCTACCGAAAACAAGACACAAGGTTGATGCCAACAGGTAACAAGGAGAGGGACATTCCCAACACTCTGGAGCAACACTCAGTCAGCAGCTAAGAAGGGAACATTAGTCTCAAGTTCGGTTTTCAAAGAATCTTTGGGAATTGAGATTCCCAGCTCCCATGCTGATGATACCAAGCTGTGCGGTGAAGGCAACACCCCAGAGGGAATGGAGTTTGCCAGGCTCGAGAAGTGGGCTGTGTAAACTGCATGGAGTTCAACAAGGGCAAGAACAAGGGTCTGCACCTGCATCGAGGCAATCCCACGCATCAGCAAAGACTGAGAAGAGAAAGGAGTGAGGACGGCCCTGCGAAAAGGACTTGGGAGTGCGGGTGGAGCAGAAGTTGAACAGGAGCCATCAGTGTGCACTGGCAGCCCAGAGAGCCAACCATGTCCTGGGCTGCAGCAAAAGAAGCAGTGACAGTCGGTTGAGGGAGGGGATTCTCCCCCACTTCTCTGCACCGGTGAGACTCCACCTACAGTACTGGGTCCAGTTCTAGAGCCCCAACATCAGAAGGACACGGAGCTCTTGCAGGGTATCCAGAGGAGAGCAACTCAAATGCTCAGAGAGCTGGAGCACCTCCCCTATGAGGACAGGCTGAGCAAGGTGGGGTTGTTGAGCCTGGAGAAGAAGAGGCTCCCAGGTGACCTTCCAGCAGCCTCCCAGTCTCTGAAGGAAGGGGGCTCCAAGAAAGCTGGGGGAGGGCTTTTGATAGGGGAGGTAGTGAGAGGACAACGGGAAAGGGTTCCAGATTTGAAGAGGGGAGATTGAGGTTGGACATGAATAACCAACTCTTTGCTGTGAGGGTGGGAGGATGCTGGAACAGGTCACCCAAGGCAGCTGTGGCTGCCCATCCCTGGCAGTGTGGAAGACCAGGCTGACTGCGGGCCCTGAGTAACCTGCTGTAGTGAAGGTGTCCCTGCCTGTGCAGGGGGGTTGGAACTGGATGATCTTTGAGGTCCCTTCCAACCTCTGCCACTCTACGAACCTATGATTCTGTCTAAAACCTCTACC
Source organism: Phoeniculus purpureus (assembly GCA_028565055.1). Classification (NCBI taxonomy): domain Eukaryota; kingdom Metazoa; phylum Chordata; class Aves; order Bucerotiformes; family Phoeniculidae; genus Phoeniculus; species Phoeniculus purpureus. The sequence continues at coordinate 11,343,367 of JAOXOE010000765.1, read as the reverse complement.
AAGCCTAAAACCAAATATATTAAAAATAATTAGCCTTCAAGTAAAGGCAGCATTTCATTAGCAAATTTCAACAGTATGAGGTGCTGTGTGCTGCAGAGAGTCCTAAAATGCTTCTCAGAATTAAGTTACTTAATCGCAAGAACTGCACGTTGCAGAGCCACAGAGCTTTTCTGTAACAGCTTTAAAAGGCAGACTATGAATATTTCAAAGCCCTCATAGAAGAAAAGAGCTGAGTGAACCCACAGAGATGAGAAAAATTAACTCCAGATATTATAAGCCAGAAGTTTTCTTCAAGGAGCTTTAAAGCACAGGACCGTGCGCTTGTGTAAGAGACACAGCCCAGGACCCCCAATCTGGTTTCTCAGTGCCATGTCATAATCCAGGAAAACAAAACCATGATCAACACAAGAAAATGGAAATGTGCCAGGAGCCTTGGACTGGCTACAGATCACAGAACATTAGGGACTGGAAGGGACTTCAAAAGATCATCCAGTCCAATCCCCCTGCCACAGCAGGATCCCCTAGATCCAGTCGCACAGGGACATGCTCAGGCGGGTTTCAAATGTCTCCAGGGAAGGAGATTTCACAAGACCCCTGGACAGCCCCTTACAGTGCTCTGTCACCCTCACTGGAAGAAGTTCTTTCTCTCATTGATGTGGAAACTGCTCTGTTCCAGCTCACACCCGCTGCCCCTTATCCTATCATTGTGTGCCTCTGAGCAGAGCCTGGCTCCATCCTCCTGACACCTGCCCTTTCCTTTCATGGGGTCACCCCTCAGTCCCTTTTTTTCCAAGCTCAAGAGACCCCGCTTCCTCAGCCTGTCCTCAGCAGGGAGATGCTCTACTCCATCATCTCTGTGTCTCTGTGCTGGACTCTCTCCAGCAGCTCTGTGCCCTTCTGGAACTGAGGGGATCAGAACTCAACACAATACAGATAAAGCATCAGATTATTTTAAGCTTCTTTACATGAGACAAAAAAGGGGCAGAAGAATGACTTTGGACACTCTGGCACAGAAAGGACCACACAGAAAAGCCATCTGGTGAAAAACATGCTCCAAGCCGTAATTTTTGCAACATAAAGAATATAAAAATGATGAAGAGTATTTCTGTGAGGATAAAATTCAAATCTAGTTTGACATCTGAGCTATTCCCAAGAGTTAAAAGTTCAATGTTTGGAAGGAGCCCTGCCCCCCTGCACCCAGCTAATCAGAATTACTATGAACTTAGTTATTTTTACATTAATGTAATATCTGATCAGGTTTTACATCAACAAAAAGTATCACAGTAGGGTAACTACACTTGCATTGTTTTTCACGCCAATGGCATCCTGGTCTGGATCAGGAACAGGGTAACCAGGAGGAGAAAGCAGGTGATGGTGTCCCTGTACTCTGCACTCCTGAGACCGCACCTTGAGCACTCGGTCCAGTTTTGGGCACCACAGTATCAGAAGGACATCGAGGGGCCGGAGCAGGGCCTGAGAAGGGCACTGAGGCTGGCGAGAGGGCTGGAGAACAGGGCCTGTGGAGAGCAGCTGAGGGAACTTGGGTTATTTAGTCTAGAGAAGAGGTTGAGAGGAGGCCTTATTGCTCTCTACAGCTACCTCAAAGGAGGTTGTAGCCAGGCTGGTGCTGGTCTCTTCTCCAAAATTACTAATGATAGGACAAGGGGAAATGGCCTCAAGTTGTATCAGGGAAGGTTCAGATTGGATCTCAGGAGGAAGTTCTTTCCTTAGAGAGTGCTTGGGCACGGGAACAGGCTGCCCAGGGAGGTGGTGGAGTCCCCATCCCTGGAGGTGTTTAAAACCTAGGAGCTAGAGCACTTGAGACCATGGCCTAGTGGTTAGGGAGCTGTTGGGATGAGGGCTGGGCTTGGTGATCCTGAAGGTCCTTCCCAGCCATGACAATTCTATGATTCAACTGCACTTTATTTCCTTTACGACCAGAGAGCTATGTGAGAACAACTGCGTTTTTAGCTGTGGCTTTTACAAAACTATGCACAAAGAAACTATGCACTAAACGCTCTCCAATGCTACCCAATGCTTTAAAAGCTTAAGATTTTCATACAATTAAAACTCTGAAAACGTCCTACCTGCATTTTCCATTGTATTCTGTAAATTTCTAAGTTGACTTGCCTGTTTTTCACAGGAGTGATGCAAAAATCAATCATTTCCTGCCCCACTGGCAGAGGAACACACTGACACCCAAATTTTTGCTACTTGTTAGTAAAATTTCTTGTATCTGTCATTACCCAGGGAACCAGCTGTGCTCTGTCGATGGCCGTCCGCTGAGATTCAAGTTGCAAGCTTTATATACAGTGAGGGTTTCATGGATGTAGCCGTGAGGATTCACGTACGCGGCCATGGGTCCACACAGGGATAAACTACAAGAGAACACAAAGAGTTTTCTCAGAGTTCAAGGACTACATGAAAAAAAAAAATCAATCAGACTGCCAACCATGCTAAAAACTGCTTCTCAGAACCACCTGAGGTTGTAGGGAAAAGGTACTTTCACAGAATCACAGAATTAATGAGGCTGGAAAAGCCTTCTGAGCTCAGCCAGCCCAGACCAGGAACTAACATCATCACAGCAGCCGCACCAGGGCTCTAAAAGGGCCACAGCCAGGCCTAAAGGCATGAGGACTCCACCACCGCCCTGAGCAGCCCAGTCCAGGCTCTGAGCACCCTTTCCATCAGGAAGGGCTGCCTAACAGCCAAACTAACCCTACCCTGGCAACTTCAGGCCCTGCCCTCTCATCCTGGCGCTGGTTGCCTGGGAGAAGAGCCTGACCTCCGTCTTAATCAAGCTCCCTTCAGGGAGCTGGAGAGAGGGAGAACGTCCTCCCTGAGTCTCCTCCAGGCTAAACACCCCCAGCTCCCTCAGCCTCTCCTCATCAGCCTTTCCGTCCAGTCGCTTCCCCAGCTTCGTTGCTCCTCTGGACCCACTCCAGGCCTTTCAATCTCTTTCTTTAAGTAAGTGGCCCAGCACTGCCCCCAGTACTCAAGGGGAGGCTTCACCAGTGCCCAGTCTAGAGGGAGAATGACATGTCTAGTCCTGCTGGCCACACTATTCCTGATTTCACGATGCCACTGGCCTTCTGGGACACCTGGGCACCCTGCTGGCTCCTGTTCAGCCAGTGTTTTGAATTACTTTATTAAAACAGTAAGAAATATAATATATATATAATTGGCCAAATTCACTCAGAATTGCAGAAATTTAAGTGTCCATGAGGGATTCAGAATTTATTTTACCCACTGCTTTTGAACAGCAGCTCCCAGTAAAACCAAGTGACTTCTGCACCGCTACTCCTGAATCTAATTTTAAACACAAGCAAAAAACATTCACAACATTCACTCGTTCCAGCAACTTCTGTTAAAGCCTATCGCATCGACACAGCAGGAATTGTGGCTTGTGGAATCCACTTCTTGATGAGAAGATAAGAAACGCCTTTTAATTACCACATCAGCTTCTTATCACACCCGTAAATGAGAACTGTGGGGAGTCCTGCTTTGTTAAGCCCAGATGTCTTTTACCCTCTGTGTTATCTGAGGTGATGGGCAGATATTAGTTATTCGAGATTAAAACAGTGACAAGGCTGCCAGAAGCAGCAATTATTTGGAAACTGGTCTGATCACCACGAGCATGGGAGACATTGTGACGGTCAAACATGTCATGGAAACCTACTGTCTAGTGCAGTTAACAGGATTAAACCCTATATTCTGAAAAATAAAAAGGTATCACAACTTTTAATGATAAATTAGCCATTTCCTTAGACAATCACACCCTGGGAGCTGACCTACAGCACCGAAGTGGTGCATTTCAGTCTGCTCCTGAAGGCTACTGATACACAGATGGGCTGAAGCGCTGGAAAATAAAGTTTCATAGAATGGCCGGGGTCAGAAGGGACCTTAAAGATCATCCAATTCCAACCCCCCTGCAGAGGCAGGGAAATCTTCACTAGATCAGATTACTCAGGGGCCTCATGAACCATACTATGACCAAATCCTGCTGGCCAGCAGGATTACCAGGAGCCAACAATGGGCCCTGGTAGCCAAGAAGGCTAATGGTATCTTCAGGTGGCTCAGAAAGGGAGTGGTTAGTAAATGGAGAGAGGTTCTCTTACCCCTCTACTCTGCCCTGGAAGACTCTGTCCAGTCTAGGCCACTCAGTTCCACAAGTGCACAGAGCTGCTGGAGAGAGCCCAGTGCAGAGCCACAAAGATGATGAAGGGAGAGGAGCATCTCCTTGCTGAGGAAAGGCTGAAGGAGCTGGGGCTCTGGAGTTTGGAAAAAAGGAGACCACGGGGTGACCCCATGGATGGTGATCAATATGGAAAGGGCAGGTGTCAAGAGGATGGGGCCAGGCTCTGCTCAAGGGCATCCAATGATAGGACAAAGGGCAGCAGGTGTGAGCTGGAACAGAGGAGGTTCTACATCAATGTGACACGGAAATTCCACATGGTGAGTGTGCCAGAGCACTGGAAGAGGCTGCCAGGGGGGTTGTGGAGTCTCTCTCTCTGAAGATGTTTAAAACCTCCTGGCCATGTTCCTGTGTGACTGGATCTAGGGGGTCCTGCGGTGGCAGGGGGATTGGACTGGATGATCTTTCAAGGTCCCTTCCAATCCCTAATACTCTGTGATTCTGTGTGTGAACACATTCTACACAACAAATCCATGTTTCAAAACTCCCCACAGTGTGTTCAATCCTTCAGCATCGAGGTAGCCCAACAGGGCCTTTATAACATGGCCTTTCACTCTCACTTCTACAATACACACAGCAAGCTCAACTCAGACTAACTTCATACTAGAAAAAAGCTGACTAAGTTGTTTTGTTTTATAAGGAAAATTCCCTGCAAATGTTTACTGAAATTGCATCAGAGCAGTAGGAAACGCAGCAGTTTCAGGACAGAGCTCGGCTTAATCTGGTTTGCTGCGCCCAGGTTTCTGTTCACAAACCTCCCAAAGACGAAGAGCAATCAACTCACCTGAATATTTCATTCTTGGTGGTTATTTCTGTGTCTTGGCACTGCTTACAACAAAGAGATGTGCACTAGGGAAAGAAAAACAAAGAGGGTCACTTCACTCACTGCCAGGTGCTTGTCAGCACAGCGCAAACCACAGAAAACCTCGCTGCAGCTTTTGTACCAATTCTTCTGCTTGTCTGGGCTGTAAAGAGAGTTTTCTATCAGAGAAGCAGAAGATTTTGTGATCCCTTCTCCTTGATTATGGTTCGGCATTAACTGCAATGTTTATGTACCCCCCTCACCTCCAACAAAATCCACACGGACAAAAGGATCTGACTGTAGGAAGATAATAAATGACTCAACCTTCTGAGGTCTCCAAGAGCTAATTTAGAAGGAAACCTCTGCTCTGCTAGAATAATGCACAGAAAAGGCAGATGAGTACAAATGGAATCATTAGGTCTTCCTTAAATTTGAGAGTAGGGTAGACCGATGGTTTTAATTTCCTCATGAAAAATACCTCAGAGGTATTGATCTTTCTCTTAAAGATTGTAACAGATTCATCTATCTTCTACAATTTCTAGAAAGCAGAACAAAACAATTAACCACTGATGCTGCCCAGAAAATAAGCATTTAAATCAGCTTGTCACAACACCACTGCTAATTTTCAGGGTCACTTCTATGTCTTCTTAAGGGTAATGCATGTGAATTTACCCCCTAAAATGATCCACTGTATTTTGGAACAAAAAGCTGAGCCTCACAGTAGTCCCTGCGTGAGTGCAGGTCCTTTTAAAACCTGTAGTGAACCACAGCTCATGTTTCGGGGACTCACTGTACCCATGGGACACTACATGAGCTGCTGTCAGTGTTTCCTCTCTCCTTTCCTCTGTGCAGACATTCCGGGCTTGGCAGTTCAACATCCTGCAGTTTACTGATGACCTAGATGAGGGGATCTATCCACCCTCAGTAAATTTGCAGATGACACCAAGCTGGGGGAAAGTGCCCATCTGCTGGAAGGGAGGAAGATGCTGCAGGAAGTTCTGGACTAGCTGGGTCAGTGGGCAGAGGCAAATGAGATGAGGTTGAACAGGGTCAAGTGCAGGGTCCTATACTTTGGCCACAAAAACCCCCTGCAGCTACAGACTGGAGGATGAGTGGCTGGAGAGCAGCCTGGCAGAGAGGGACCTTGCAGAACTGTGTGACAACCAGCTGAACAGGAGTCAGCAGGGTGCCCAGATGGTCCGGAAGGCCAGTGACAACCTGGCTTGGATCAGGAATAGTGTGGCCAGCAGGGCTAGGGACATTCTTCCCCTGCACTGGTGAGGCCACCCCACGAGTACTGGGGAAGTGCTGAGCTCCTCACTTCAAGAAAGAGATGGAGGGGTCGGAGTGGGTCCAGAGGAGCAATGAGGCTGGGGAAGGGACTGGAGGCAAAGGCTGATGAGAAGAGGCTAAGGGAGCTGGAGGTGTTGTGCCTGCAGAAGAGGAGTCTATCCAACTCCGTGAAGGGAGGCTGTAGTCAGGTAGGGGGCAAACTTCTCCCAGGCAACCAGTGCCAGGATAAGAGGGCAGGGCCTGAAGCTGCCAGGGGAGGTTTAGGTTGGATATTAGGAAGCCCTCCCTCACAAAAAGGGTGCTCAGACCCTGGACTGGACTGCCCAGGGCAGTGGTGCCATCCCCTTCCCTGGAGGTGTTGAAGGAAAGCCCAGGGCAGTCACCTTCCTTGGAGGTGTTGAAGGACAGCCTGGCTGTGGCTCCTTAATACCCTGGTGTGGCCGCTGCGGTGATGTTAGGGGCTGGGCTGGGTGAGCTCAGAGGGCTTTTACAGCCTGAATCGCACAGAATCACGTAACATTAGGGATTGGAAGGGACCTCGAAAGATCATCTAGTCCAATCCCTCTGCCACAGCAGGATCCCCTAGACCAAGTCACACATAGGGTCCAGCAGTGCATCCTTGATCCCTCTGCAGACAACCATCCCATGACATCTGAAACCAAACGTAACCTCAGAAATGAAAGTTTGGCCCCAGCGCTCAGGATCCAGATGGATAAATTCAAGCTGGAGCCCCAGTTCTGACCCTTGTCTGATTTAAATGCAAAGCATCGTAAATCGTTTAAAGCCAATCCCGCATGTGTTTAAGCTTAGCCATGCGAGCAGCCTCGTCGGAGTCGGTTATGAACAGTGACATTTCTTTCTTCTCTCTTCACTGCTGATTTCTGGCACAGGGTGCAAATGACTCTTTTATTGCCATCGACACCGACGTCCCTTGGCCAACCACTAAGGATCAATCACTAATCACAGAACATCAGCGGTTGGAAGGATCATCTAGTCTAATTGATGAATACAGCTCCAATGGGGGGTGTCTAGTGTTATAAGCCTATTAAAAACGAGAGATATGTCCAACATCGGTGCCTACCGGACAGAACATACTATTCTGCTCTTAGGTTTCCAGTGGAGGGGTGGTTTCTTGTAAGTAATTGGGCAGAACCACTGATGTAAGACAAACAGATGCTCTTCAGCTGTACTTTTCCACAAATGATTTTGTTCTGGGGGTTTTTTTTTCGCTTCCCCTACGAGGCATATCAAGTTCAAAAGAACATGTTGCCTCTCCCTAATGAGAAGATTAATCTCCGTCTCATCCGCAGCAGACTTTGTCAATTCTGCTGAAAGTTTGATGACCTTTAAGAGACAAAGTTGTAGTGTGCCCAAAATAAATAATTCATCCTTTGCAGATCTGCCTTCTGCATCCATCTGCTTCGATGTGAAGCGTGCTGATTAAAGAGCCTCGGCGCAATTATCTTCATACCTCATTGAGATAAACCCCTCGATTTTGCTGTTGCACTTCAAAGCACAATTGCTCTCATCAATCCCATATACATGGGGTCCACTTTTGCTCTGTCTTATCTCCAGCTCTCCGTAGAGTTCTTCAAAACCTCACCAAAAGCTCTGCGTTTCTCTTCTCCGCGTGAGCTCCTCTTCCAGCAGTGAAACGCTGCAACGTGGAACTAATCCTCTTGCAAACTCTCTGCTCTGGCAGGGGGATTGGGCTAGATGATCTTTTGAGGTCCCTTCCAGTCCCTAATGTTCTGTGATTCTGTGAAATCATCGTCTTCGAACGCAACGGAAAATTCATCTCTGCACGTACAGGGAGGGAAATGTCACCGAGGCGAGTGGCAAGACGTGATTTACTTGGGTTACTGTGATTATTGGCCCTGCTGGGCTCCTTCCAGTGATCACAGCCAGACAATCACAGAGTCATACAATCATAGAATCACAGAACATTAGGGATTGGAAGGGACCTCCAAAGATCATCCAGTCCAATCCCTCTCCCACAGGAGGATCCCCTAGATCCAGTTGCACAGAAACATGGCCAGGTGGTTTTCTCCAGAGAAGGAGACTCCACAACCCCCCTGGGCAGCCACTTCCAGGGCTCTGGCACCCTCACTGTGAAGAAGTTTCTTCTTATATTGATGTGGAACCTCCTGTGTTCCAGCTCACACCCATTGCCCGTTGTCCTATCATTAGATGGCAGTGAGTAGAGCCTGGCTCCATCCTCCTGACACCCACCCTTTCCATATCGATGAACATTAATGAGGTCACCTCTCAGTCTCCTTTTCCAAACTCAAGAGACCCATCTCCCTCAGCCTTTCCTCATCAGAAAGATGCTCCACTCCCTTCATCATCTTTGTGGCTCTGTGCTGGACCCTTTCCAGCAGAATGGTTTAGGTTGGATGGGATCTCAAAGATCATCTAGTTCCAACTCTCCTGTCCTTGGCAGGACATCGGTGAAGGCTGAAGACAGCTAATTGGCAAGAAAACCCATTGCCCTTTTCTGTCTCCCTTGCCATGGCCATTTTGTTGGTGTCTCACCCTATGGCAGGAAGGCTGGAACTAGATGATCTCTGAGATCCCTTGCAACCTAAACCATTACAAGTTGCCCTCCTGGGTCTCAACCCAGCCTTTGCAAATAACAATGAGTGAAATTATGGGAAGGGAGAACTCGTGGAGTGAAACACCATGGGGTGGATGCTGGTCCTCATCCCAAAGAGCACTTGGACATCTCTGCTCCCCTCAAGCCATCAGCTTCAGGGAGAGCATGTTGGAAACCTCCTGCAGTGACCCCATGCAAATAAATAAGCTGATTATAAAACAGCCAGGCAGATGGTCCCTTTTGTTGCTACCTGTGAAAATAAGTACAGTCCTCTTTCCCTGGGAGGAAGGAAACGACTCAGTGGACACCCCACAGCTCCTGAGTTTATTCAGGTCACTCTGAAAGAAGTTCTGCAGCAACAGGCCCTTGTGGCCAAGAAGGCCAACGGCATCCTGGGGTGGATTAGAAGGGGTGGTTAGTAGATTGAGAGAGGTTCTCCTCCCCCTCTACTCTGCCCTGGTGAGACCACATCTGGAGTATCGTGTCCAGTTGTGGGCCCCTCAGTTCCAGAAGGACACAGAGCTGCTGGAGAGAGCCCAGCACACAGCCACAGAGATGATGGAGGGAGTGGAGCATCTCCCTGATGAGGAAAGGCTGACGGAGTTGGGGCTCTTGAGCTGGGAACAAAGGAGACTGAGGGGTGACCCCATTCATGTTGATAAATATGTGAAGGGTGAGTGTCAGGAGGATGGAGCCAGGCTCTGCTCAGTGTCAGATAATTATAGGACAAGGGACAGTGGGTGTGAGCTGGAACATAGGAGGTTCCAAATCAAATACGAAAAGGAACTTTTTAAAAGTGAGGGCGACAGAGCCCTGGCAGGGGCTGCCCAGGGGGGTTGTGGAGTCTCCTTCTCTGGAGACGTTTAAAACCCACCTGGTCATGTTCTAGGTGATCCTGTTGTGGCAGGGATTGGACTGGATGATCATTCATGGTTCCTTCCAATCCCTAATGTCCTGTGATCTTTACAATGAATTTAAAACACATTATTCTAGCCTCATTTATTTCCCTCTCTCATGTTAGGACTCAGACTTAACCCAAACACAGAGGAATCTTGTTCCATCCAGAAGAGCTGTGTTAAGGAACACGGCCAGGCAGGTTTTAAATGTCTCCAGTGAAGGAGACTCCACAACCTCCCTGGGCAGCCCCTGCCAGGGCTCAGTCACCCTCAGTGCGAAGTTGTTCTTTCTCATACTGATGTTCCCATGTGACTTGGTCTAGGTGATGCTGCTGTGGCAGGGGGATTGGACTGGATGATCTTTTGAGGTCCCTTCCAATCCCTAATGCTCTGTGATTCTGTGAACTGTATCACATGTGGGAAATTGTACTCAAAAAGAAGACAGCAGCTAATGCTAATAACTCTTTGGTCAGTGTAGATGGAAGTACCCGGGCTGAGTACGGACACTTTGCCTTGTTGTTGTCGGCCAAACGTCAGCCTCATAGAAAGTCGCTTCTACTTCGCCTCTTCAGAACACTGTGCTTCAGATCAGGAGTCGTCTAGCAAAGCTGTGAAACTGCAAGGCTGATTTAGAATCTATGAGTGTGATCAGGACAAACCTCTTTCTGCTGTGGTATTATTTCTTCACAGGCTTTTAAATAATAAATGCTTTTCTCGCACAGAAAAATCCCTGTGTAGTGTGTTTAGCCCCGTTATACCTTCAACATGCAAGTAGCAACCTTAAACTACTATTCAAAAAGGGTTTGATTTAGATTATTCTAAAAAACCTCCATCACGAGATACCTTTAATTAAGGATAAATATGCAGGATCAAATAATTTTTCAAGTCTCTTGAAGTCACTTGCTAGTAACTTGTTCAATTCCCCTCCACAGTGCGTGTGGGGTGCGACAGCTTTTCGATCGAATGTGCTCACCATCCTACGGAGCCGCAATCTCAGTCACCACTCATGTAAACTTTTCTAAGGTTAAATCAACATCATTATTTCACTTCTTTATTGACTACTTCTTTTTAACTCTTGAAAATAAAGTCCGGTCCTTAAATGTGAATTTTAGTTGAAGATGTGATTAACGATTTGTGCTAAATTTCATCTACTACTAAAAAAGCCTGACAGAACTATAAGCCTTATAAATGACTCCTCGGAGCGAATCTCAGTATCTGACTTTAAATTACAATTGTAATTAAGAAAATGGGGGAAATGGAAAATCTCTAAGCTGAGCGCTCCGCTTGCATCTAAAATGGTCCGTGACGTTATGAGTAAGAAATTAAAATTCACTGTACAGATAATAAGAGAAATCATCTATTTGCATTTCTTAATCACAGAACATTGGGGATTGGAAGGGACCTCAAAAGATCATCTAGTCCAATCCCCCTGCCACAGCAGGATCACCTAGAC
>JAOXOE010000765.1:11289144-11310889 GCA_028565055.1 Phoeniculus purpureus | reverse complement strand
ATGTTGGTGCTGGTCTCTTCTCACAGGTAATTAGTGACAGAAGCAGAGGGAAGGGCTTCAAGCTTCAACAGGGGAGGTTTAGACTGGACATCAGGAAAAAATTCTTCAGAGAAAGAGTGTTCAGGCACTGGAATGGGCTGCCCAAGTTGGTGGTTGAGTCTCCTTGGATGAGTTTAAAAGTCGCTTAGATGTAGTGCTGGAGGATCTGTTTTAGGGGTGATCTTGTAGAGTAGGGTTGTTGGTTGGACTCAGTGATCCTGAGGGTCTTTTCCAACCTGAATGATTCTATGATTCAATAATCTAAAGGGTGCATTTCATTCAAGCCTTTAAAAGCAGAAGGTGAAATACATTACATTCTGCATTTAAAACCACTTTAATTCATTGTTTTTATACATATAAGTGGGACTAATTCACTATTTGCGAGGATACAAACAGTGACATTCAAGTCCCTCAGGTATTCCCACCTTCTGATTCATGCTTACAGCTCCCCAAAAACAACTTAGTGTGGTTCCACGTTCACAAAGGGATGATGAATGGAAAGTATTATCAGATTTCAGGCAAAGCCTGAAGGAGGTTAGTTTTGGGGATATTTTGTTTTCCCCACCTCATCATGAAACGTTGGTTTGGACAAAGCGTCTTCTCAGCTGCTTACCTCACACAAAGTTACATTAATCCCAGCCAGTGTCTCTGGCTGACACCACAACACGCTAATAATAATATCCAAATTGCATTCAGCCAAGTTAAAGGCCTCTTGAAATCCACAAAGGACAGACTTGCAAGAGTTCCAGAGCTTTTAATTCTGTGGTCACGGTGACAGACTTCAACAGGAACAGGGTAAGTACCACTGAGCCCTAAGCTGCATAAAGGGGAAAACAAAAACCCAAAAAGAAGCACCTACAGTATTTTCTCTGTGTCTCTGTAGAGTTTGGGACAATGTTCCACGCTAGCAGAAGCGCCTGTAATATAGTGAATGAATGTATATTACGTGTCCATTGCATTTTTACACGTTTTAAGAGTCCTGAAATACACAATTAAGCTGAGTGCCGTAGTTAGTTACAGAGGGAGTGAATGAGCTGCTTCCTGGTGGGCTACTCACTAAGCAGAGGTCTTGAGTTACAATTCAGCTATATGGAAAGACAATTAAAAAAGCCTGAAAGGAAATCCTGGCCCTCACACGGTGGAGTTTCTTCTTACCTGATTTAATTCTTCATCATTTGCTACAGCCAACAGGATATGCCTAGGAGTGACTCGTCCCTTCTTGTTGTCCCTTGCTGCATTTCCAGCCAATTCAAGAATTTCCGCTGGGGAGAAATAAAGGTCCTTTTAATTACATTAAGAGAAATCAATATGTTATTTAGCATCATCCAAGCAAAAAGAGATCTGAATTATACCACGTTATTCCTAACTGATGTAGAATACCGTCTACAGACATCTAACTCAAAAAATGATCATTGTATTTGTCTAATCACTAAAGGGCCAATTCACACTTGAATTGCTGTGGTGTAAACTGGAGTTATTTTCTAGTTCCCCTAGATTATTTACTTTTCTTCTCAAGCCTACTGCGCTCACCTCTTCTGCTCCCTTTCTTATCAGGTGACAGAGCAGTCAATGCATAAATGCTATAGGGTTTTTTTTTCCTTCAAACCCATCATAAATGTGAGTTCTGGCTGGCATTGCTTCTACCTTTTACTACCAGACAAGGTGCTGTTTCCAGTTAGGACACTAGAACCACAAACTCTCCTGCTATGCTGACTTAATGATTATTTTTTCCCCTCTATCTGAAAAGAAGTTTCTGTCCAGAAAAAAAATGATGAATCATGTTTGTTTGCTCCTAGTAAATTATGTCCTTAGAGGAAATTTCCAGGCCTGACAAAACAGCTCTGCCTGTGATGGCTTTTATCAGAATTAGGAAAGATTAATTTGCTGCCCTGAAAGGTTGGAGTCTTACCTGCTAACTCACCCATCTCCAACTCAACAAGCCGTAGGCAAAGAACGCAATTAATCACAATAAAGTCTGGGAAACAATTAAAAATCCCCTACATTACCTGTTCATCTGTGCTACTGCTGTCTCTATTACAAATAACCTTTCATATCTCTCTCTTTCTCTCTGTCTCTACTATGGCTTTTGGTAGATTTCCTTTTGCAAACCTGGTGGCATCTGGGGAAAAAGGGGAGAAGAAGTAAAAGAAAGTGTCTTCCTTACGTCTCTTACACACACTAATATATTAAAATTTAATGTTAGAATAGGGTATGAAATTGATTTCATGTTTAACTACTGATCATACGTGAAAGCTCTCCCCTAAGGAGAGAGTTGTTTGTAATCTGGAGGCAAGCAGAACTGAATTAAGATACTAATCTGGAAATGAAAACGGCTGAAATCGAAGCCCACGTGGCCACATGCCTTTACCATAACACACAGTAAATCTTCAGTAATGCTATAGAGCACAAACGATGGCTTTTATTAGCCTGAATTTAACATGATTCTCCAATTTTTTTCATTGTAAGTCCCATAACAAGGGAGTTATGACATCCACTGGAAACCTTATGGCTGCTTCTGGATGTTCTACAGTTAAACATGGAAGATTTTGGTAGGTTTCTCCTCATTTTGTGTCCTTCATAGTGCACAATTCACTTTATATAATGTCAGACAAGACACTATATTCAGTCTAAGTCCCCCAAAGCAACTCAACATTTCATGCTGACAACAATCGCTTTAATTTATTTTTAAAGAAGGATTAGCAGGGTAAGGTCGGTCTGACTATGCTTTCTACACATCCAAAGAACTCATTTAAGCTGGTATAATCCTTTGCACATACAATTTCAAAGGTATGTCTCAGTCACACGAGGTTTCAGCCTCCTGTTGCGCAGAAGACCAGTATCACCTTCCAGCAGAGATACTGTGCTGTAGTTTACACCCCAGTTACACTCCCACTGACTTCAGGACGGTTCTGTGTCACTGCACTAACATCAGTACCTCCACCTCTCTACATCAGGAGCTGTTTTGTTTCTATCCGGGACTTTATCACCAGCTGAAAAGCAAACAGCAGACTACTTTGGGGTTTGCCTCTGCTTCCCCCCGCCTCCGCTTCTTGACCACGTCAGCCACTGCAGAACAGTGGGGCCGTGTTCCCCTCTGCAACCAGAGCAGCATTAACTATGCAGCCGGGTCGTTTTGTAACTAAAAGAGCCTAAGAGAAGTGTTATGCCTGTAAAGCACAGAGGAATGTTTTATTTGTTCCTCATAAAACGAAAATGTCTGCCTGATACAGTGGAGAACTGTTCTTGCAAGTGCTAAGCCCTCTTCCTCGGGCAGGAAACGCATTTTGAAATTACAGTTTTCTAATGGTCCTTGAGGGAAGTTGAGGTACCCCACTTCCTCTGCAGGAACACGGCGCTTTGCATTGGCCTTGAGGACCACAAAAGAGGAGCTTGGGGAGAGGGTGAGGAGGAGGGCATGGAGCGGGGGATTTTTCTTCTGGCCTTCTCCTCAGCTCTCTGATAATAATCAAGCATTGCTTGTGCAGAGAAGAGCCAAACAGTCTGGTCAAGGGGAGGCTGTCCCTCCTCAAGGTGAGGAGGTATTCAAGATGAAGCCAATACAGGCTTTTTGATTTAGCACTCACAGAGGCAAATCTAATCCAAACCAAACAGATCAGAGCGCTCTTAAATGCTAGAAGTGAGGACTTTCTGGAGCCAGTTAGGATCTGGACTACTAGCCAGGATGTTGCTTGCAGCCAGCTCTACTTTCACATCTGTTTCATGCTGCAGAACTTGAATGGAGACTTACAGACTACAGACTTAAACAGAATTTCATCCATTGTTTTAAACCAACATTAAATTAGAAAGTCCAGCACTCCCTTTCTCTAAGGGAGCTGATGTAAGTTTCCAGAATAATCACTCTGGATTTAAATGTGGAGCAAGAGATTGGACTAGAATTCTTAGCTCAGACCCATCTTTGGAAGTGCCATTCCACAGGGTTCAAAGGTTTCAGCCATCAAAGAGCTCTGTTTCATTGAAGATAACCTTCTAACAGTGGGGGAAAACTCCAGACACTCAAAAATCAGCTCCTGCAAGCAAGCAGGGCCAGGAAAGAAAGATTTGCTTGTATGTGTTGAGGAAAAAGAAAGTGTTAAAAGCTTCCAATGACATCAGGATTCACTCAGCTCATATTTGTTCAGCCAGAAGACCAAAACAAGAAGGTTTTATAAAAACGAGGCCTCACAAAAAGGCTGTAAGTTGCATAACGTCTGTTCCATTCCTTTCATATATTTACTCAAGGCATTTCCCCCCTGGAGAATAATTACAGCACCAGGCAGGCAAAAGGCAACTCTGAGGCCCATTTTACAGAGGCACTGAACACCAAAACCTCTAAGTTATTTTTCTTTTTTTAATTAGTAAAACATGCAAGTTATTCAATAGTCTCAGCTTTTGAAATGATGATTCTTCAATCACTACACACTGGAATCTTAAGTTAATAAGAAGAGATGTTGTTTGCACTTGTTCCAATGGCTTTTTCTGTGTTTTTAAATAATTTCAAACAAAACCAAAAGCAATACAAGTTGTTTTGCTTAACTGCAGCTGTAAAACAATCCAGTGAAGTATATGATATGGGAATATATCATCTATATTATGATACAATAAAAAGTAAAACATGAAGTTTAAAAGTTCAGTTAAGTGTTTGTCAAGGAGAAAACAGGTTGCCTATCGTTGCACTCAAGCCTGAGATAAGACCACAGGAAAAGCTGTTCTCAAGGCATTTCCTACTTAAACGCAACCCAAAAGTGTTAAAAGTCTCCACAAAAACCTCATCCTGATGCAAGTTTTCAGGCAAGTTCCTCATTCTCTACTTGCAAAGACCCTGATCTCTGGTCGCTTCTTGGATGTCCTCTGAAGTTCTTGATCTCATTATCTGCATTTACACATTTCTCAGGGGTTCTGCTCTCAGTGTCACCTAATGTTAAGACATGGGGCAATGAGTGTGAGCTGGAACATAGGAGGTTCCACATCAATATGAGAAGGAACTTCTTCCCAGTCAGAGTGACAGAGCACTGGAAGGGGCTGTCCAGGGGGGTTGTGGAATCTCCTTCTCTGGAGAGGTTTAAAACCCACCTGGACATGTTCCTGTGCGACTTGGTCTAGGTGGTCCTGCTGTGGCAGGGGGATTGGACTAGATGATCTTTTGACGTCCCTTCCAATCCCTAATGTTCTGTGATTCTGTGATTCAATACTGTTGTTGCTCTGGTATTTCACAGCAGTCAAAAATTTTGGAACAAAAACTCAACATGAGGTTAATATCAAACAAATTGCTAGTAGAACTACACAACGCAGGCACAGGAGGAACTGCAGATCTTGATGGAAATAAAAGCAAATGCACTTTTCTCCCACTCCTGGAGAACGCCCTAGATCATTTATCCTAATTTTCAAACAAAATATTATTGGTAATTGCTGAATAAAACCCCTTTAAAGCCTAAATGACAAGGCTTTTAGCTTATCACACATTCCAGGCTATAAGACGTTCTAAAAGCAAATATTCAGTTCAGTCTGGTCTGAGTTCATCCCCCAAATGGTTTTTTGGGGAGGTTTTGGTTTTTTTTTTGAGAGTTTATATCTCAGGCTAAACCTCTGCTGTTGCATTGAATCCCCTTGTCCACCTTCTCTTCAGGGAGATGAAATCATAGCTTTGAAAATGAAACTCTTAACAACTAACAGGTGATGTGTTGACTCAAGGCCAGTTTCTGGCCATGCAAGTTCCAAAAAGAACAAGTTTGGAGGTTCTAAAAAAATTCTGCAGCCTCTCCTCAAAAGAAAACTGAGAGCAATATCCAGAAATCAAAGAAGAATGAATGTTAAAACAATTCCACAGAGAATTATGTATTTGCTAGAACGCCAACTACATGACAAGGAGCCTGTTTATTGTAGTTTAAATTAATCATCCTTTCCATCAGCATTTTATTGACTTCAGAATCATTTTACATGATTCCGGAAGGTTTTAACCCAATCAACCCCAATCAGGCAAGACCGTTGAAGAGTTTCCTGCATTCTTCCCTATGAATATTCCACCCAATCCCTCTGGAATCTGCCTTATGACAGTGAAGGTAGAATCATTTAACAACACTTTCCCTTTCAAACATTCCAATAAAACAGTTCTCAGCCCTGGTTCAAAGTAATGGAAATTTGATGCAGTGAAAATCAATTCAAGAAATTTGACTGCTTTGAACGAGCCTTGATGAAACTTCAGCTCTCAACAGGGCAATCACTCTCTTAGGATGCGATAAAAAGCCCAACCAACTCTTCAGGCTTTAGCGTCTGAGCTGCATCAGAACTAGGCCCCTTAAAGGAGAACTCTGCCAAGATATTGTAAGTCTGGCGTTTCTGTGAGGCAGATGACAGACTGCTGTTTACATAAAACTCAAGTTCGGGCCACAAAAGCCACTTCCACTTAGAGCCCTCTGACGTGACTCACTTTGCAGCTCTTTTCTACACTTGAATAACAACCCCCCCTTCCTTACTTTTTTTTTTGGTAAGAGATCCAATGCTATTTAACTTGAATTCTTTGTCTGTCAAAAGCCTGAGTTTCAGGGAAAACTAAAAGTGAATTTCATCTTAAATGCTATTTACTGCAACAGTCACACTCCAGGTACTAATTTTCAAAGAGAGCCCATTACCTCTCCACTGACATCGAGAATCCTGATCTAACTCAAATCAACCTCCTTTTCAGCAGAGATTCCTTGACCTAGCAGTTTACACTGTGCTATGACTCCTAACAGTTTACACGTGTTTTAGAAATGTTCTCCAGCATGATTAATCTAAGTGCTGCCAGACGGTCCTTGATCAAATGCAGCGTGTAGGCTTTGGCTTGGCTGTTACAGCAGAGGGGACACTACTCGTGTCTTAAGTCTTAGTCTCCGACCTTTTGCAGAAGCACATTAGGAACTTGCTTTTCCAAACAGTAAGAAGTAGCAGGTGCCAAACATCTACTAAACCCCAGTGAACTTTAGTAATGTTATTAACCAAAGAGAAGACAAGTTCATAGTGTAATTTGGGAGTTTAGTGAAGTGACTGCAAGCCCTGGGCTGGAATGAGGAGATGGGTTTGTGGATGGAGGGTGTGTGTACCCATGTCCCTACAAGCAGAAACAAGACATACAAGCCACTGTCAGAGGCTTTACTAAGCAAGAGAATCACAAAACATTAGGGATTGGAAGGGACCTCGAAAGATCATCTAGTTCAATCCCCATGTCACAGCAGGATCCAGTCACACAGGAACATGTCCGGCTGAGTTTTAAACATCTCCAGAGGAGGAAACTAACAACCAAAGCCAACATCCTGTTCTGTGATCCCTATATGCTGTGCTGCCATGTTTTAGTGGCAGATGGTGATAGTGGTTTTACTGGATACTGCCTCTGAGCATGAGGGTAAGCAGTATTCGACGTTCCTTACTGAAAATATTTTGGTTCATTAAATTGCTGTTGTCTCAAACTCTTTCCCTCCACATCAAGTCTTTTTGCAGCAAGATAGCAATGGAAGCCATAACAAACAAAACTATCTGTAGGCAAATAAAACTGTTATTCCTTAGAAGAAAAATATTTACAAGTACTTTTTCCCCATTACTTTACAGAAGCAGCAGAGGAGTGACTACATAGGATTCTCAACGACTTCTTTTTGGAAAAATCTGTGCCTCAAGACTAGCTCAGTCTGTTTGTGCTGCTCGTGTCCGTCCCAAGAATAGAGGGCACATACGTTTATAGGGCTGGAGCCAAGAAAAGGCTTAACAGGGAAAGAAAACTCTACTTTAATACACATTTGAGGTAAATTGATCCATGCACTCGTAAATCCAGAAAGAAAGTTGGTCATCCAATCAGTAAGAACACACAGTTTTATATCCTACAACTCCAGCGATTTCAAATGGAGACAGTCTCACTTCTCTTAAGAGGATGACACAAGCCTTAGGTGAAAGAGGAAGGTTACAAAGGAGCTTTGCTATGCTGGTATCTTTGAAAGGTTTCTGCTCGTGAGGTTATTGCCATAAACAACTCTGCTGTATTTTAGGTCCAGTTTTAATCACACAGGATCTGAAGAGGTAGTTTCATGCTTGCTCAAGTAAGGCACAAGCCCCTAATTTATTTTAAACGTCTTTTGGGACACAACACTGTAATAAGGATTAGTATTTCTAAAGCTGTCTGTTTAAAGAGAAGAAATGTATCTTGGTAGTGAATGCACGTTTCAACGGTATCAAAAAGATACCGTTAATTAATTCTCTTCTTCAATTTCATTGCTCCCCAAGGACTGTTGTTTATGGTGTCTCAGCACGCCTGGAACTTCAATCTGCTTTTAACCTAATGCTTTTTCATTGTGGACCTCTGAGCTCCCCTCTGCTTCTGAGTAGAACTTCAGAAGTTACATCTGCTCTGACAAGTGAAGGAAAATCCTTATTTTCCTCTGGACCCTGTAAAAATGTTCAGCAGTGAGCAGAGCACAAGAGGTGAGGAGTAGTTCAAGTCGATCAGCTTGCACATCGGAAAGAAAGCACCTGCAGTCACCTGCACCTTTGGTTTTGCAGCCAATCAGCAGCTGCCTTAAAGTTTTCCACATCGAAAATTAATCAAGATGAAAATGCAACCAACTGAGCTTCCAACACATGAGCTTTACCACTAAGGGCTTCTGGTGACAACAGAAAGCCTGAAAACAAAACCTCAGGTAAGCACCAGAACTCCTGAGATGCAATTCTAACCGTGGGATTCAAAAGGTCTCTAATCTACAGCTATCAAAATAAAGGATGGAGGGTACATACTGGGCAATAAAAATCTAGTTGAGGAAAAAAAATCTAATGTAGAAAACAGACATTTAACATTTTTCTCCTACCTTAGTTCAGAACACATATAAATCAAAGTCTCATTTCTTCTCTATTCCTGTTCTCCTGCTGTTTTATAAACTTCTCCTTCTCCTCATTTGCAATGACATTTTGGCAATCGAAAACTATTTACAGTGTAGAGAAGACGATGGGGGGCAGGGGGAGCAGAAATCACTTCCAGGCCTGGTTCTTGCTGCCTTTAAATACACTCAAGAGATTTCTGGTTTTTAAGGGCAGAGTATCCTTTTCAGTTAGTAAGAAAGTTTGGATATAAGTAACTCATGTAAACTAAACATCTGAAGGGAACAGATCTGATTACACCCATAGCTGCCTAGCTCTACAAATACAAACCATACAGCTTCATCCGAGTGGCTACACGCCCCAAATGAAGTCTGTGGCCAGTCTCTTGCCTGACCTAGTTGGGGTTTTTTGACATAAACTGATACTGGTGCTCCACTTTGCAGAGAAAATAAAGAGTGGACTGTTGTTTTCTAAAGGGAAGATAAATAGGCAACAAACCAAGTACCACAATAAGGAGAGAAGACAAAAGGAATTACTAAACCTCAACTTCTTGCCAGCTCAAAGCAGTTCATAATGCTTAAAATTAGTTCTGCTGCATAAGCAGAAACTAATCAAATATCCTGACTACTATTCCCTGCAAGATCGGCAGCACTGCATGAACTGCTGTTGCAGAGAAGAGAGAGAGAAGAATCACACATTACAGTCCTTCAGAATCCAGACTATTCCCCCAGAGTAAAAAAGGAAGTGTGTCCACTGGCTTCAGCATCTGCCAGACTCAAACATACTTTCTGCACGTTCACTCACAAACACTCCCTTGCATCCTATTTACAGTGGCCATTACACTTTGTTTCCTTACATCAAAAGCAGGAAAAAATAAGCAGGTGGTTGCTTAAGAAACCAAACTGCACACACTGGGGTTTGCTGCTTAAAGAACCGCTTCTATTACTTGTAGGTAACAAGAACCTGTAGTAAGTAAAAGAAGGACAATTCTCCCTGTGCAGCCTGCTTATATGTCAAGCGCATTGAAATGTAAGATAAGGAAAATCATAGATAAAGACCAGAGGACAAACTCTACATCTAATAATACAGTAGTTTTATTGTTGTTATGTTTAAAGTTATTGTAACAGATACTACAGGGAGGAGGTAGTCCAGCCAGCCCCATAAGCTGTCAGAAGCCAAGAGACTGAATAGCAGCACAGCAAAGCCACTCAGATTTTAGTTCACAGCAACTGTGAATAATAGCACATTCCCACTTTTATTTTGAAAAGGCCTTGATTTAGTCCCAGATCATGTGCTGATGTGAGCATCTTTAAAAACTCTCCTGGAGAGAAGTCAGGATTTCTCTGGTTTTGGGAAGTAATAACAGCCAAGAAGTAAAATAATACAAAACTCAAAAATCTCTGAGCATCCTATTTCATAGAGTCACAGAATGGGGTGGGTTGGAAGAGACCTTAAGGATCATCAAGTTCCAACTCCCCTGCCGTGGGCAGGGACACAAGGGGAGTGTTTCTGAACTACACTGAAAAAGAGGAATGACCTGAAGTTCAGAAAACACACTGAGCATTAAAGGCTAAAAAAATTACACTACACAGAGTGTGAAAAACTTGCAGAAGAGAAGAGAAGAGAAGGGGGTGGAGAAACCCAAACAGGCACAAAACTATTACTAACTCAGCAAGGAAACAGTATCTGTGCTTTTCAGGTGCATCAATATGTAGGAATGAAAGAAAACCCTGACACAGGATACGAGGACTATCTACAGAGCCTCAAGAGGTGTAGGAACTCAAACCAAAACAGCTCAAAAATATTTAAAGAGAGAAAAGAAAAATCTGGTACTTTTCCTCTTAACTCCCCTCCCCACTCCAGTTTTAATTTTTCCTAAAGAAACAATGTGTGCAACTTTTTCGGGGGATTTTTGTTGTTTTAAATCTCCTCAGAAAGTTTCCCAATGTGCACAGCAGTTAAAGAAACACCTTCATTCCTCCAGCCTGTCCTTATCGCCCCAAACCGGTAGTACCCCAGTACCCACTGGAAATGAGACAGTTAACCAGTAGCATGTGCTGCTCATTAGCAGTGCCTTAAGCTCACCTGTATTGTTCCTCTTTCTTTAAGAGAGCAGCATTCAAAGGGCCCTTCACCCCAAGAAACATTTTATTTGAGTTGTTATTGCTGGAAGCAGGAACCCAGCTGAAGGAAACGCTTATGTTTTTTAAGGCCATCTATGGAGTTGAAAAGCATTCTTTTAAAGAAAAGGCCCAAATAAAGAAAACTACAAACACGAAAGGGAAAAAAAAAAAAGAAAAAAGGCTATTTGTTGGCTGAGGAAATTGAGTAGAGGAATAGGAATCCCTTACGGAAAACAATAGCTCTATTAATTAATTTCTAATGTTACCAATAAGGGAAGAAGAAACTTTAGAGGAAAAAAAAACCCAAATGGATTATTTGTGTTCTTCAAACTACTGTGTTTCTGGATGTGTTTATAAGCTGCTTAGATGTAGTGCTGGGGGATGTGATTTGGGGTTAACTTTGTAGAGTAGGGTTGATAGTTTGACTCAATGATCCCACGAGTCTTTTTGAACCCAAATGATTCTATGATTCAACATTAATATCTATTATTATAAGGTTTGTCTAAACTTGTCATAAGGGTCGGGTCTGATTGACTTTTCTCCTTTTCTGGCCATCGAAACTTGGCTGAACTGATGGCTTATTCTAAGACTTTTTAAAAATGTATTTTATTTTAAGCAAACCAATACAGCAAAAAGCCCCTGTGTTGGTGCATTTACAGTTGGCTTATGTTTCCACTAGAAAACTGCTTTTGTAATGTTTGTGGGGTCTACTTGCAATGTTTTAAGTCTCAGTTGGGAGGAGAACGGCTACATAAAGATCTTCACCTGTGTGACTTGATCTAGGGGATCCTGCTGTGGTGGGGGGGATTGGACTGGATGATCTTTCGGGGTCCCTTCCAATCTCTAATGTTCTATGATTCTCTGCCGAGTATATCTTTAAGTAAAGTGATTTCTGCCTTTGAAATGTCTTTCTACATGGAGGAGAAATAATTCTCTTGTCCTCCCTGAAGGTGCTGTGAGGATAACTATTTAAGGTGTTCTTTTTCTGATACGATGAGGTGAACAGAGAAGGGACCACAAATGTAAGCAAACAAGCCACACTGATCCAGGGCAGATGAACAGAATGACTATTTATAAACTGGCTCAACCAAACAAATTGCAAGCAGTGTATGGAGCCTCAAAAACCATCTCTAAATTGAAAACAAAACTGTTTAAACATGCAGTAAGCTATTTCAGTCCTGTGTAAACACTGAGCAGTTCTCTAATTCAAAGGAATCTATATGCTTAACAGACAATTCCAACCCAAACAGAGCCAACAGGCATAACATCAGAGCAGGAAGGACCACGATGCTGCAGGCCCAGCTAATTGATGTTAGCAGGAATATCTCTCACTGCCAATGTAGAAGAATGTTTACAAGAGGTCAAAGCAAATCCAGTGTGGGAATGCATAAAAGCCATCAAAGCTCTGAGACAGGGCTGTGGGTACCTTGACTGCGGCTTAGGTGTGTGGACAGCACAACATACACTTCTGCAATGACTTTTTAAATCATCTATAAAACAAAGAATCTGTTTGGCGGGTTTTTTATGTGAAAATTCACTGTGGGTTATTATTTTCACTGCTGCTAGTTCATATTGTTCAGCAAAACTTACCAGTAAGATATTCCAGTACAGCAGCCATGTAAACTGGAGCACCAACACCAATTCTGTACTTCGGGTGGCCTTTCTTAATGTAACGGAGCATTCTTCCAACAGGGAATATGACCCCAGCCTTGGCAGAGCGGGAGGTCTTGGTTGACTTCTTCTTTCCACCCCTGCTGGACATTTTGTCTGTATTGGGTCTGGACCAGCACTCTGTATATTAGGGAAAACAAAAAGGTTGTCAATAAGGAGTGATGCTGCAATAACACAGAGGGAATGACAGAATTATTGAGGCTGGAAAAGACCTCTGAGCTCATCCAGCCCAGACCAGGAACTAATATCATATCATCATCACATTGGCCAGACCACGGTACTAAGGGACACAACCAGTCTGTCCTTAAACACCTCCAGGGATGGGGATTCCACAACTGCCCTGGACACTCCATTCCAAGGTCTGATTACCCTTTCTGTGAGGAAGGGCTTCCTAACACCCAACCTGGGAGAACAGTCCAACCCCCACCTGACTACTACCTCCCTTGAGGGAGTTGGAGAGAGGGAGGAGGTCCCACCCAAATGTCCTCTTCTCCATCCTAAACACTCCCAGCTCCCTCAGCCTCTCCTCATCAGACTTCCCCTCCAGTCCCTTTCACAGCCTTCTTGCTCCTCTGGACCTGCTCCAGCCCCTCAATCTCTTTCTTGAATTGAGGGGCCCAGAACTGCTCCCAGTACTCAAGTGGAGGCCTCCCCAGTACTCAGTACAGGGGAGAATTACAACCCTAGTCCTTCTGGCCACATTATTGCTGATACAAGCCAAAAATTTCAAGACAGAGCAGTATTTTGGGGTAGGAGATGCTTTAGGGTGCCAAAAACACGCAATTGAGTTGCCTTTTTAGAGTTTAGGCAACAAGAACCTAAAATAATTTTACACAGAATGTTTACTTGCCATTGTAATCTTGGCATCATTTTAGACCGTAAACATATAAACCAGGGAAATGACTTCACTTACGTCAGCTCTGCAATTATTTCTCCGAAATTCCTGTCAGATTAAACCTGGAACCATGACTGGAGTGAAGTGTGGTAACGATCTGGTGGAAAATAGAGCTGCAGAGGATCATTTCTGTGAGGACACTGAAAAAGCCCTCTGATCCCTGGAGAAAAGTCCTGATGGGGTGTCTGAACAAGTGTGGTAGGACTGTTACTCCGATGAATAGTGCTGTTCCTAACTAGAAAAAACTGCACCCACTAAAGGTTTCATAAAGTGTCTTCACCTTCCCAAAAGAAGGAGATTTTCAGGTATGTGTGAATTTACAGAGCAAAGGCCTACGCAGGGGAAAACAACACATCTTGACCATTAAATATTCCATTTTTAGACAGATCTAAGATGAACCCCTTGCGATTTGAACTTAATGAAAATCAGCTACCTCCACACCAAAGACTGTGCCACTTCAACGTGCTCTCTAGGAATCTGATGAGCTTCAATCTGCCACCTTTCCTTAATGTTAGAGGTCTAAATACCCAGTAGATCTCTGACAACTGTACTTCAGTGAATAAACCTACTGTTCATACAGCTGTCAAACATATTTTTTTCTCTCTTTGATTTCAGCTCAGGCTGTAAATAGAAGCTGGCAAATCCAAATAGGTGGAAGGTTTGCAGGGTGTAAGGGTATCTTTGAAGGTTCAGCCACTGCACTGGGTTTTGAAATAAACTTGGAGGAAAGGAGACTGTCCTCATCTCTCCCCTCTCTCCCAGCTCTCTGAACTCCAGAGAAACCAGTGGCACACCCCAGTGACACCATGTACCTGTAGATTCTTGTTGTATCCCTACTGCACAAATCCAACCCAACATAAACACACCAGTGAATTTGCATTTATGTATTTTAAATCTGCTTTTCCATCACACCAGTGCTGTGCTTTTGGTTTCCTCTTGTTTATTCTGAATTCTGTCCTTGTCCTTGTGAGCCAAACTGCATTTGCCTGAATCCACAATGCTTAGGCAAGCTCAGAATTAGGCAGAACAGGTTCACCAACCCCACTTCTACGTTTTGCAACTCCTGTTGTGTGCTGACATGTCCTGAAGTCTTCTAGGTCTCCATGAGTCACTGAGATTCAGACTATATAACAATCAAATGAAGACCACTCCGGTCTTCACTAAAGGAAAGTGAGAATCAAATGCTTCTTTCCACTTCCACACTCCATTCATCAAAGAGTCTAGACTTGAATAGCACATTAAGTAAAATAAATGCAATGGGCTCACTGCTTGGTGAAGGTAAAGGAAACAATCCCATCTTTTGAGCTCAGAGGAACAACACACTGCACATACGAAACTGATGTCAAAAACCAGACAGGGAACTTGAGAATGGGGAAGCCATCAAAAGGGCTCCTGTCGTCTGCTGTGAGCTCAGCTCTGTAACAATTACTATTCTGCAAAGAAGAGTGCAAAAGCCAATTTTTTTGTCTTGAGAAACTGCTTCACTGGAGCTCACAACTCATTTCAAAAACCTTCTGTTCCATTGCCTTTTCTCATCTAGTTAGCTCTGTCTTTGTTAGCTGGGTGTGGCTTTGAGCTGGCCATGGACTCTCCGCCGGAAATTACTTCCACAGTTCATAAAGCATTTTCACCAACACCACAGATGTTTAATCTCAAAAAATTCATTGAATAAAATACTGGGGAAAATGGGGATGAAAAACATCCTTGCTTCAAGCTTCCTCCATCATTCCTCTGATTTGTAACCAATAGGCAAATGATGAAAACCTAATTGTTCTAGGGAAAACCTGCAAGCCCAAGGCAGTAACACTTCTGTTAAACACTTTTATGGGTTATGAGTTTATGGGATAGGAGAATAGCTGGAAGATAAAATGGAAATCCTTAAATCCCAGTTAGGTTTTTTTTCCTAGGGAGTAATCTAGCCTTCAGCTGCTGCATCATGGAGTGAGTGAAGTATGGCAGTAATTCTGTACTGCTGCAAAAAGGCTTTCATAGAACGGTTTAAGTTGGAAGGAACCTTAAAAATAATCTAGTTTCAACCCCCTGTCATAGGCAGAGACACTTCTCACCAGACCAGATTGCCCAGAGCCCCATGCAACCTGGCCTTGAACACTTTCAGGGATGGAGCAGCCACAATCTCCTTGTCTCTCTAAAGTAAGGAACTTCTTCCTATGACCTAATCTAAATATCCCCTCTTTTAGTTTGAAACCATCCTTCCTTGTCCTATCACTAGGTCCTCAGTAACAAGTCCCTCCCCTTTGAAGGAGCTGAAGTAAATACAGTTCATCCAACCTAGAAATGCCAACGGAGGCCACACATGGATGACTGTGTTGTGGCTGGTAACAGAAAGATCAAAGAGCACTGCCCTTGCATTTTCAGTTACAGAAAAATGATGATTCATGGAGAAGGGAAGTGGCTACTTCACATGTTAAAGCCAACAGGCTCTGTATAGCACCATCCCTTGGTACACACAATCTATTCAAAGCAATGTAGACTTCGTTGGTAACAGACTGTCAGTTGTCCTCAGTCACACTAAACCAACCTGTTACATCACCCTGGAGGAAAAGTTTGCTGTCAGTTTCCAACCACCTTTCATCTGGTGTTCAGCAGATTTTCTTGCCTCTAACATACTGTTTTCTACTTATAACTTCCAAGCCTCCTGTTACCTGCAGCTATCTACCACTTACCCTGAGACAAAATTGTGTGGTGGTGGTGGTGGTGTTTTCCTCTTCATAATAGTCCTGTTCTATCAATTCTGCAAACTCAAGTAGTTAATTTCCCCCTTTTATTTTATAGTCCTGGTGACATTTCTTTTGTAAATATTTAGGATAACCCTGGACCTATCTTGACAACAATCCAAATCCTCTCACCCTAGACTATTAAAGAGCTTTCTAGCTGTAAGTTTATTTGTGAGGAAAAACTTAGGCTGAACTGTAAAGGTAGAGGAATTAACACTGGAAAAAAACAGGAACTCGTGGAACTTTTTAGTATCAAAGGTGAAATTTGACAAAAATGAGTTTCAGAGCTTTCTGTCGCAAAGTTCCCAATTCCTACAACATACAGCTGATCTTTAGATGTTGCAGCTGGAGAGAGGGAAATTCTAGTTAAGTTTCAGTGTTTAATTTGGAAGGGGAAGAAGAGAGCCTGGCATGGAAGAACTTTTAATGCCTTAACTACGGATTCAGAATCATTACTTTGTAGAATCTGTTTGTCCTGCCTTTGAGCTGAGGGATGGTCCAATTCTGAAAGCCTCTTTCCTAGCTCTAGTCCTCCACAGGAAGAGAGAAGAGCAAGAGATTTCACTTGCAACAACCACCAAAACACACATTGAAGTTAAATGCAAAGAAATGGCAGCAGATCAAAACTCAAAGAGAGCAGTGTGCCTTACATCTTGTCAAATGGTTTATCTTTGTTACACCAGAGACTCTGGAATGCAGCCAACCTTAATAAATGTTTGCTGAGTCACTGCTGGCCAGATGAGGGAGGAAGCCAAAAGGAACCTTATCACACAGGCCATAGTTCAGGTAAGATTGGAGCAGAAGCATTTACAAATAAATACAAAAGAAAATCACAGTTGATGACAGTAAATGCACCAACTCTTTCCCTTCTTTCTTTTTCTCTGGCCTTTGCAACGCAATTACTCCCAATGCATAACATCACAGGATCACAGAATGGTTAGTTCTTCAAAGAACTGACAATAACATGATTTCAGTGCACAAAGTTATCACTGTGATAACCAGGGGGTATCTGAAAGGAGTCAGCTGAGATCAGTCCACCTCTGACTTCAAAATCAAATTGAAAGCTGTATTCAGCAGCATTGGATGGGATTGGACTAGATGATCTTTCAAGGTCCCTTCCAATCCCTAATGTTCCGTGATTCTTTTTCGGTGGCTCTGCCATGCTTGGACACAGATTGCCCTAGTTGCAGGATTTAAAGCTGATTCACAGCCTTTTGAAAACCCCTTAAAATCTGTAGTGAGATTCATGCTGCTTTCTAAGATCTCAAAACTCACAAATATGGGAATGTGATGATATACTCATTTGGCTCACGGCAAAGCTTCAAACTACAGGGTTCCTCTGCTGTCATGTCTTTGTGAGACAGAAATACATTTTTTAAGAAATTATACTAAGGTGTAGTGATGAAAACAACGTAATTACCATCTTTCTCTTTGAAATTGGCTGTAGTAACTCCAGTTGGTCATATTTTTTGCTGTGTGAAGACAGATAGTCCATTAAATCACACTTTCAAATACCATCTTCCTAAAATGTGTGCAAGCATCTGTTTTTCTGAAAGGTTTAACATCATCTCATTCTGAAAGCACAGCCTGCACCTCCTGGTAACAGGATACCTAATTTCTAAATACCAGTATTCATTAGCTCAGTCAATTTGACACCTTCATCAAACAGTAGTAAATAACCCCCCCCTGCTATTAATAGTTTTCAGGTACTGACTGGTTCTTAATGACTTAACAAATGACTGTGAATGCTACTGCTGTCAGAGGGTTTCTTGAGAGTTGGTGCATTAACCACACATAGCAAACAGATCATTGAATTTAGATCTACATGATCACATCAGCAAGTGCAATGGAATCCAGGAGCCCAGGAATGGAATCCATTTCTCCTACAACAGGATAAACACTAAGATTCAGTAATTATTCTTCTCTTCTCTCCAAGCACAAAGACTAAGCTGGAAAGTTCATTTCTGTATCACGAGAGATTAACTGCAACGCTATTCCCTTCCCATTGTTTCAGAAGATTAACAATGTAAGCGCTGCTGTTCCCTCTTAAATCTATTTATGTGCCATAATAATCACTGCTCGCTGAACTCCTTTTGAAAAGGTGCATTTGAATTTGCTTTGACAACTCACTTGCTCTGTTCTTGGCTCATCAGAAGCCAGTCTGGCATATTTATAAGAGGCACTGCTTATAAAATGGGCTCTAATAGCACTTGCCTAGCACAACACTGTCTCAGTCTAGGGTTTGTAGGTACGACAGTAATAAAAGAAAAGCTGATCACTCGGCTACCGTTTGATCTGACGTGATTTCAAGTTTTAGCTTAAGTGCTTTATCAAAGCAGCAGCTCTTTGTGGTCCGAGACTGACAGTGGAGTGAAACTGCTCTTCCAGCATTAATTTCTCATCTAAAAATGCAACACCATACATACATTTATTCCCACTTGGGAAACACAACATCCCTCTTTGTAGTGATAGGAAAAGGGGGATGTTTTCAAGCTAGAAGAAGGGAGCTTTAGATTAGATTTGAGGAAAAAATTTCTCTCTGTGAGGGTGCTGAGGCACTGGAACAGGTTACTCAGGGAGGTTGGGGCTGCTCCATCCCTGGAAGTGTTCAAGGCCAGGTTGGTTGGTTGAGGCTCTGGGCAACCTGGTCCGGTGAGAGGTGTCACTGCCCATGGCAGGGGGTTGGAACTAGATGATCTCTGAGGTCCCTTCCAACCTAACCCATTCTGTGATTCTATCACCTAGGACTGCCTTTAGATGAATTTTCTGTTGAAGACTACAATTGCCACAGTGGTAACACAGGATGGAAGAAGATAAATAACTTTTTCACAGAATCTGTGTGCAAAACAAAATACTGTTGCGCAGTTGTATTCAACCGGCAAAAGTCCTTCCTTCTCACAATAGATCTGAGAACCAGAAACAAAATATCCCCTTAACGCACAAACCTCAGCCATGAACAGCACTGGGAGTGGGACAAGGGTTTCAGCTGGGCATCCTGCCACCATTAGTCAGGAAAATGTAAATACAATTGTCTTTGCTGACCACTGCTGGGAGCACCAGCAAGACATCAAACCCATCTGCACATTGTAGCTTTTTGGGCACTAAAAAGGATCAAATTTGATACAGGACCTTAAATCAGTGGATTATTCATGAACTCAGTGTTCAGAAAAACTGTTTCAAAGAACATTTTGAAAACTTCTTTCTTCCAAAAATGTCAAGGGGCAAAGTAAACACGTAATAAAGAATTTACAAGGATGCTTCCAAGGCAAAATCCAAATTTAAGGAGGACCCTACACAGCTGATCGAAGGGAGTGCCAGAACTCAACCCACTGAAGAAGCCATGCATGATGTGATTCTAGCATCACTCCTTTTGGAGGAAGGATCATTTTTTGAAATCTGCTCATTGTCTCTTCAGAACGGGTCTAGACAAGGAACTGTAGGTTCTCAATGTGTTACTCGTGTTTCCCTACAAGCAAGCAATCACTGCACTCTTTCTGTGAACAGTGCATGTTGAGTTTCTGATTTTACATCTTGGAAGCACTGAGATGACAAAACTTAATGCTCTGTGTACCACTGGCTCACTGTTCCTTCTCCCAAGGGAAGTTCTCTCTGGAGGCTGTTTTTCCCTTGTGGCATCAGTTCCAGATTCCTGCTCCTTCATCTCTACTGTATAACCTTGCTGGGGCAGGACTGCCTTTTATGCAGGACAGACAACAGCCCTCAGTCCTGGCTTACAAGAGTTATACAAAAATACCTCCGAGTTTCTTTGCAAGTGCAAGACTTGAACCATTCTCCAGGGACGTGACTGTATCACCTACATCAAGAGAGTATCTTTTATCAAAGCTCATCACTGAGTGTTGGAATTTTACCTGCAGAACCAGGCAACTCCCAAAGACACATTTAAACACGCTGATTTCTTGCAAGACTAAATTTGCAGTGGTGGATTTGTGTGTCCTTTTTGCGAATGCTGATATTTAAAACAAAGCAGCACTTTAGCAGTCTTCTTGTATGACTGCCATGAGGCCAAATTCTAGTTGCACTACTAGTTTTTACAGTAGTTATGGTTTAATCTAACTGTCAACACCTGGCTTTGCTGGCAATCAGAAGGTCAGGGCTCACACCAAGGAAACAAAGTTCCTCTTTAGGAATCCAGAAGGCCTTAGAAGAATTCAGTGTTACAGGTTAGGATACAGAACAAACCAAACCAGAACAAAATAACCTGCAGCCGTTAGTAAGGAAGGAACAGTGTAACCCCTCAACAAATCCTATGGAGAGTTTTCTAGAGACCACCTGATTAAAAACATCTCTCACACCCAACTGCATTAAAATACATTTTTCAAAGGAACTGCAGTTGTCTTGTTCTCACCCAACTCTTTTAACTCTGGGTTATGCCTAAGAAACCAAGTTCTGTTTTTATTAATCACTCACTTGCTCCTTAGCTCATTTATTTCTTCTACTCCTAAGAATGAGGGAGGCAGTGGATCTGCAAAGTTCCCAACAGACCTATTGCTAAGTGACAGCCACACACAGTCCTGGGATAGAAATGGTTGTTCTTATATATGGTCAAGAGATATTCTTATATATGGTCAAGCCTCATCCAAACATATTTCAACAACCAGTCTCCTCCCATGAACATCAATGAAGCAACCTCCATTCTACACCACCCTACTTACATATGAGCTGGTTCCAGATGCAAATTCAAGAGCCTTCTATAACTTACTTTTAGAGATTATGGACTTGACAAAAGGATTATAGGAAGATACAAGTCACAGAAGCAGTTTGCTCCCCTTGCTGCCTCCTGTATGTGGAGTCTTTGGTCTAAATGTAGGCGCTCCTGCAATACACCTTGTGCAGCGCCTTGGAGCCTGCGTTCACCTGCGTCTTGCAGTACTGGCAGTCCCCTATGAGAAACACCCACAGCCAGTCCGTGTAGGTTGCTCAGCTCCTGCAGGCAGACATATTGCAGGCTCTACAAGAAGTGACAGTTCTCAGAGAATAAGGATCCCCCCTCCGCCTTGTTTTTCCAGCCAAACATTTATTTTTACCACTCTTGGAAGCCTTTGCTTACGGTCTAATAGCATCGTTTGGTGGGGTTTTTGTTGTAATTTTGTCGTAATTTGCGGGCAACAGCGAACTTTCACACCGCAGTTTCTTCATCCCAAAGTGAGACACTGAGACCACGTTCTGCTACTTTTTGGATTATCATCGTTATTATCGTTATTATAATTATTATTAGGGATATGGTTTAGCGGTGACCTGGCAGCGCTAGGTCAATGGTTGGACTTGATGAGCTTAAACATGTCTTTCATCCAAAGAGACTCAGGGATTCCCTAAACGCTCCCCCCACCACCACCCAGCCCTATGGCGGGACAGACGCAGCAGTCCATGTGCGAAGGCAGCGGGACGTGAGGCCCCGCGGCTCAACCCCCCTCCACCACCTCAGTCATCCC
>JAOXOE010000765.1:11273287-11289044 GCA_028565055.1 Phoeniculus purpureus | reverse complement strand
GAGGGGGAGAAGAACCTCTCTTGATCTGCTAACCACCCCTGTTCTGATCCACCCCAGGATGCTGTTGGCCCTCTTGGCCACAAGGGTCCACTGCAGGCTCCTGGTCATCCTGCTGTCCACCAGGACCCCCAGGTCCCTTTCTCCTACACTTCTCTCCAACAGGTCATCCCCAGCCTATACTGGTACCTGGGGTTGTTCTTCTGAATTAAGACACAACACAAGTGTGTAAACATTGGAGAACACAAGTATCATGTAAGCCACAAAAGCTGTCTGCAGACACATGGACCCAAGCACTGTACCAGGAGGCTCTTGGCCAAGTGACCAGCAGTGTTTCTTTCGCAGGTTTCCGAAGCGCAGAACCTCACCTCCAGCTATGTCCAACGGGCCGTTCTTTTTGCGAAGCTCAATGACAGCTTCCACAAACTCCTTGCCGCCTTTCTTTTCCAAAGTGCTTCCTGAACAGAGAACAGTGATTTTATTCCTCCACTCCTGGGTTTCCACAGCAAGATACGTGACACATCATTCATTTTTATGACATCACTCTATAGTTTTCTGCCCAAATATTTTTTGGGGGACTGCAAAGTAAGATCTAAACCTTTTGGGACTTCAGATTAGCTAGTCAATTAAAAAACAACAACAACAACAACAGAAAGAAAAAAACCAAAGAACAACCCTAAGAACCCAAAAGCCTCATGACCCTTGCCAACATTCTTCGAGTTTAATGACTTCTCTAGGTCCTTCCTTACCACAGGCAGCTGTTAGTGTGAAATGTTCCGGAAGAAGGTGCTAGCTCAAGAGCGGCTGAAGGTTGATAATGTCTTCCCCTAAGATTCATTTCCCCTCTCTCTTACAAATTGTTTTAAAGAGCCATTTGCCACAATAAGAGTTTGAAACTCACCTGATCTTGGTCCCTGACCCCAACAGGTGGCACCAGGAATGAAACAGTCTCGTGAGTGCAGCGGGCTGCTTTACTTGGTAACTGCCCAGCTTGTTGAGCCACCTTTAACCAAGAGGAAGAGCCTCAGAAATAAGGAGAATCTCTAAGGAACATATTCCTCCCATGAACTTCTCTAACTACAGCTAAG
The DNA here is from genome assembly GCA_028565055.1 of Phoeniculus purpureus. NCBI lineage: Eukaryota > Metazoa > Chordata > Aves > Bucerotiformes > Phoeniculidae > Phoeniculus > Phoeniculus purpureus. The sequence goes on along the minus strand of JAOXOE010000765.1, from coordinate 11,287,959 downwards.
GAGCTGGACAAGGTCATTCTGGGAGGAGAAGAGCTGTGCGGTGTTTTCAGGGCAACCAAAAGGCATGGTATGCTGTTTACAAAGGCAGTCCATCACGAAATGGTTTAGATCTTATTTTGCAGCTCTAGTTTTAAATATTAATATAGATGTATAATTAAAATAAAGAAATTAAACAGCCCGAGAGAGCGTTTTCCTGACTACATAAGCATCCCACAGAATTTTGTGCTGTGCATAGCAATTATAAAGGTAGAGAAGTAAAAAGCAGTGGTATCATAAAGGCTCTGATTTGAGACATTACTTGGAAAAACTGAATTGCAGAACTCGGATCTGTAAAGATCTAGACAATTCATCTGGTGGAAACCCCTTACTTGCACTGACGAAGAAAGGAAACCCCCGGATTTTCTGATGGAAGTGCACATAGTCTATGCTCCAGGGAGCAGAGCCCATCCTCCAAGATGCACTTTACTAAACACGGCTCTAGCTCTAAGAAGCGAGAGGACTGCAAGATGCTTTTGTTTTGACACCAAGGCTAAATTTCTTCCAGAATGAGGATTAAAAGCCCAAGACAACAATGCAGTTATTCGTTCATTCAAGAGCTGACTCGGTGACCCTGCCTCGTCATTTGCTGTTGGCAGTTTATTGCTTTTGGGGCACAAAAGCTGAGGACAATTAAAAGAAATTATGCCTTTTCTTTTGCTTCTCTCCTAATCCATTCACAGGGAGTGTTTGCCAAAAGCTGGATTGCAAGGTCAGACCATGTAGGTCACAGACTAATTTGCACTTTGTGCTCATTTAAGCTTTTTTAAAATATAAATACTTGGGTCTAAGTTTATTCAGATAGACTCCTGACTAAGAATTGTCTGAAACTCCACATTATCAATCTCTGTGCAACTGACTGGATGGCACTACCCTTAGGAAAGACAGTAATGGCTTTATTTGTAGCAGCTAAATGTCTTAGGAGAAGTGTCCTTGGCTGAACTAGCTGAGCAGACGTGGCTGGAGCTAGGGTTTTCTAAAACCACTCTGACAGATGAGATGGAAGGAAACACTCTGCCATGCTAACATACTCTTGCTGTATGCATTTCCATATCATCCCTATTTATATTCATATATATTCCAGCTCTATTCCCCTTGAGCCTGTGAACTCAGATCAGTCCTAAACCTCATGACATTCATAATCCTTAATTTCTCTTGTTTCAAGGGGAAACATAATTAAGGCTTGTGCTGGCCCTAGGAACAGAAAAGATCTATTAAGTAGGTCATTCCTCTGCCATTGCAAAGCCGTTGTATGTTTAATGGAACTTAGCCTGGTTTGGTTTAATTCAATCCAGAAGGAATTTTCCCCTTCTACTGGGAATTAATTCATAATTAAAAGCAATGAGCGACCCTGTCAGTTTATTTCTCTCAACTCTCGTCTTGCACATCTGGTACAAAGAAGAGCAATAAGTGGTATTTGCTATGAATCAGTGAGGTTTTCCTGCATTTACTCCTCAATTTTGTTCTTCTGATTAAAAGTGAGGGTTTATATTGAAATTCTATTTCAGAGCTACGTTGTAAATTAGCTTCATCTGGGAGAGGACATTCTGGATTTAAACATTTTCCACTACATTGGCAGGTTTCTTGATGGAAGTCTTGCTTCACAGCTTCAAGGTTAGTAGCTTATTTGCTCACAGGCATAAATATGTGTCACTCCCATGAGAATAAGATCATTATCTCATGCTTTCCAAGCAGGCATCGGTATCAGTGTGCAAAACAGCGTTAGCAGAAAAATTTAGGCTTGAAAATTCTTAGGATCAGCCCCCAGTACATTTAAAATTGTTAGGGAAAAATAAAAACCAACCAACCAAACCCAACAAAAAATAAAATATAGTAAAAAATAATAATTTAGATGGGTAAAAAAGTTAATCATCGGAAGCTAAGCATCTGTGCACTTCTCTTCTTTCTTACAGCAGTCAGAGGCAACAGGATCCTACACTAAGGAATGAGCCGTGCAGCTTCGAGAGACAATTTTCTTTGCAGCGTGGCAAAGCGTTGCTTGGCCAAGTGGTGAGAGACAAGTGCGTGAGCTAAATGGGTCTGACAGAGCTTTACGAGAGTGTTCCTTGGTTCCAGGCTGGTGGAACACTACTTTTAATGCCTCTGCCTGATGTTTTGCCAGCCAGGTCCCAGCTGTTCGTGCCCAACAGGTCATAGAGGGCTACAGTTATGTGCGGCTCACCCAAGGTAGCCCCTTCAGAACAAGCAGGTGGTGCAGGACGTGGTGGCTCTGCAGCAGGACACGTGTCCCTCCAAATTGGAGCCTTGGGTGTGAAGGGAGACCATTTGCATAGTAATGATGGAGTTAAGATGAGACATGGAACAGAGGCCGGGATCAGGCAACTGTTTTTGTAAAGCACATGGTGTGTCATCACCCTGATCAGCAACTGATTTGCTTTCTCCAGTTACCAAAGCACATCAGTTAAAGTCCTGCTACCCTCATACTAAATCCTGTACACAAATAGGGTTATTGCTGAGTTATTCAGAGGACACCTAAGACATAGAATTACAATGCCTGCCATGTTTTCTCTGTCTTATTGGCATAGCTTAGATGATGAACTGGCTGAAAAACGCACAGTGTCGATAGCCATGGGCTTGTGGTCATGAGGACCATCAGGCAGGGCTACCAAGCTAATCTGTCCGTAAGGTAAAATACGATAACACTACCCAGCCTTAGGGGTTCAGAAAATGCAGCTGGGCTGGGTCCAGCATATCAGATGTGAACACCTGATACTTAGCCTGGAGAGGGGGTAGTGGAAGTGGTTAGCAATCTTAAAGAACAAGGCTCAAACCACGTTAAAGCCAGGCATTTAATGTGTCAAATGGACAATCCGTAACTCGTTTGCCTGGCTCACACATCTGTGTTGAGCAAACTGTTCCTGTACTTGGAATTTTGGTGGTGCCTTCTGCTGTGTCTTCTGAAAGGCTGATTTGATGACAAAAATAAAAAATGCCTATCAGGTTCAGCAATTATTTCTTTCTTTTGATTATTGATGCTGTAGAGCAGTGGATGTGGGCCTCTTCTCACAAGGAACCAGTCATAGGACAAGAGGAAATGGCCTCAGGTTGCATGAGGGGAGGTTTAGGTTGGATGTTAGGAACAAAGTCATTAGGCCTTGGAGCAGACTGCCCAGCGATAGGGAATAAATTGTCATCCCTGGATATGTTTCAAAGTTGTGGAGATCTGGAACTTAGGGCCATGGTTCAGCAGCGGCCTTGGGATAGTTGGGTTAATGGTTGGATTTTGAGATCTTAAAGGTCTTTTCCAACCCAGACAATTCTGTGATTCTGTCAGTCAGGACTGCTGGAAGCGAGAAAGGAGTGCAAATCTGCATAGCTACAAGCTGGTGGCTGCTGATTGACCATGCACACACATACAAACTCCGCAGCACTGAACTTTCCATTACCTACTTCACCACCGGTGTAGAAGTCAGAGTTTGTCGGGTGAACGACAGCATCACTGTCGATCGTGGCAATGTCAGCCTGTACAACTTGCAACTACAACAGGTAAACAGATGTATATCAACCACGTTGGACAGAGACCCAGCACAGGCTCTACATTTACACATGTACCAACGTCCATAGTTTCCTACCTTTACATCTCCAAACCTTGCGCCAAAGGAGTATGCTGAGGTGTGTGTGCAGGTGTGTGTAGAGAAAGGGGTGTAAGGGAACAGGAGGAGGAATATTGAGTATGACATGATCAAATCAATGTTACAATGACAAGTCAGAGCAATCACATGAGATCATTTCCAAAAGCTTTAAAAAAATCAGCTCGCACCCCATATTTCACTTTGCAGAAACCTAGAACAACCAGTTCCCCACAGAGCATGACACTAAAGCATGGAATCTGTTTTAAAAAACAAAGAGAAATTGAGGATCATCGAGCCAAGCAAAATAACTAGTTTCTCCATTTTGTCAGCAGCAATAAGCTGACAGGTTCTATTCTTCATATGGATAGCAAATCCACGTTTTGTTTCTAAACATGACAGTCTCCTCCTTATGGAGGAGACGATGTATTTGTACACAGAGTTATACTGAATTTGGCTTATAGGAGCGTAAATGATCACTCTTGTATTTTCAAGGTGAGTCATGTTTTCTGATCCTGTGTTGGAATGGCTGAGACTTGTGTGAAAATAGAGGTACTGCTGAGAAAGGCTGACGTTAAAACAAGCCGGCTTAAATCTTTCTCCTGTTAAATTACTTGTGGACGTTTCCCCCAGGAAATGCAGTAGCAGAAGAGTTATGGGTTGGATTCCACTGAGGAAGTCACAAAGAATCAAAGAAGAAAGGAATGCAGTATATCACACACGGAAGATGCTTTTTTCTTTTCACTTCTGTGCAAGAAGGATTTTTAAAATTCATTTCCAATCTGGAACAAGACTGAAGCTTTAAGAGCACCAGGTACCAGAGGCTCATCATTGGTGTAACACCAGTTATTTGTTTTCAGCTGAATGTGAAAGTGAGGGGGAGAAACTGAGGCTTAATGGAGGCAAATTATTTGACTGTATTAAACATGAAATCAAGGTGAGAGAGATTTGGAGGTAGTTCATTACTGAGTGAGTCCTCTTCTAAAATTTTATGCCCCGAGACTGCGGTGGGAATGGAGAAACTGCTTATTTTGAAAACAACCTGACAAAGAAGTACTTTAGTCCTCAAAGTATCCAAATAAGAAACCCCCCGAAATAGCTAACAGTCACATATGAGCATTATGGAAAAGAATTTAAATGGTTTCTTTAAACTGAAATCAACTTGAAGATCAGTGATAGCCGCAAGTATTTGGATTTGGTGACAAAGTCTTTCCAATAGAGTTCTCCAACAAAATAGGACCCGCAAGGTTGGAATTTCTGCTCTTTGTTCAATGTATGAAGCCCTAGAGAGTAAATTCTGGGTTCCATAATTTCCATGTGACCGTTAGTTGTGTCAACCCATGCCCCATTTACCTAGGTCATCTTTAAGGTCAATGTCAGCATTGGTAGGATTGATAATGGCCTCCACCTCGAAGCCGGCTAAATTACTGATTTCACTGTGAATAAGGTTCAGCTGAAAAGAAAAGCATGAGGTGGGAAATAACAGGACAGCTGGGAAATCACAGAGAAGCTGCAGAAAAGTGAGCTTTGCAACACAGATGGAGACAGCATCACTGCAAACAAATATGCAAAATAAAAGGCAGGTTGTAACGGAGGGTTATTATCCAAAGAAAAAGAACATCATTCAAACGCAAGACTCAAACACTGTTCACACTGGGAGGACCATTACTACAAGGACCTACTAACAAACTCTAGTGTGGCTTTATGATGACCACTGTTTGGGGGTCTTTGGTTTTCTATGAGGGTGTTAGCTTCTCCTCAAGGTGTTGATGAGGAATTCCTTATCTGAAAGTGTTCAAGGCCATGCTGGATAGGGCTGTGGGCAACCTGGTCTGGTGAGAGGTGTCGCTGCTCATGGCAGGGGTTTGGGACTGGATGATCTCTGAGCTCCCCTTCCATCCCAAACCATTCCATGATTCTATGGCACCCTAAGTATTAAGCATCCCTTACAGGACTGTGCCATGACTGTTCAGCATTGAAACTGGATGTTTAAAAGCTGCTGCTCCTCCTCCTTCAAGCCAGCAGACAAAAGTTTATCTTTGACAGAGCACACTTGGCCTCAGCAAATCCTCCACCCTAACACAAAGATGTGGGGCTTTTGCCTTCCTTATTAGTGATCATGATGTTTTGGATGGGGGGGCTCTTCATTTGCACACTGCTGTTGCCTCTGCGAGTGGCTGGACCGTAAGCAAGAACTATTATTACTTCTACCTGCCTGGATATATTCCTGTGCGACTTGGTCTAGGTGATCCTGCTCTGGGAGGGAGATTGGACTAGTTGATCTTTTGAGGTCCCTTCCTATCCCTAATGTTCTGTGATTCTAGTTTTAATTTGTTCCTTTACTTCCTTTAGTCATTGATGAAAATAGGTGTCTAGACATTCACCTCACAGCCGCACATGTTCTTAAATGAATAGAAAGAACTAAAGAAATACAAGGAGGTGCAGATTTCAACCTCTAGCAATGCATTTTGAGCAAGACCAGCAAACTATGGTATAAAATTAAAAGTCCATGAACAGGCCAGCACTGATCCCACCATTCTAGTGCGGATGGGTTTTTAGAAGTGCTTAGAGGTAGCCCAGTTTGCTCCACACTGATAGTTCAGGAGTCTCATCACAATGTGTGATCCACAGCACAGAAACAGCGCCTGAATTTGAGGCAATCTGGTGCAAAAGGCAAACTTGGCAAGAGCCAACCCCCCAGTATGGGAGGAAGCTGATAACTAGGGGTTGTGACACTGCTCGTGGCCAGCGATCTGAAGTCTGATTTGTCAGACTGCAGGTTGACTCCTGCCAAAATTTAAAATACATTAAAGTGCAATAAATTTTCCAGACTCTACATTATCTACATCGCAAATTACGCTTCTCTCTCCAACACGCATTTGAAACGATGGTTTCAGTAGCTGATTAGGCAATCTGGAAAGTAACGATGAAGTTCTCATTCCTTTATGCATGTGCTGAAGCCAGCTGCAGTTAAGCCAGGCTTTCCTGCTAAGCCAAAGCCTGTTGGGTTCAGCCTATGAAGCGTAACACAGACATTCAGGCAATTAATCTAATCAGTAACTGAATTCTGCCTCTTAGTTTGTAATCCAAGTTCTGTAAACTCAAGCTTCCAACCTTCTCCTTGGGCGAGTGAGTTTATTAATTGGAATAGGAGCCAGTTCACGTAACCAATACAAGTGAATGGGTCATTTAAGGAGGCCAACATCCGTATATTTGAGATTCATGGAAAAAACAGTTTCCATTTCGTTCATGTGATTATATGAATTGACCTTCTTTCTCTTTTCAAAAGCCTGACATTTCAGATCATTTGCATATGGTGCTTGAGTAAACTGTGCTCCCTCAAAACAGGGTGATTTTGGCTAAAAATGAGTGTAATTCAGCCCTGTTCAGGAATTTGTAATAAAATCTATGGAAAGCTTTCCAAACAGCTCAGAACCCTTTAACACTTCACACGTGGTGAGTTATTCACATCTGAGTTTGAGTCTTGAGTTTGACTACAGGCAACTGCTGTTTAAAAAAAAAAAAAAGAACCAACCACCCAACCAAGTCAAATGAAATCAAACCAAAATGTTAAAGAAACTTCATGAATTATGAAATCTAAACAAACCAAACCAACAACAAAATGCATGCACACACCAAAACACTCTTTGGTGGAGAGTTCAGCACGTTCCTAAGCATTGCGTTTTTCATTGTATCCCTAATTAATTTCATTTTATTCCTAATCTCTACCGCTTTGATTCCTGAATTCTGTGTTGCACAAGTTTTTGCCCAAGATCTACTGGCTGCAGATCATGTTGGTGTTAGGCCTTTTAATCTGGAAGGGGCTGCCCAGGGGGGTGGTGGAGTTTCCTTTTCTGGAGATGTTTAAACCCACCTGGATATGTTCCTGTGTGACTTGGTCTAGATGATCCTGCTCTGGCAGGGGGATTGGACTGGATGATCTTTCAAGGTCTCTTCCAATCCCTAGTGTTCTGTGACTCTGTCCCTGTGCCTACTTGTATTTGGGATTTACAGAGCAACCCAGCTAGTAATTAACATTTCCATTTAAGCACAAGAACAAAACGCTTAAAGAGCTGCCTATCACCGATGGCAAGTGCTGGCAGCTTGATATTATTCTCCTAACTTTGGCATTTGCTGTTGTTATTGGATTGCCAAAACCAATTTAAACAACAAAACAAAAATCACAAGTTTTCCTAAGGAATTAAATCCTCCGATGAGTAATCACTCAGTTTTCCTAGGCAGTAGTATGGAGTGGGTATTAGAATGGGCAGAGGATTGATGCCCTGAAGGGTCACTTTAAACTAAATAGGTACCACTTGCATGTACTTGTGCAAGACTGGCCTTACCTTAGGTAACATTTAAATTCAATGTTGGTTAGATAAAACGCAGATGGCACTTTGCACATCCACGAGGATTTTCTGGGCCACGTCTTGCATTTCTTATTTCAGATAAAATTAAAGTGTTGGAGCTTTTTCTGGTCTGAGTTTCCTACAGAAAAGCGAAGGTGCCTGTTGCAGACAACAAGTCGAGTAAATCCAAACCTTAATGCTTGGGCTTTAGGTTTTACAAGTCTGCCTCTGCTCCTTAAGTGTCTCAGGGAAAAGTAGTTAATGTGCAAATACCACATTTCCATCGGGATGCTACTTGCAGGATGTGCAGCATTTACATATTAACTGCATTTTAATACTTAATTACTGTAGCATTAATTACTGAACCCTTCTGTAGTTGTAACTGAAGGGTTTTTTGCCATTTCCTAACCTCTAAGAATTTTTAGCTGGCTGTCAGCAGTTGCCTAAAAATTTAATGCAGTAACAGGACTTCTAACAAAGTGAACAATAGCAGGTTTGCAGGAGTCTCATTTGTGTAACAAGGATGAAGAACTTCTCTTGCAAATAAACCCCTCTCCTTTCCCTTCTGCAAACATAGAGCCAAGGAAAAGATCTTTTAAATACTGATCAGTGACGTGAACCAAGGATAGAGGGTGACAGAGCACTGGAACCAGCTGACCAGAGGGGTTGTGGAGTCTCCTTCTCTGGAGACATTTCAAACCTGCCTGGGTGTGTGACTGTGTGGCTTGGTCTAGGTGATCTTGCTCTGGCAGAGGGATTGGACTAGATGATCTTTCAAGGTCCCTTCCAATCCCTAATGGTCTCTGATTCTGTGATTGTTTTCTTCCTTCTCTGCATCCAGTGAATTATTTCTGGATCTAGCAGACAGTGGTTTTGCAGACCAAAGGAAGAGTCTGCAGGGGTGTTAAAGGACACCACAGGAGGTTCAAAAGATACTGACTGTTTATTCAGGATTTTCTGTTTCAGGTTTCTGTGTTTGCACTGTAGTTTATTAAGAACACACAGAACAAGTACAGAAAAGGAGTGCTGCTTTGTGGAATAGAAGGAATGTCCTTCTCCAAGCAAGGAAACATCTTCTGCGCTCAAGTCTAAGGAATCAAACTGCAATACTACTGTCCAGAATTGCTATTAAAGAAAATCCTTAGTTCATTGTATATGAATGCACATGGCACTCACTTAAGATAACAAAAACTAAGCTTTGCTCCTGATAAGTATCAGACTCAGTGTTATATGTCTATATAATTTTAAAATCAGTGTTATCTTTTTAAACAGCAAGTGCATGTAGAAATGTCTAAGTGGAAGCATTTATTAACAGATTCAAAGTCACTACAGTTTTTATGGGTAAACACAACATTTCATTTGTATCTTCACAAAATAAATACTGATTACTGGGGCATTTCATGTGCTACTGGAATAATGAACCACCGCCATCATCAAGGTGATGGCAGTCTGCAGAGGAGATGAGAAGGAATTTCTTCGTGGTGAGAGTGACAGAGCACTGGAATGCATCCATGCTGCCTGGGGAGGGAGTGGAGTCTCCCTCTCTAGAAACATTTAAACCCCTGCCTGGCCATGTTCCTGTGTGACTGGATCTAGGGGATCCTGCAGTGGCAGGGGGATTGGCCTAGATGACAGTTCGAGGTCTCTTTCTGTCCCTAACGTTCTGTGATGTCCTGTCACACCCAGGAGACTCCTGGCCCAACAAAACCTGCCTAAGGTTTGAGAGGAAGGATGCATTCAACTGGCACCAATTCCATAACTGAAAGTTTTATCTCTGCTATTTTATCACAGGAAAATCAGAATTGTTGGGTCATTCTGGAAATGCACATTTTGACAATGATTTCTGGGGAACGGTCTGACAATATTTCTAGGAATAAGCCTTGTTATTTCTGATGGGTTTATGCCAAATAAAATCTCTTTCATCACTACAGCGCAAAGGGGTTTTTTGGCATTTTAAGCTTTCCACATTTTCACTTTTAAAAGACCTTAGGTTGGCGTAAATGTGCTGTTTTGGGGGTAAAATCAGAACACAGGCAATAATACATTATTTATCAGCTCAAACAAGGTAAGAATTTCACACATAATAGGATACAAAATGTTCTTCTATCTTTTAGACAGTCTATTTTTCTTAGGGTTTTGCACCAAGCACTTACTGCCTCTGAAGACAGTTTCTCTCAGGGAATCAAAGGCAAAATATAAACTGTGCTAGAGACATCTCAGCATCAGCCATGTGTTCTCTGCTCCTCTGAGAGTAATCTGTTTCATTGGGACTGTTCCCTCACAGAAGACAAATGGGGTTTTTATTCTCATGATGTGCACTGTGTGACAAATGCAGGCATACACCTGCCCCCTCTCATCTACAGTGCTGACTATGAACAGGTCAGCTCAGGAATGCTATCAGGGGGCTGCACTCCAAGAGGATGAGAAAGCCAGAAAATCCATTTCCCAGTACAGGGTACTCAACTGGAAGGCTCTTACGACAGACACTGGCTTTGCTCACCGCAGCTTAAACCAGACCTGGAGTTCATGACTCCCATTGAGCCCAGCAGCAAAGCCCTGTTGACCTGCTGTGTCAGCCTGGCTGGAACACAGTGCTAGGGCTTATTATAAGTTTCCTATGGTAACTAAGAGAGTTCAAAATCAGCTCCAGCAACCTGACCTGACTTGCTTTCTTGAAGCAGTTAATGTAGTTTGTAAATGTTGGGTTCTAATTTAGTCACTGGTTTTTAAATTAGGTTCAGAACCACCTCCCTAGCAGTAGTTAAGTAACAAAACCCTACCCAGGCAGCAACTGAGCTCTAGCTGTAAAATTAAATGAGGGAAAGGAGGGGTCTTGTGAAAAAATACTGTTATTCCCATGCATGTTAAACTGAGCAAACAAAGTGTGGGAGGATAAATGGAGAACAACCTCGGTATGAAATAAAAATGAGTCAGAGGAGATACATTCCACAATGGACAATGGCTCATCTTTCATGACTTACAACACAATGCTCTGATTACTGAATGGTTGGAGAAAGATGCAGTTTTACTTCACACAATTTTGTATCATGAACTAAAAGGCAGGTTTCAAGATAAAAGACCAAATTAATGGAGTGAATTGTCTTTATAAATGGATCCTCTCTTTAAAGCAGATATATATTGGTGTTAAACCACCCCATGTCCCACAGCATATTCACAGGGAGAAAAATAAAGGATCGTTGACTTGTGGCTTTTCATAAAAGCATCATTCGTTATCACGCAGCATTAGCTTTTGTCAGTAGCGAAGCAGAACGAAACATTAAAGCACTGTGATGAACAAATGTCTGCAATAGGTTTTGATAAAAACCTGGAAATCATTCACATCAGCAATGAAGTGGGCTGCCATTGGGAAAAAAGACATTTTATTCTTACAATAATCTCCTCCTAGGCAGAAGCTGAGCTCTGACAATTGTGCTGTTTATGAACAAGACAGATTACAGATACCCAGGCTTTGCTTCTGCTGGAGTATTTAGGTAGCCAGATAAAGACTCATTTTTGTATTTTTATCATGTTCTACGAGGTGAGTCAGAGAATTTCTTTTATTCAAAAATTATTGTCATACACCTCCTCGAGTGCTCAGTGGGGAAATATCCTTTGTACCTAGATGTTTTAGGGGAAAGGGAGGTGGTGGGAGGGGGGTATTCCCTAAGCAGCATTGAAAAATAGGTATTTGTGTAGAAAAATGCAGGAACATACCTTCTGGCCAAGAAACAGACTTTTGGTGGACAGGACTGTGAAACCATCTGCAGGAGTTCCCTCTGTTGTACTGTCAGCACTGGCCGATTTGCTCACTTCTCCCTGCTTCTTCTTTCAAAAATATAATTCATTAGTTAACCCAAGGCTGAGAGAAAGGCAGTTTAATAACAGTGAGATATACGACTTGCAGTAAACACTTCCCAGGCAATAAAACCCCAGTACAAACACTGGTGGTTGGATTTTATCCTTTTATCTAAAGTGACTGATTACAGCTGAAAGAATCAATGGGAAAAACGACCTCAAGGTCTGTGCATCTCCGTGAGTCCAATGCAGATGATAGTTGGCTTAAATTCTGCAGGAAAACATGTAAATAGCCCCAAACTTTTAACAGCTTTTTTAAATGTTTGTGTGGCAAAAGCTAATGTGTCTATTTATATGTATGGGCAGACATTCACTCTAAGATAAAAACTGACCTGTCAGACTGCAAAATTTATCTCTCAGTGAAGGAAGGTGCTCCCACATTCCATCAACCTATTTTTAAGAATATTGCTTGGAAATCCAACTATCCTTAGAGCCAGAGTCAAAAGAAGCCATCTATTTTCTACCCGCCTAATAGGAGGAAATGGGCTGAACAATTTTCTCCATCTTGTTTACCATCATCACCTTCCTTTACCTGCAGGTACAACTGTGGGGGAAGAGTCACAGAATGTTAAGGATCAGAAGGGACCTCGAAAGATCAACCAGTCCAATCCCCCTGCCACAGCAGGATCCCCTAGATCCAGTCGCAAGCTCCCCATAACCACTATTCCTCTTTTCAACTGCATTACTCAAGTGAAATGACAGGTTGCAGGGATGAACTGATTTCCTGAATAAAAATGAGAATTAGGAACGTCCTGAAAAGGATGTTTTATCAAGATAGGAAGTGACTGCCATGGTTATAAAAGCAATTGGTGCCAAAAGTAATTTCCTCTCTTCAGTAAAACGACTACTTTTGATTTCATATGAATGCATGGTGCCTTAGCAATATCTATGCTTAAGCTAAAAAGCACTAGAATATTGAACAAGCTGTTCTTGTCAGACTGTCCCTTCCCAAACCAAATATGTAGTGCGTCAGCAATATCTATGCTGAAGCTAAAAAGGACACCTAAAATATCGAGCAAGCCATTCTCATCAAATTGTCCCTTTCCAAACTAAATCTGTGGCTGAGAAAGTAAAATGACGTTGATGTGAGGGCATACTGGTGCTTCTAGAAGCTGCAGCCATGCTTTACTTGACACAAATGTTTTGAAAATTAGATTTTCATGGGTTCTATTTCAATTTCCCAGGAGTTCACTGTTAGCCAAATACCAATATAGTAAGCAGACAATACAGTTTATTGTGTGGAAGAAAAACAGAACCCCCCAACAGACTTCCTGCTTTTGTAATCAAGTAGGAAGAAAAAAATTCCACATTTAGGGAAATTATTAGTGCATGGGTATTGGAATCCCTACACTTGAAAACTTGAAGTGTCAGCTCCTAGGTGTTCTAAAAGAGAAAACCTAATTCAATGGTTTGAAAAACAAAGTGGAACAATCATGAGATAAATACAGAAGCTTTGTTTGACCCAGCAGGCAACTTTTCACATGATTGTCCATTTAACGTGGAATTCATGTACTTTTCTTCCTAGTAGGAGAGTTATTACCTATCACTCGACAGTAGTTGTTTTGTAAGAAAAGAAAGGTCCTTGGTTGCACACATTAGGAAGATTCCTACTCCTGCAAAGTGAAACCAAATAAGGGATGAAGGGAAGCTCCCCTATACTCTCCTGTCCCATCAAGTGATGTACAGACTATTCGCAGCTGCCTGGCCTGTCTTGCAGACTTGTGCCACTTCCAAGGGTTTCCATACTCCCAGCTGCTCTGGGAAGAGGGCAGAATTCCTCCTTCAGCATTTGCTCGTGCTGCTACTGAACCCCCTGCTGTTAGCAACACATGGAACAGTAAATCTACCCTGCATGATGTTCCCTAGAGCTACTACTAGCAAGCTTGTTTGGGTTTAAAATAACCGAATTACTCTACCTTGGATTTCCTTCCCCCTTTCTTGCCGCCTGTTTTCTTTGATACAGTTTTTTTCTGTGATGGAGACTTTGCCTTCTTTGCTGGAGGTGGAGTGATGATGGCTTCCAGTTTTCCTTTTGATCCTCGCTTCTTTGCCAAAAGCTCTGGGTGAATATTGGGCAACACTCCACCGCTGGCTATGGTGACCCCTTTCAATAGCTAGGAAAACAAATCAATGTTGGAGATGACAAATTCCAGCATTTACTCACCAATAAACAGAAAAAGCATTGCCTGCAAACTCTGTCTTGAGTTTAATGGGTTCTTTTATGTTTCTCAACCCATTATCCTTCGAGAGGCATGAAATGCATAAAATGAAGCTGATCAGGTGCTAGATTTTAACTATAAAGGGAACATGATTCTTCCTGCATGCAGACCTGTTACTGTCAGCAACTCTTGGGCTCGCAGAAGATCTGCTTCTGTGAAGCCACGCAGTAAAGACCGTTAGTGGAAAATAGGACAGCCCCAAACACGAGGGCTTTGCAGGGCAGCTTGTGTGAGGGATGAGAGCCCAAAGAGCATGGTGTGGGACTGCAACAGATACCACAGTGTGGAGAACATGTTTCCTGAATTTTCTTGAAAGTGTGATTTTTAAATCAGATTTTTTTTTCCCCCCTTAGAAAAAGAAACGTCAAATGGAGGGGAACATTTATACAAAACTCTATACCTGGAAGTCTTTCTTCAAAAAATCTTTATGTAGCTGAAGAAAAGCAAACTGGAGTGAGTACAAAGGAGGGCAACAAAGCTGGGGAAGGGCCTGGAGAATCAGTCTTGTGAGGAGAGATTGAGAGAGTTAGAGCTGTTTAGTTTGAAGAAGAGGAGGCTAAAAGGAGACCTCATTGCTCTCTACAACTATCTGAAAGGACATTGCAGGGATGCTGATGCTGGTC
>JAOXOE010000765.1:11260845-11273187 GCA_028565055.1 Phoeniculus purpureus | reverse complement strand
GGGAGAAGAGCCTGACCCCCACCTGACTACAACCTCCCTTCACGGAGTTGGAGAGAGGGAGAAGGTCCCCCCTGAGTTTCCTCTTCTCCAGGCTAAACACCCTCCATTCCCTCAGCCTCTCCTCATCATCCCTTCCCTCCAGTCCCTTCCCCAGCCTCGTTGCTCCTCTGGACCCGCTCCCGCCCCTCCATCTCTAATCTTGCAGTGAGGAGCCCAGCACTGCTCCCAGTACTCGAGGAGAGGCCTCCCCAGTGCCCAGTACAGGGGGAGAATTGCATCCCAGGCAGTAGAAGACCCAAGAGCTCGATGCCTGTGTGACCCTGCCTAGCATTTCTCAAAGTGGGGGGCAATGGAGTCCCCCAGTTGGGAACAGGGAGAGGCTTCACCATATTTCCACAGCTCCCAGCAGCACTGACCCTCGCTCAGCCACCTCACCACTGCCCCGGCAGCTGCTGCAGCCTGGTGTCCTTCTGGTTTTCCAAAAGGAAAGGAGCTGTTGGAAAGGTGCTGGGGTTTGTTCCTGAATTAATTGTGAGGTGTGGAGGGCTCATTGTAGGGGGTTTGCTTTATCTGGCTGAGCATGTTTGGTGCTGGTGTTTGATCAGGGTTTTGTGTCCGTGGTTGGACTTGGATCTGGGAGGTCCTCTCCAACCAGGCATATCCTGTGATTCTGTGGGATATAACAGGGTCTAACCCATCCTCAGAGTTCTAACCATCCTGAGGATGCATCACATCGCTCTGAGCCAACCCTCTGCCCTTCTCGGATCACTTCAGAACAGTGAGGGTTACACAAATCTTGTTCATTGCTCCTGTTTCTGAGGATTAAATAAGTGGATTTTGGGAAACAAGGATTCGAAGAGGCAGATGAGCTACGGTGTGGTTATGAATTCAGGATCTGTGTGTGGGGAAATGACCCCAACGGACTTGCCAGCAGAAGAGTGAGCTGTAACGGCACTTTCATTGGGGTTTTTCCATACCTGGGCTTCCCAAAGTTCAGTCAATTGATTGTTTTGCGATTGGAGCTTGTACCTTTAGCTGTAGGAGGCAGAACACCAGGGAGGTTCCCCAGGCACTGTTGTTGTGGCTGTGGTGCTCATGTTAGCAGGAATTTCTTCTCCTGTTTTTCCTGTTATGTCAGTAACCTGATCTGTTGCTTTTTAGGTTCTTGACTACAAGCCATAATCTACTGGGGCTGCCCCATGGGGCTGAGTTCAAGGTTGTTCTGGGATCTCTGGCTGTCTTGGCTGGAGTTCAGCACCTTGGAGCAGTTCACCCAGGCTGTGGGTGAAGGATGAGGAGAGGCAGGGCCATGCTGCTCCTCCTCCAGGCAGGCTCACCTCATGGGGACCAGCTGGTTCAAGGTCACTGGTGGAACAGGCTGGGTCACAGCAGCAGAATCACAGTGCTCTCCAAACACACTGAGGGTTTATGGGCTGTTGAGTGAATGCTGAGAAAGAAGGGGCCACTCTACTGTTTGTGCAGAAGAGGAGACAGTGATGCTCCCACAAAACAAACTCCAATGCTGCAAATGGTTCTGCACAGGAGCAAAACATGATCCGTAGTGAAGAGTTTGAATGAGAAGATGGATTCTGTTCTTCTCATGAAAGGACTGAAATCTGAGTGAAGCCGGTGGCACATCCCAGGCAGTCCGAGGAGCTGAGGCCAGGAGGTGCAAGTCCTTGTGATCTCAGTTACTGTGCAGTTTGCACTGGGGTTTTTCTAAGCTGAAAAAACTGACCCTCCCAGCATGGTGCAAGGATGAAGAAGAGCCTTAACTGGTACAGGAGGCTGTACTTTCAACTCGTGGGTGCTTTTTTTTCCCTGTTAGTGATGTTAAAATCTGACTACGTTAACAAAATGAGAATTTCCCTAACAAATTCCACAGTGCAAAAGGACTCGGCAGCCGTAATCTGCTCACTGCTTCCTCTGTGTGCTTCACTCTGGTGTGAAAATCAACTTCTCTGATGAGAAAATAGTGCCCTTGTGGCACCCAGTGCAGTCTCAGGTTCCTGCTCCTCATGCTCTTTGTAGATTTCCCATCCTGTTGGTGACACCTAGTGAAACTCGAGCACAGTGCAGCAACCTTTGCCGGTAAAAACCACTACAACTGCACTGACAGGCGCTTTGCAGCTACGTGGTGAAGCTCTGGATTTATTTCCCTTAGTGCCACAGGAGCTGCTCTCTGTGGGCAATGATGCCAGAGGTGCTTTGGCCAGTAAATGTTTAATTGGAGCCCATCGTATGGTCAATCACCCTCAGCATTAGAGGCACCAAATGAATCTCCTCTTTGATGTTCTTAATGCTGGGTATGTGTTTAGAGACACAAGACTAGCCTTCTGTTGGTCCTCTGCATCATGAGACCTGCATGTGTCTGGGCTTCTACACAGCAAAACAAACTCTTGTAGGAACCTAAACTACAGATTTTGAATGTTATGTATTCTATGACATGGTTTAGCAGTGGGATTGGTAGAGTTAGCTTGAAGGTTGGACTGAAAGGTCTTTTCCAACCTAAATAATTCTATATAAGTGCTGAGCTTACCAAGAAGTCAGTTGGATTTGGTTTGCTCTCTGCTCTGGATCAATCCAGAGTGAAGGATGAAGCCCTCTTGTTTCAGCAAATTAAGTTCTCACTAGAGATGGAAAACGTACACTCACTGTTGTTTGAAGGCTTCAAAGGTTCCTCCTCAGAGCAAGTGTTTGTATGTGATAGCTTTTGCAAGTGCAGCCTCTGCTTTCTCAAAGCACAAAAGCAAGTGGCTTCCATAAAGGTTTATGCTGATATGGATTTCAGCTGTGCAAAGGATATGGCAACCAGTACAAACCAGGCTCATAAATATTTGGGGAAAAACACAAAATGGCTTCAAACAGACCAGTATTAAATGACTGGAGTGAGTTCAAAAAACCTGTGCCTTTTCTTGATCTAGAAGGCTTCAACCTCCCAAACCTAAATGGCCAATTAAGTCAGTTTGAACAGGAGGACCTGAAGCTCCATCACAGAACATTTGGGATTGGAAGGGACCTTGAAAGACCATCTAGTCCAATCCCCCTGACTGGAATGAGACCTGTGTTGGGCACACACATGTCCAGTTAGAGGTGAGCCCCTCCAAGCATGTTTCCAGGCTGCTGCTTTTGGGGTTGTTTTATCCTCTCTCTCTCAGCTAATTTTTCAGCAGTAAAGGCTCAAGAGCAAAACAAACTCCACTACACTGACAGCAACAGTTCAAACATTTTACTAAATCAATTCACACCATTTCAAAATTGTAAATATAATTAAGGACAACAGGGTTTCTTCCAGGTTTATCATTAAGACAAGAAACAAACACAAATTAGTTTTATAGCATCTGTCCTTTTTTAAAAAAAAAGAAGTAAATGAAAGGAACGCCACTCGATTGCTCGATAAAGCACCACAACACAGTTACAAAATAGGGTTGGCCTGGTTTTCTTTCACGAGTAAAAGACTACGGACTCCTACCAGCTTTCTGCTTCGATTCAGACTTCATTAAAATAAAACTATAAAATCTCCTAGATTACACTAAATTCAGATGCTGCCTGGTTTACAGTGCATTAACAGCAGTAATGCCAACTAATCAGTGCCAACGTAAAACATTGGAGAAAGTAAAAACAAAAGAACCCCGGGGACAAAACAAAACCCAATAAAATCCCCACCTTTCTTCCCCTAGATGAGCAAAATTTAAAAGAAGGGATGCTCTGCTTCACAAGGACTTAAGGATTCAGGGAGGACGATGGGTAGAAGAGGGGGCTGGTACTGTTGCTTTTCTAGGCTTAGTTGGCATCTAGTTTGGCCATTTCCTGCACGTAGATCCCTATACTCTCGCTGTCGAAGAGCACGAAATACACCGTCTTGATTGAAGAGGACATTGTTGACACAAAATAGCTGGAGATGGCTTTCAGGATGAGCTGAGCAGCCGTTTGTTTTGGGAAGCCGTTTCTGGAAGGAAAAACAAAGAGAAAGAAACTGAAGACTTGCTGGAGGAGTTTGTTGCTGGTGTAACCTTGCAGGGAACACTCCACCCTTTGCTCTGCCTCCTCTCTCAGTAAATAAAGCTGCAGAGCTGGTGTTTGCTGTCTAGTGTAGAGGTTACAAACATGTTTGTTTAGGCAAGACTGAAAACATTCAAACAGGAGAAGAGTGTTCCTGAAACAGCAACATGGAGCTCACACGTGCTAAGGGGTTGAGCACTCTCATTTAACAGATCAGGAAACCAAGAGCCTGAAGTGCTCAGGAGAGCAGAGTCTACCACAGTCATAGAATCAAACCTGTCCTGAAAGCAAACCAACCACTAGAGAGAAATAAAAAGGGACAGAGAACTTCATTTAGAAAACAAAGAGTGAAAAGACAGTGTACAAGATGGTTTTACCCCTGTTAATGGCTCATAACACAGCTCCAAAGTGAACAGGTTACTTGCATGGCCTTGCTGCAGTCTGAAAAGGAAGAGGAGGAGGGCTTGTTGTCTGGCAATGAGAATCACCACTGGTAGCACCCTCACAACTTCACATGTGGTGGGACATGTGAAGCTGAGCCTTGTCCAGATGGGGCCAGTCTAACTTGAGAAGCTGAAGTAGGTGTGTTAGGGCTGAGGACAGACTTTAGGGATTCGATGGCTTTTCTAAGCCAACCTCAGCAACACTTCCAACACTCCTTAAATCTGTAATTACAGGCTGGTTCAATGGAAGTACAGTTCTGAGAAAAACATGGTGGACACCTGCTGGGTACCAGCTGGAGAGACTGGAAAACCAGTGACCTTTCTAGTCCTCTAGCAATGCCTGAAGGGGCTCTGGTCCTGTTCTCCTGGGGAAGCCACAGATGAGGAGAACAAACCTTGATGTCCCCTCAGATGACAAAACTGGACAGGACTGTATTTCAGTGTCTCCCCCAGGAACACTTCTAAAAAGCTTCCTTGCTTATCTCATCAAGAAGCCCTTGTCTGAAGGTTTCATCTAATCTTAAAACAGGTCAAGCATGGGTAGAAAGGTTTGAACAAAGCCATTTCCTGAATGGTGAAGTTCATAGGTCATGGCAAACTCTGGGCATTCCCCTGGTAACTACAGTGAACGTGGCCTAAGCTCTGCTGCTGTATCACTCATGAAGCAGCATGATCCAGCCACAGACTGTGGTTTCACCCCAGCTGAAGCCCCAGCACTCCTTGAGCTGCAGTGCACTACCATGATGGGTCTGAAAGTGATGGGTGCTTTGACAAGTCTGTAGCACAGCCCAAGGAGCAGGGCCATGAGCAGAAAGCACAGTTTATCGTTAGCTCCTACATAACATGAGGATAGGTTTCCATAACTCATCACCATAGAGACAAAGGGGAACACCACTAACCAGAAATATCCTGACAGAAAATCCAAAGGTGATGAGAGAATCCGTAACAAAAGGAAACCCCATCCAAATCTATCATAGAAAATAACCGTTAAACTTACAGTCCCCATCATTAGCCAAGTCAGGTCCATTGTCTGCAGCAGCCTGTTTGCAGAGAGGGAGAAGGAGCATCCTGTCCAGAGAGGCAGCACAACTCCATCTCCCTGGGGTGTCTCTGCAAGTAGCCTCCCTTTTATACTGTGCTGCTGCTTCAATAACTTTCCCCACTGAAGCAGACACCTGTCACCATCCAATCCAGACTCTGTTTCTCAAGGTTGCCTGCCTCTGGGAAAGCAAGCTAGGGGAGGATTTATCTCCACACTCTCCCATGCGAATCTGGACATTGGCAGTCTCTCACAGGAAAAAGGAATCATCCATGTGTCAACCTCAGTTCTCTGCACTTTAATGGGACATGATCACTGTTACAGGTACCCAAATGAATTTGAAAGAGCTTATTGAACCTCCCCGGGTTCCTTCACCTGCACTTACAGACATACAGCAGTCTATACCTCCCCATTACAAAGGATGTACTATTAACAATTCTCATCACAGTATCACAGAACATTAGGGACTGGAAGGGACCTCAAAAGACCATCCAGTCCAGTCCCCCTGCAAAAGCAGGATCACCTAGATCCAGTCGCACAGGAACATGACCAGGCGGGTTTTAAACGTCTTCAGAGGAGACTCCACAACCCCCAGTGGGCAACTCCTTCCAGTGCTCTGTCACCCTCACTGGGAAGAAGGTCCTTCCCATATTGATGTGGAACCTTCTATGTTCCGGCTCACAACCACTGCCCCTTGTCCTCTCATTGAGTGCCACTGAGCAGAGCCTGGCTCCATCCTCCTGACACCCACCCTTTCCATACTGAATTCACCTCCAGCACTAAGAGGTGCACCACCACTTAGCATGTGCTCAGTGAAGCCCCACAGTGATAATAAAACGCTGTTGTAGTCTCCTCATTACAGGCTGTAAGACACAAAATGAGGACGAGAACTGCCTGTGTCACGGCCCGCTTACTGCACATTACCTTCCCATAAAACACACTTGCAGAGCAATTCGGCACTAGGGCTGCCGCTAATGGGACATTATACACGACGCCTGAAGATAATGCTGGTGATATTTCAAAAATGATGACATGAAATAGCTCACGCTGTTTCTTTCTCTTCTACAAAATGCCCAAAGTATCAAGAAAAAAAGCATTGTGAGAAAAACTCTTGCAAAGAGCCAAATGAACTGGTCAGGAAGGCTCAGCTGAGTGACAAGTTAATCAGCTGAGAGCAGAGTTTTGACATAGAACTTAGTTCCGACTGTTGGCTTACACAGAGAAAAAGGTCCAGACTCAGCAGGGCTCCACACCACATTACTTGCTGCTTGTGAGTGCTGCATCTTGGCATACACTGAGCAGATCTTTGAGGGTTTTAACTCCTGAGCAGGAATTGTGATGCAGGCCAGCATCAAAATGAGGGTATTTGCCATTAGTGAATTGCTCAGAGGGTGCTCTGAAGTCATACAACTTCCACAGCAGGGTGGTCTCAACGGAGCAAACAGCAGAGCAGCAGCTTAGTCAAAGGAAGTCAATTAAATTCACTGTCTCGAAAGAAAGGAATGAGACAGCACAATCAGAATAATCAGGAGGTAGGTACTGACCCAGTGGCCATGTGTGGGCTGCAAGAAACAGAAGCCTCTTGCATCATCTATTGGTCTGAGTCAAACTCTTGTGAGAAGGCACTTGGAGACTTCAGCCAAGTGAGTGTCAATTCAGATTAACTCAGAGCCTCAGAATGAAATCCCGGCTCTGAGGATGATTTTACATTCAGTCCCGACCTCTCCTTCCCCTGTTCTCCTGCTGGCCCTACCAGGCTGAACTCCAGGCTACCCCTGCACAGCACCCAAGCTTGCTTTCCATGAGTTGGCTGGAGCTGAGCATCTGGCCCAGGGAATGCTACAAGTGTGCTCTTTTATTTCCCCCCATGATTTATTTGAACTGCCCTCATGTAATCCCATTCCTCAGCTATAAAAGAGAATGAAACTGTTTATGGGGGTTTACTGGGTGATGTCTGCTTGACAGATGTCTGTACTACAGCAGCTGTGTGCATGCGCTGTCTTTGGCATTTGCTGTCCTTAAAAGCTTTACTTTTATTTTTCTAATGCTTCTGACTTCATAAAAACAACTCACAAGTATTGTCAGAATGTATTCTGTCCTCTCCAGAATTAACTGCTGTTTGAATGGCTCTAATTAAGAGGGGGAAAAAGGGAAAATATACAACCTCATCTATTCCTCAAGGCCCGTTGATCCCTCTCCATCTTTTGAAAGTACCACTAGGACTTGAGTGAGAATGACGTGCACGTGCCAAGTTGAGAACTTGGCCACAGACTGTGCCTGTCAGTGACCAGATTTCATAACAGAATGTGAATCTCTTGATTATTCAAGGTTTCACCATCTTCCAGCACCAATCAACTACTTCACAACGAGGGTTGGGAATGGTTCTTTGCTGGGAGCCTTCCAGAAGAGAAAAGGCTCTCTGGAAGAGACTTTACACAGTTTCACTTTTAGATAACAAGTTCCACAGTCACTCCACACTCCGGGGAGGAATTAGAGCTTCTCCCAAAAAGCAGTTCAGAGGTTTTTGTACTGACTGGCCTGTGACCCTGATGGCTAATTCAACACGTCAGTGCGAACCCTCTGTGACACTTCTCTGCTGTTCCATGCTGCTACTGTTTCGTCCTTAAAATAACACCCATCCGAATGAACCTTATTTCCATGGAGCTTTGTCTGATGGACCTTGCTTCAACTCATTATCCCAGTGAAACTTCTATTTCATTATTGTCATTTACCCAAAAGCTCAAACAGCCCTTCCTGCCTGCTGGAATTAAACTGGTGTTGCAACACAGCACAATAGGAAGAATTTTATTCCTGAACATCAGCCAGCTTCTTTCACGGCAGATTCAAAAGGAGCAGTTGTTCACGGTTAAATACACAACTACAAAATTCAGTCTAAATTTGGCCCTCAGTCTTCACATTTGGGCCAAGTGTCCCAAACCTCTCTCCCCACCCCAAACCCAAGAGCGTCAGATTAGCAGTGTGGTCCCTATTCAGACTCTTAGGAAGAAAAGTCCAACTTTTAAAGGCACTGAACACCCTGTACAAAGCCAGAGGACCTTAACATCAGACTTTGGCTTTCAAAGACCTTGGCAAAAGCTTTTAAAGCCCTTTTTCTTATCCTGCTTTCCTAAAAAAATCTCCTGATGTAAACGGCATGGAATCTAGCTCGTGGATTTTTGGTGAAAGCTTGAAGTGACTCTGCAAATCCTCAGACACTAAGACCATGTCTTCTGGCCATCCTAAGATATAGACTGCACTTAGTTTAACTAGGGACTAAGACTAGGTAAAATAGATAAATAAATAAAAGTAAACTCACGTTCTCCTCCACATCTCCAATTTTTATGAACAAATCATTAGTCTGAAAGAAAAATATCCTTAAATCCTCTTTAAAAGTTTGGTTTATGCTCCTTAATGTATTCTGCAGGGATCATGAGACCCAAAGCTGGAGCAGCAATCAAGAAAACACTCCAGGCTCCACACACTTGAACAAACCTAGAACCTAGTTTGAACAAACCTAGAAGAAACATTTTGGTTTGGGTTTGATTCAAACAAAGAAGAATAAAGTCAGCATTGTACATGAGAGGGGGCGTAAGGGATGGAACTTGGAAAATGTGTCTGATTTGCCATTGGGTTTGTGCCAGAGCCTTACCTGCCACTGCCAATTGAAGGAAATGCAATTGATTTCAGCTTCTTTTCATCAGCCAGAGCCAAGCAGTTCTTCACCGTTTTTTCCAGCAGCTCCTCGCACTTGTCTGAGCCCCAGCCTGGGCTGTTACAGTGGATCACAAACTTCGCAGGCAACCCGTGGCCAGCACTGACAACAGCTAGTAAAGAAATGAAAGTGAAACGTAACTGTTTTCCTCTCCTTAGGATTAAAACAGGGTGCACGTGATTAAAATAGCAAACAACTGACAAACATTCCTTCAGCCCCTGTGAATGGTTTAGATTACAAATCACACAGCCTTAAAATATAACAACATGATTACAGAGACTTTGTATTTTCCATTTCCCGCTGCACTGTGCTGTGGTAATTTATAAATCACAGCTATAATCGAGCTTATTTTAGAGAGAGCACGGATTCATGGCTGACATCAAAGGAAACCCATTTATACAGGGGACTGTGCAAACCTATGTAAGGAAAAGGCTGAAATATGTTAGAATGAAAACCTGATAAAGGGATGATGTTGCTTGGGTTTGGTTTATCGCAGAGCCGCAGTAAATAACAGGATGCTGGATGGACCTGTGTGACACAGTTCTGGAAGATTCTGTTCCAACACCAGCTCAAACAGCTGCAAACTGGCACAAAAGGCTGGATAACTAAATTAAGATTTGTAATTTATTTCCAGATTTGCTTTTGAGTAAATTTAAGGAAGACTTGTGTGATTTCAAGACTTTGGAGCTGCTCTTATACAAGAGAGACTTGATGATCATGAAGGTCTTTTTCCAACCTAAATGATTCCACGATTCCAAGACCACTTAAACAATTTTGGGTTTGGTTTACCTCTTTCATTGCTCTTAGGACAGACTGTTGGACAGGATGCATTTATAGCTTTATAATGTTTGATTCACTGTTTATAAACTAACAGGCAAGGTCTTGCAGGTACAAAGAAGCAAGAAGTTTTACCATGCCAATTGTAAATCATCACTACGGTAATATCACGGATGTGTGGGGACTAAGAGGATCCAGCAAAACCTGCCTAGAAACTCCTGACAGTCAGGGAAACTCCAAACAAGAGGCTTTCCTCAGCAGGAGAAAACATTCTGAGTTTACCACTTCCCTTCAGAAGATCAGCAAGATCAGGCTGTGCTCTGCCTGCCAGAAAGCAGGGGGAGAGTATCACGACCTTTTCTGAACTCACACTGAGCCTTCACAAAGAGCCAGATCCCTAACACACGCACTTTGGGATACGATCATATATGACCACAAAAGAGGAGGTATAAAATGGCAGCTCGTGTCTTCAAAAACAACAATAAAAATACCAGTAATTTTTTTTAACTACTAATAATCATGTTTGTAAAGGTGCTTAGAAGCCAGAAATCCTCTGCTCCGTCCTGGAATGTTTATGAGGCATTTTGTTATTGAAGTATAGGGAGAAATAACTCTTGGAGCACAATCATCACATATGGATGCTATCCTGTAGCTGCTGCAGGAAAAGAGAAAATGAGACTTTGCCATATGGCACCGTGACCAGAGGTTAATCAGAAGAGTACACATGCTGAAGGACAATGGGAGCACAAGCATTTCTGTTCTTAGGAGTTTGCAGAATCTCAACATGTTGAATAGCCTCAGTGTTAGGCAATGCTGATTTGTCATAATGTGCAACTAAAATGTTGGCAGACACAGAATACACCATAAATCCAGCAAAAATCTATTAAAAGCAGCTGACATGTCGCTAGTCAGATGAGAAATGCAGATAATATCTTCATCTTGAAGGAATAAAGCACCGCACTGCCACGCATTGCCAACTTTACTCTTTCTCAGGGAGTGTTTTCTAGGGTAGTCATTAATTAACTCAGGTTTCTGTTGAGGATGACTATTAATTACTAAAAGCAGTTGTCCCTTATTTCAAACGAAATGCTTTGCAAGGGGAAGTTACGCTTTTGCTGCAGAAACAGAATCACAAGTACGTTCTGTGATATCATTACAATTGTATCCCAGGTAGAGACCCTGGTTGTTGGTAGATGAAAGGGGAGACGTTTAAAACCCACCTGGACACATTCCTGTGCCACTCGGTCTAGGTGATCCTGCTCTGGCAGGGAGATTGGACTAGATGATCTTTCAAGGTACCTTCCAATCCCTAATGTTCTGCGGTACCCATAAAACTGAGAAATCTGAAGACTGGATATCCGTTTGATTGAGAAGTTGATGTGTATCAATTCTTCTCTAGACTGTCCCAACATGTCTGCAACAGCCAGTCTTTCCCAGCGTGGTGCAGAGCTCCCCACGGGGTAAATCTGCCAAGCAGCCTCAGATCTGAGGGATGCAGTGATGGCTGAGCAGAACAAAATCTCTGCTACTGGCAACCTATCTGTGAGTGTTTTGGGCTGGGCTGATAAGAAACACTGCACAGAAGTGAGGAAAAACAAGAAAGCAGTGAGAAAACGATTCTATGTATTTTTGCAGAGCAAGAATTCCAAGACAAACCTATTAAAAAATGTAAAAACACCAAGGGAAAAACCCCCACGTACTAAGGACCAGAAGTAAACAGTTGTAATTTTTCCTGTCAGAGCTGAAGCCTTACATCTCCCCTTCAGCTTTAGCCGGGATTCGTTTACAAAACGGCGCACGCTGTTATTTATTTTTATAGCATAAACACAGATGGCAGGAGCGGCCTTCTATATGAACAACGTGTATCAGCAATTTCACAGATGGTGTAAAATTATATCTCCCCGCTCCCAAACTTTATGACTCTTGCAGAGTGGATTTTTTCTCAGATATTACATAAAATTTGATAACTAGGCATCAGAAAGTTGTAAGCTTTTATAGTGATGGTTTTGGCACGGACTAAACAAAGCGCCCAAGCACATGAGTAAATTTAAGCATGTGCTTAAAGTTCAGTGAAATTCAGCAGTGCTTTGGCAAAGCAGATGTTTAACAGAGTTGGATTTGACTGTTCTGAAAAATAAGCACGTCGTTAATTGCTCTTCTGAACTGTGCCCTTATTAATCAACATTCTTGGGGTGTGGGTGTACCTGGGAGCAGCCTGCTTTTATGTGTAGTGAAAAGTAATTAAAACTCTCAAGCTGAAAGAGGGGAGATTTGGATGAGATCTGAGGAATCAATTCCTCCCTGTGAGGGTGCTGAGGCACTGGAACAGGTTGCCCAGGGAGGTTGTGGCTGTTCCATCCCTGGAAGTG
>JAOXOE010000765.1:11243284-11260745 GCA_028565055.1 Phoeniculus purpureus | reverse complement strand
TGTCACTGGGTGCCCCTGAGCAGAGCCTGGCTCCATCCTCCTGACACCCACCCTTCACATATTGATCAACATTCACGGGGTCACCCCCTCAGGCTCCTTTTCTCCAAGCTCCAGAGCCCCAGCTCCCTCAGCCTTTCCTCACCAGGGAGATGCTCCCCTCCTTCCATCATGTCTATGGCTCTGCGCTGGGCTCTCTTCAGCAGCTCTGTGTCCTTCTGGAACTGAGTGGCCCACAACTGGACACAATCATCCAGCTGTGGTCTCCCCAGGGCAGAGTAGAGGGGCAGGAGAACGTCTCTCCAACTGCTAACCACCCCCCTTTCAGATCCACCCCAGGATGCCATTGGCTTTCTTACCCACCAGGGCCCATTGCTGGTTCCTGGCCATCCTGCTGGCCACCAGGACCCCCATGTCCCTTTCTCCTCCACATCTCTCCAACTCTGCTTTCACTAATCTCATCTCATCCTTCATCCTCTTCTGCAAGACTGCAGAAGGCTGTGCTTTAGTGCTGGATGAGGACAGAAGACTGGATGCCATGCAGGAGAGAGCAGCAGAGCTGCATCAAAGAGAAGCAGCCAGGCAGGGGAATGTTGACAACTGAACAAACTCTGCTTGTGCTGACTTGACTGAGAGCTGAACCAAGCAAGCACCAGCTGCTTCCGAGAATCCCACGTCCCTGCTGCCAAGGATGACAACCAGGCAGTGGAAGGAGAGGAGAACTTGAGAAGCACAAACACAACAGTGAGAGATGACAGGATGCAGCAACTGAGGCTTGGAGGAGGCCCTGGGCTAAGGTCAATCTCCCCATTCACGGGTGGTTTGCAACCATGGAAAGCCCAGTATAGCAGTGGACAGCAGTGGAACTGCTCCCTGCTATTTCTGCTGCTGAACTGGGGCTTGAAAGGCTACATCTGCTACCATTTAATCTCTTGCAGCATTCTCCTACCTTCCTGTACCCGCTCTTTGCCAGGACAAAGCACAGCAGATGCAGCAGTTGAGGAATCAGAGAAACACAGGACATTAGGGGTTGGAAGGGACCTCAGAAGATCATCCAGTTCAATCCCCTCACCACAGCAGGATCCCCTAGATCCAGTCACACAGGAACACGGCCAGGCAGGTTTTAAACATCTCGAGAGAAGGAGACTCCACAACCCCCATGGGCAGCCCCTGCCAGGGCTCTGGCACCCTCACCATGAAGAAGGTCCTTCCCACATTGATGTGGAACCTCCTCTGCTCCAGCTCATATTGCCCCTTGTCCTATCACTGGGTGCCCCTGAGCAGAGCCTGGCTCCATCCTCCTGACACTCACCTTTCCATGCTGACCAACATTCACGGGGTCACCCCTCAGTCTCTTCTCCCAGATCAAGAGACCCGGCTCCTTCCTCATCAGCGAGCTTACTCAGCCTTTCCTCAGCAGGGAGATGCTCCCCTCCCTTTATCACCTCTGTGGCTCTGTCCTGGGCTCTCTCTAGCAGCTCTGTGTCCTCCTGGAACTGAGGGGTTGAGAACTGGACACAACATTCTAGATGTGGTCTCCCCAGGGCAGAGTAGAGGGGGAGGAGAACCTCTCTCCATCTACTAACAACTCCCCTTCTGACCCACCCGAGGATGCCTTTGGCTTTCTTAGCCAACAGGGCCCATTGTTAGCTCCTGGCCATCCTGCTGGCCACAAGGACCCCCTGGTCCCTTTCTCCTATGATGCTCTCCAACAGGTCAGTCCCCAACCTACACTGGTACCTGTAGTTGTTACTCCTCTAGATCCACCTTGGTTGTTTGAAGCCACTTTCCTTGCTTGCTTTGGAGTCTGTAACACACACAGCTTCAGCTCCGGGCTGACACACAACAGCCCCTGTGCTTCATCTTCTCAGTCTGTCGACGTTACTCAAACCAGACCATTTTCTACCCCAACTCTGTCCTTTCTGGCTGGACCACAAAGCCATCAGGAGCACAATGCCACATTAAAGATGATTTTCATCTGCATCGATTGTTTTCTAGCATGAGAGCAGCTCTTCGGGGCCCTTACAACACTACCGCAGTCTCAGGAAACCCTAAAGGAACAGCAGAGAGTTGTGAGGCTCTTGAGACTCCCATCCCACACACACCTCACGCTGCAGGAATGGAGTTTGGCTGCAGCACCGGGGCTCTAGCTGCCCAGGTTATAAATTCCTCACAATTTCAAAATGAAACACAGAAATAAGGAAACAAAGTGGAAACTTCTCTAATTACTGCCTTGCCTGAGGGCTCCTGGCAGTCTGCTCCCAAAGCACTTCAGCCCGAGCGCCAAGCACTGAGAACTTTTCCCCTTCCCACAGCACCAGCTCCCAGCAGCATCTTCCCCTGTCAACCAGGGCAGGAGTTGGGGCAGCGACTCCTGGGCAGCCCCTGCCAGGGCTCTGGCACCCTCACCATGAAGAAGGTCCTTCTCACACTGATGTGGAACCTCCTCTGCTCCAGTTCACACCCGCTGCCCCTTGTGCAGTCACTGGGTGCCCCTGAGCAGAGCCTGGCTCCATCCTCCTGACACCCACCCTCCCCATATTTACCAGCATCCATGGGGTCACCCCTCAGGCTCCTTTTTCAATCTCCCATACGGAGCCTGACTCAGTAAAAGGCTTCCCGATGAATTACACGAAAACACAGCGGCAGGAAATGCAGCCCGAGGAAGTCTTTTGTGGAATCCTTAGTGTCTTGTCCTGGGTTAAATAAATAAATCACAGAATCACAGATTCACAGAGCATTAGGGATAGGAAGGGACCTCAAAAGATCACCTAGCCCAATCCTGGATCACAGCAGGATCACTTATGCTCCCACATCGTCCTTCGCATCCTGACGTAGGCAATGAGCCTTTCCCTGCCTTTGTATCGCTGCTGCAGGAACGCAGAGAAGATGCGGGACTGAAGACATCATCAATTTTTCCACTCACACCTCGGTGCTTTTCCATTACTTGTTTAATGCTCTGCAACTCCTGACAAAGGGGAGAGTTTATTTTTCCAGTGAGAGGAGGTTCCTCTCTTCATCTGATCAAAGCAGGAGTGAAAAACTCCACCTATTTTGAAGGATTCTTCCAGTGGAGAATAAGAACAGAGTTTTATCAGGAGCAACCCCTCCTCTCTGATTCTCCTGATGGGGAAAATAGAGGATGAGAGGGTGAACCTGTTTCCCTTTTTGTCTGGCTCATAAAGCCAGACCTCATCATTTAAAGACCTCATTTGGGGATTGGACTGGATGATCTTTTGAGGTCCTTTCCAGTCCCTGATGTTCTGTGATTCTGATGCTAATATTTAATATTCTATTATTAATTCTCTATTTAAAAGTCAGTGTGGAACCTCCCCATAGCTGTTGTGAGTAGCAGGTATCAGGCTGCTCCTACTAACACAAAATACTTCTCTTAAACACACGGCTTCCCACATTTCGGGACCCAGTGCCGGGAAGGTTAGCAACCTGGAAATTGAAACTGGCAGCTCTTTAATCCGACGCTCTGCTTTGCAGTGGAGGTGGTGGTGGGGGGAAAGGCAACGTCTTTATAGATGAGAGTCAAAGGTTAAATTTAGTTTGTATTGAATTACCCAAATATGCTTTTGGTGAGGTTAGATTCTCATGCTCAGAGCAATTCGAACTGTAATGAAAGCAAACACTGAAAGAGATAATCCCATTAGAGATGAACTATTCCCTTGAACCTCAAATATTTGGTAACTAAAATAAAACCATCCTAGTCGGAGGATGAAGTTCAGCTCTTAAGGGAAACTGGAACTCACTAGGGTTCCTCAGGCTGCACGGGAGGGGAAGAAAAAAAATCTAGCGCTCCTGTTTCTAAAAGAAAATCTTGTTTTGGGGGAACAAATTAATTTGTGTTCTCCTCTTGAGGGCTACATGAAGCAGTGGTGACCTTTTTGATAGCGTTTGCTGCAGGGGATCACAGGATCACAGGACATTAGGGATGGGAAGGGACCTTGAAAGATCATCCAGTCCAATCACAGAACCACAGAACATTAGGGATTGGAAGGGACCTCGAAAGATCATCCAGTCCAATCACAGAACCACAGAACATTAAGGATGGGAAGGGACCTCGAAAGATCATCCAGTCCAATCTCCCTGCCAGAGCAGGATCAGAGGATTACAGAACATCAGGGATTGGAAGCGACCTTCAAAGATCATCCAGTCCAATCCCCGTGCCACAGCAGGATCCCCTAGATCCACAAGGTACTGACTGTCATACAGCAGGAATTCAGGAGCAGGGGGATGAACATCTGCAGCTGTAGGATGGCTCAGACTCATGTGTGACACCCCAGAGCAAAGGTCTGAGCCCACTCTTCCCCTCCACACCAGCAACATCAGGATTTCACCTCAGCCCCCACGCTCAGACATCTGATTTCTGCTTGGAGGTCCTGCTAGATTAAAATCATCCACTTTTCTGGAGAAGAAAAAGGAGCACAAAGTGTTTTTTAAGCCCCATTGCTAAAGATTTGAGCTCTCTCATCTAATATGACAAAGCTTTTGGCTTTCAAGAAACACCAAAAAGCGTCTTTAATCCGTGAACTTCTGATACCCCAATGAAAACTCCCCCCGCTAAGCGCAGCCACTGCCAGGCTCTTTCTTCATTCCTAGAAGCCTGGATGCTGATTTAAAGAATTTGGGAAAAAGTCTCATATTCTTCTCTTTTACAACTTAAAATAGACTTGGAGAGATTTATTATTTTTTTTAAGCTTTAAAAAAAAAATGAAGAAGGGGGAAAAAATTCCCCCCCCCCCAATCATAGACTGATATTTCTTTTTTTATGCCAAGTTCCAGCCTGGAGAAAATTTTATGGCTGAGTTCTAATCCCCCCCAACCCCTGGTTTATAACAGAAACGCTGACACGATGATAACTGCAGCGTTACGAATGCTGGCGCTGGGATATTTATTGCTCCCCCGTGCCAGCAAGGGTTAATCCTCATTAAACGCATTCGATTTCTGGCCTTGCGGGGAACGGATCGTTTAGCGGTCGGGCAGAGCATGAGTCCCTGGTAGCGCTGGTGGGAGATATCCCACCAGGCAGAGGCACAGAGGGGTCTTTGAGGGGCTACTGGAGGTGTTTCTCAGGATTAAGTGGCACCTCTGGGGGGTTGGGTTCAAATCCAGGGGTCTGGATGTGAGAAGTGTGAGAGAACTAGAAGAACCTTGTTCTTCTTCCCAGCTTCAAGGAAGAACGTGAGAGGAAACATGGCAGTATCATTTATTTCCCCAAACAGCTGTGGAATAAAATCATAGTATTGTCGTGGTTGGAAAAGACCTTCAGGAGCATCAAGTCCAGCCCTCATCCCAACAGCTCCCTAACCCCTAGACCATGGCCTCAAGGGCTCTAGATACTTGGTTTTTAAACACCTCCAGGGATGGGGACTCCACAACCTTCCTGGGAAGCCTGGTCCAGTGGCCAACCTCTCTCTCAGCAAAGGGCTTCTTCCTAAGATTCAATCTAAACCACCTCTGATGCACCTTGAGGCCATTTCCCCGCCTCCTATCATTAGGACTTTGGAAGAAGAGACCAGCACCAGCATCGCTACAACCTCCTTTGACGGAGCCGTAGAGAGCAAGAAGGTCTCCTCTCAGCCTCCTCTTCTCTGGGACACAGAATGACAACAGCTTTTTGGAGCAGCACTGAGATCTTGCAGGTTAGGAATTACCAGTGTCCCTCAAACCTGGACATCCCAAACCCTCTTTTGCATCCAGCATTGGAATTGCAAAAGAAGAAGGAGCTCCCAGTTAAATATCTACCAGGTGATCCTTCTCCTATTCACCAGAGAAAGTGAAACTTCAAGTTCAATTCCATTCAGAAGGTAACATATAGAATTTCACCTCTATTTTCACAGAATCACAGAGCACTAGGGATCGGAAGGGACCTTGAATGATCATCCAGTCCAATCTCCCTGCCACATCAATAGTGACTGAAGACCTCACAAACACTCCTCCATAAATCTCCATGGGCGATGGGTGATGGTGTGTTAAATAAATCTCCATGGGGTGATCATAGAATCATTAGGGATCGAAAGGAACCTTGAAAGATCATCCAGCCCAATCCCCCTGCCACATCAACAGCAACTGAAGACCTCACAAACAGTTCTCCATGAATCTCCATGGGTGATGGTGTGTTGAATAAATCTCCATGAGGTGATCATAGAATCATTAGGGAGTGGAAGGGACCTCGAAAGATCATCCAGTCCAATCCCCCTGCTACATCAATAACAACTGAAGACCTCACAAACACTTCTTCATAAATCTTCTTAGGTGATGGGTGATGGTGTGTTAAATAAATCTCTGTGGGGTGATCATAGGATCATTAGGGATTGGAAGGGACCTCGAAAGATGATCCAGTCCAATCCGCCTGCTAGATCAATAGCAACTGAAGACCTCACAACACTTCTCCATAAATCTCCATGGGTGATGGTGTGTTAAATAAATCTCCATGGGGTGATCATAGAATCATTAGGTATTGGAAGGGACCTCGAAAGATCACCTAGTCCTATCCCCCTGCCACAGAACGGGTGATGGGTGGTTTTGGCCCCCAATTTTACACTCTGACGCGGTGGCTGCTGTACTTGTGGGATAAATTGGATGAACGATGATTTAGATTTAGAAACGATTTAGATTTGATTTAGAAATAAATAGGACAAAGTAGGAATTCTAAGTTGTTGCTCCTAGCCTGAAATCACCTGCCAAGACCTCCACGGTCTGTAGACTTGGAGCAAGGAGGTTGCTCGCTGTGAGAAAGAAACATCCCGGGACAAGAGGAGGGAGCGTGCGCGCAGAGTTCACCATGAGTTCAGCGAATGATTGTATTTTCCCCACAACAGTAAATACTTCTAGAATGTATAAAAGCTGAGATATGTGGGGGGATGTAGAATCAAAGTGTCTTGACAGGAGCGAGAGACAAAGGAATGAGCCAGAGAGCCAACCGACTACTAAAATTCCTCGTCTATGGTTTGTTTCTCTTAGGACTTGTCACCAGAGGAAAAGCTCCTATTTCTAGGGAGGCTTCAAAAACACAAAGAAATCCTCTGGGCTTGTGAACAGCCAAGGAGGATTTAAAAACCCTTCAATCTGAGCACAGAGAGAGTGGTACACGAGGTTTTCTGCTGTTCTGTTCGATAATTGACTTTAAATCTATGAGCAGTGAGGCAGAGATTTAAAAACTGATCTGCTGGAGAGCAGTGCAGGAGAAAGGGACTTGGGAGTCCTGGAGGTGACTTGGTCTAGGGGATCCCGCTCTGGCAGGGGGATCGGACTGGATGATCTATCAAGGTCCCTTCCAAGCCCTAACGAGTCTATGATTCTATCTCTAGGAAAAGAGAACCAAAACCGTTGTCTTTAGAGCTGCTTCAAAGAAAACCTGAAGGAGCAGACAGCTGTGTCTTCGGTGCTGGAAGAAACCCCTCTGTTTTACTTCAGAAGTCCTTTGGAAAGAAGAGGGCTTGAATGCACATTGCCTGGATATTCAGGGGAACTGGATATGAAAATTAAACCAGCTTTATTTGTGTTTAAAATTTCCACAGGGCAAAAACACGGTGTCGTGAACTTCTCTAACAGAGAGGAAACGGATAAATGCTCAAGTGAAGAGAACAGCCATTGGAGCTTTCAGAAAGTCTCTTCCATTTGTCCTGCTGAGGGCTATACAAAGGTTTTGTGCTGAACTGTGGACACCAGGGAAGCTGGGTGGGACCAAGTAGTCAATGTCATCTGGTGATAGGACGATGGGCAATGGGTGTGAGGTGGAACAGAGGAGGTTCCACATCAATATGAGAAGGAACTTCTTCCCAGTGAGGGTGACAGAGCACTGGAAAGGGCTGCCCAAGGCGGGTTGTGGAGTCTCCTTCTCTGGAGACGTTGAAAACCCACCTGGACATGTTCCTGTGGAACTTGATCTAGGTGATCCTGCTGTGGCAGGGCGATTGGACCTCAAGCTTTATCAAAGTTAGGAGTCAGGCAGCCTCCAGAAGAGCCTCCAGTGTTAGCAGAGTGCTGGTGAACAACACAAGTGAAGAACAGAAAATGTGTGGTGAGTTCTGCTACTTTGGATGTTGACTTCCACACTTAATTAAGAAGCACGCTGTGGTTTTGTGCTCTTAGTTCTACACCTTTTTTCCCCACCACGGTGTTCTTCCCTTTTTTATCCTTAATATCAAGCATACTAAAACTTTACCTAACAGCCTCACTTGTCATCATCATCACTGACTTTTATACAATCCCTGGGGAACACAATTTGATTCCATTATGCATGACTGACAGAGTTTTACCACTGAGAGCTAAATGAGCTTTGTTTTACTGACTTTGATGCCAAATTTCAGGTTCTTATGCTCAGTGACTTTGCGTGAGCCCTACTGACACGCAGAAAGACATCTCCCATTTAAATTCATTCTGTAATTAAAATTCCTTGCACCAAAGAGGCACTTAATACACTTCATTTAAAT
Source organism: Phoeniculus purpureus (assembly GCA_028565055.1). Classification (NCBI taxonomy): domain Eukaryota; kingdom Metazoa; phylum Chordata; class Aves; order Bucerotiformes; family Phoeniculidae; genus Phoeniculus; species Phoeniculus purpureus. Next base: position 11,252,304 of record JAOXOE010000765.1, on the reverse strand, counting down.
TCACTCTGTAGGGCAGGAAATGTCTTTCATAATAGGTATAATTTTAATGCCACAGAAAAGATTTGTCTTTTTCTTCGTAACCAATCAAATTTCTTTCGCCTCAGACAACATCTCGCAGCTACCTACATAGCTGTCACATTAATCTTTGCCTTGGGAATTCAAATTAACAAACTGAAAAGACATTTCCATTTTTTCTTAGGTGCAGCAAAGTTAACTAAGTTGAACAGTAATAATGAGGAAAAAAAAAAAAATCAGGTTGATAGTTACCGTTAATTCCTATAATAAGGGTTTAGATTTTTCTCCTGTACAACAAATAATTTGCTTAACAACTGAAACTCTTCTGATATTAAGAATATTGTAACTTTTAAATTTACTTTACCTATCAAAGATTCACTGTTATAGCAAAAGGAAAGAAGTGTGACAAATTATACTCAAATCAGTCCTGTTTTCCAGGGGATGACATAAAACCTGACAAAAACGGATGCTGACTGGAAGTAGTGACTAGCTTCTAGCAGAGGACAAAATGAAAGAATTGGAGACATCTTTCAACTTCAACACAGCCCATCAAATCTTACTGGAGCCACAAAGATGGTGAAGGGAGTGGAACACCTCCTTGATGAGGAAAGGCTGAGGGAGCTGGGTCTCTTGAGCTTGGAGAGGAGTGACCTCATTAATGCTGATAAATATCTGAAGGTTGGGTGTCAGGAGGATGGAGCCAGGCTCTGATCACTAGCATCTAATGACAGGACAAGGGGCAGAGGGTGTGAGCTGGAACGCAGGAGGTTCCACATCAGTATCAGAAGGACCTTCTTCCCAGCGAGGGTGACAGAGCACTGGAAAGGGCTGCCCAGGGGGGTTGTGGAGTCTCCTCCTCTGAAGATGTTTAAACCTGCCTGGCCATGTTCCTGTGTGACTGGATCTAGGTGATCCTGCTGTGGCAGGGGGATTGGACTAGACGATCTTTCGAGATCCTTTCCTATGACTATTTCTTCGTTTTTAAAAGCCTATTCAAATTTTTATTCACTATTCTGCAGCCTGGAATTCAACACGTTCTACGTCAAAAATCACAGAATCACATTAGCGATTGGAAGGGACCTCGAAAGATTTTTTTCTTTACTTTCCAAAAGGAAACTTTATGCAAGGTATGAGATACTGTGGACTTGACAAGACAGCTCCTACCAACCACCTCTAAAGAGCCTCAGAACAAAGCAGAACCTGGTTTGGGACTTTGGCAATGAGGTAACACCTCTTTGTTCTGAGGGGCTGTGGTTGTAACGTGTTCGAAAAGCCTAATACATTCCAGTTAGTCTTAGTTGCTGCTAAAAGCAGTATCAGTACTTTGCCTGTTAAAAAATTATTACTAATAAAATTAAGTTAAAAATTAAAATTTCTTTTTAGAATTGCTTTAGTGCTGTAACTTTGTGTGTGCTGTGTTATCACAGTGACTCCCATTGTGTTTCCATTAAAGATTGGACTAGACAATCTTTTGAGGTCCCTTCCAATCCCTAATGACTCTATGTAGCAACCACCTGATAGGGCAAAACTACTTAGTTAAAATACAGACGTGTTGGTCATACGCTGAATCAAGAATATAGTATAGATTTTAGTGAATTTGACTTTGCTTTGTAGTCCTTCTTATACCTAATTATGTAGCTATAGCTCTGGAAAAACATCGGATCTTTTTAAGGAGATCTAGCAGACTGGGCAGAATTCCCTCTCTAAAAGCAAATATAGAAACACGATTGAAGTTGGTGTTTTCTCGGCAGAGGTATGAAAAATTCACTTTATAAGAGAAACACAAGAGTGCATTTCAACATCTAGCATGAAGTGACAACCTTGTCCTTGCTGTTACTGCTACAAAGTGGAAGAAAAGCAACAAAACGAAGCTTGCACGTCACCAGCATAGTAATGTCTTTGTTTAAAATTCAGAGCATCCTTTAAACTTTAAAGGATAAAGTGAATGCACTACTGGTTATCAGTCTGGCATAAATTCTTCCAATTCCCAGATTTTCTATCAACATTTCTTGAATAAACGAACAATGAAGGAGCAATGAAGCAGCTAATAACTGCCACCGACAGCAAAAGAAGAAATAAGTATTATTTCATGCCTAACTTCTAAAATCTGTCAAGATTTCACGTCATATGTGAAATCTATGTGTGACCAAAACATCGGCTCGATAGTACTGAGCCATGAAACGAAACCTTAGAGAATTCTTTTTGTAAGTGGCAGCGAACAACTTAAATGAAAGGATTCTTTCAGCCGGCTGCTTTAATGCAGTTAGCCAACCTCACAGTACAAAGACAGTCTCTGCCAACAAAAATACATCACTTTCACGCTTCAGTCAGACAAACAAAATACGTCATAAACAAAAACTTTGTTCATTTTTAATCTCAGCTGCTTTTTGAGTTTACTTTTCCCATCCTCAGGCAGCCTACAGGATTTGTTTCAGGTAAAGCTTCTGCTGAAATTGTGGCAGTTCAGGAAAAGCACAAAAACATTTAAAAACATTGTGGGTATACACAGGAAAGTGTGAAAATTATATAAGATGATATAAGCTGCACACTATCTACAAGACAGTGTACACTGTCTTGTGTACACTGTCTACTGCAAGAAACTATCTCCCCCTCTACTTTGCCCTGGTAAGATCACGCCTGGAATATTGTGACCAGTTCTGGACCCCTCAGTTCAAGAGGGACACGGAACTGCTGGAGAGAGTCCAGTGCAGAGATGCAAAGATGATGGAGTGGAGCATCTCCCTGATGAGGAAAGGCTGAAGCAGCTGGGTCTCGAGCTTGGAGAAAAGGAGACTGAGGAGTGACCTCATTCATGTTGATAAATATGTGAAGAGTGGGTGTCAGGAGGATGGAGCCAGGCTCTGCTCAATGTCATCTAATGATAGGACAAGGGGCAACTGGTGTGAGTTGGAACATAGGTGGTTCCATGTAAATATGAGAAGGAACTTCTTCCCAGTGAGGGTGACAGAGCACTGGAAGGGGCTGCCCAGCAGGGGTTGTGGAGTCTCCTTCTCTGGAGACATTTAAAACCCACCCGACCATGTTCCTATGTGAGTTGATCTAGGTGATCCTGGTGTGGCAGGGAACTGGACTAGACGATCTTTTGAGGTCTCTTCCAGTCCTTAATATTCTGTGACTCAGACAATAAACTGATCCCTTCCAATCCCTAACGTTCTGTGATCACATGACATAAATTAATTGATTAATTTAATCGCAAACCTGATGAAGTAATCAGCTGATGACATTAACAGCGAGCCAGGAAGCAGCTGAGATAAACCCTTGACATAAAGATTGAAAAAGGAACCTGATTTCTGCTACTGAAAAGACAACACTGAAAGGAAAAGTATTTTGATTAGTAAGCAGGCACAGAAGTAACAAAGGACTAACACAGTACATGTTAGTGTAATGAAATGTCAGCTTTAGTTGGCAGTAAACAGCAACAACAATAGATATTTATTTAAACAAATGGTAAGGAAGCCCAAGTACGATACCTGCTCAAAAGTTCAATCATATTCATCGTCAGAGTAATTTCATTTAACAGCACAGTGTGCCGCTTGCTTTGTTTCTACTCGTCATCAGCCTGAAGGATACTCAGCAGAAGAATAATATGCGATTCTGCAACAAACTGAGCCTGACTGCTTCCGTGTATGTAACTCTGCAAAAGAGAAATGGAAAACAATCATCTTTACAACAATAAAATTCATTGAAAGTGGCACAAGTGGAGAATAAAAATAAAACCGTAGGGCAGAAAAATACAGACAGCAACACGTACAGGGGAAAGGCAGATTGTATGTTCATATGCTTTATAAAAAGGAACGTTAACAGGAGGTTCCACATCCATATGAGAAGGAACTTCTGATTTCACTGAGTGGAATCTTCTCACGTGATATGAACTGCATGTTTTGACAGTGCAGCAACCTAGATCCAGTCGCACAGGAACATACCCAGGTGGGTTTTAAATGTCTCCAGAGAAGGAGACTCCACAACCCCACTGGGCAGCCCCTTCCAGTGCTCTGTCACCCTCATCACAAAATCACAGCTCATTGGGAAGAGTTTCTTATATTGATGTGGAACCTCTTATGTCCCAGCTTACACCCACTGCCCCTTGTCCTATCATTACACGACACTGAGCAGAGCCTGGCTCCATTGTCCTTCACATACTCCTAAACGTTAATGAGGTCACCCCTCAGGTCAAAGGCAACTGTGTTCTAAGTTCTGATTCCTAGATTCAGAACAGCTGCCTAACCAACTTCACATATTTATCAATATTAATGAGGTTACCCCTCAGTCTCCTTGTCTCCAAGCTCAAGAGCCCTGCTCACTCAGCCTTTCCTCATCAGGGAGGTGTTCCACTCCATCATCTTTGTGGCTCTGCACTGTGCTCTCTCCAGCAGCTTTGTGTCTTTCTGAAACTGAGGGGCCCAGAACAGGACACAGTATTCCAGTCACCTATGACAATCGCATACAGACTCCTTGATCCTGCTGTGGCAGGGGGATTAGACTAGATGATCTTTTGAGGTCCCTTGCAATCCCTAATGATTCTGTGATTCTATTATTCACTCCTATAGGAATTCAATGGATATAAGTTCTCTCATGAGCTTATTATTATGTTCGCTGTTGCCCCAACCAAGAGCATCCAGAGACAGCAGCCAGTTTTCACAGGACTGGTTGGCTGAAACAGGCTGTGCTGGCTGCCTTCCATAAAGGCCATCTGGCACTGAGCACAGAATATGGTCTGGGTTGCCAGCCCGGGAGCAGAAGTGGAAAAATGCTGCCTACTTTCACAGACTAGCTGTTTGGAAAGGCTAGTTGGTATCCTTTAAGACAGTACACAAATCCCAATTTACGTTGCTGTTGTGGTTGTCCCTAGGCGGCTATTTATTGGTTAGGGTGTGAAGTACTATCAAAGGAACTAGAGAGTAGAGGTGATCTCACAAATCCAGAAACCGCTAGCACTCAGCTCAGCTATAGAGAGACTTGGATACAACTGGCTGAAGAAAATCCATTCTGAGGGACTCATCACACATTTATTAATTACTAGAGAAGACAGAAGATACAGCAATTCTTCGATGAATCATTCATTACCTTCAGAAAGAACCTGGAGATCAACCTCTTACTAGGAACAAGATATTGCTACACCTGCAGCCTTAATTCTCGAGTGGAATGGGATGGACTGCCACACTATAAACATCCTCCTGCTGAGCAGGCATTGAGACACAGCACTCACGTGAGAGATTTTTAAACAGAGATGTCCAGAATCTCCAAAACAGCATTCTGCTAGTTTTGGGAAGTGTACACATTACAGTCTGTCCCAGCTGCCTAAGGAAAGGAAACGTTTTTGCAACTGTGGTGTTTTGCTTAACAACATAACTCCTTTTTAATGATCTTAAGAAAGATGATTGAAAACTCAGAGAAAACATTTCATTACAGCTGACAGGACAAGGGGTGATGGGTGTCAGCTGGTACATAGGAAGTTCCACATCAATATGAGAAGGATCTTCTTCACAGTGAGGGTGACAGAGCACTGGCTGCCCAGGGGGGCTGCGGTGCCTCCTTCTCTGAAAATGTTTAAAACCCACCTGGATATGTTCCTGTGAGACTTGATCTAGAGGATCCTGCTATGGTGGGGGGACTGGACTGGATGATCTTTCAAGGTCCCTTCCAATCCCTAATGTTCTGTGATTCTGTGTTTAGATTTAGGTGTAACTTACCATCTGATGTTGATGTTCAATGACCTAAACCTCTAATACTGACATTAAGTTCATTCCACACTACCTTTCTATACATTCCTTACTACATTATCCTCGGGATAAAGAGAACCTTGACAATTTAAGAAAACAGAATTCAGGGTGGAACGCAGTACTCGAGGGAGACTTATCTACAGTCTTCCTGTAGTTCTTCTTTTCCAAAAAACTTTTGAAGAATTATTTCATCTTCCTCAAGAAGTTAACCCAGTAACTTCCATTAAAAAATAAGAATAGTAACTTCAATTAAAAGAAGGTATATCCTTGCTATCTCCTTCCTAGTATCACCTGGAATAGCACTGGAATGGGCTTCCCAGGGAGGTGGTTGAGTTGCCATCCCTGGATGTGTTTAAAGAGCAATTGGACAGAGTGTTGAAGGATGTGGTTTAGGGATGACCTTGTAAGGTAGGGTAGATGGTTTGACTCGATCATTCCAGGGGTCTTTCTGGACCAGACTGATGCTGTGATCTCTTTAATTTGGTCTTTGCTTCTGCTCAATAGCACACAGGATTACAAAGCAGGAGTCCTTTAGAGAAGGGGACTAAGGAAACGGACATGTTTCACACGACAATAAAAAGTTGACAGCAGAACTAAGGGTTGCACAGTAAAAAGGGTCAAACCCAATTAAATCCAAGTGCTGCTGCACTGTTTTTAATCTCCATATCAATATTCTAGGATAAACTTGTATTTTTTCAGATATGGACAGCTGAGTTATTAAAACAAAAATTGTTCTGCGTTGCCCAGAGCAAGTTTTTGCATGATGTATGAGGTGCAGTTAGCACACTGGAAGAAGTGCTGCTGACATGACAAACTGAACAAAATGAAGCCTTTACCAGGACAAACTGAGAATAAAGGAATCACTCCATGTTTAGAATATAAAACCTGAAAGTAGACACACTTGACAAATAGGAACTTATTTCACAGTAACAAATGCTTCGAATCAATCATTTACAAAGGGAGTGATGGGAGTCACTTACTTAAATTCATTGTTTAATGCACTGGCAGATGCTTCCTAATTATTAGAGTATGTGAGACCATTTTTTTCCAATGGATGTGCGATGCCATTAAACATCTCGTACTTCAGCAGCTATGAAAATTTGTGATCATCTATTTTATAAAGTTCTGTTGAGGATGGCAGGTATTGACTTTATAAACCATAAACGCCAGTAGTTAAAAATTTTATGTTATGACACAAAACCTCAGACCTATTTGCAGTGCTGTCTTTGGCAAGTACTCCAGCTTGCAATGAATACAAACCAAATGCTGCTGTTGGCAACACAAGGTGCATTTCAAGTTCCTTCTATCAGTTGTCTCAAAAAAAAAAAAACCAAAAAAACACCAAAACCACAACCACACAAAAGAGTAAAGAAGTAGTAAGTTCCAAGACTGTAAAAATCAGCACAAGATTCAGAATGATTACGGAACCACAGAACGTTAGGGATTGGAAGGGACCTCGAAAGATCATCCAGTTAATCCCCCTGCCACAGCAGCATCACCTAGACCAAGTCTCACAGGAACATATCTAGTCATGTTTTAAATGTCTCCAGAGAAGAAGACTCCACAACCCCCCTGGGCAGCCCCTTCCAGGGCTCTGTCACCCTCACTGGAAAGAAGTTCCTTGTGATATTTACATGGAACCTCCTCTGTTCCAGCTCACACCCACTGCTCCTTGTCCTATCATTAGATGCCACTGAGCAGAGCCTGGCTCCATCCTCCTGATACCCACTCTTCACATATTTATCCATGAGGTCACCCCTCAGTCTCCTCTTCTCCAAGCTCAAGAGACCCAGCTCCCTCAGCCTTTCCACATCAGGGAGATGTTCCACCCCCTTCACCATCTCTGTGGCACATCGTAGAAAGAAATGATTATTTATTTTCAATTGCCTAAAAAGGTTAGAAACGTGCTTGAAGACTACTTTCTTTCCAGAAAATGCTCCTGAAAAATCTCTGAAAACGCCTGGAATGGAATTTAATACCGTAACGGGACTGAGAAAAACATGCAGAAGTTAGTTTAAATGTCTGACATATTTATCATTACACTAATATCTAAAAAGTGCATTTCAGTACACGCAATGACAAATTGGCTACACTATAAAACCACTGATAATAACGTTATCTCTTCTGTTCCAGCGAATATAATCTCAAAGAAGAAGCTTCCTCTATTGACAATTCAAAGCCTTCTTGAGTATTCACATTATGACTCTGACACTTGCATGACTGATAAGAGACAAAGTCACAAAAAGTTTGAAGGTTACACTTTGTCTCACTGGAAACCGGTATTTTTAACACCATTTATCAACCAACACTTTTCTGGCAAACTCTGTTGAGAAATTCATTGGTTTTGGGTAGGTACTAAAATGCAACTTCTTCCATGTCTGAAAACACCCTATTGCCTTCTTTTAGCTTTTCAAAGTAAAAGAAAATAATCAGCAATAACAGAAGTGACTTCTAAAACAAAAAAGAGGAAGCACTATAACGAGTGGAGTCCCCTAAGGGTCAGTACTGGGACTGGTACCATCCAATCTATTCATTTATGACTGGGATGTGGGATTAGAGTGCACTATCAGCAAGACTGCTGATGACACAAAGCTGGGAGGAGTGGCTGAAACCCCAGCACGGTTTGGGACCTGGACAGGCTGGAGAGCTGGGAGGGGAGAAATTTAATGAACTATAACCAGGGCAGTGTAGAGTCTGGCATCTCAGCAAGAACAACCCCAGGTGCCAGTATAGGTTGGGGACTGATCTGTTGCAGAGCAGTGTAGGAGAAAAGGACCTGGGGGTCCTGGTGGACAGCAGGATGACCATGAGCCAGCAATGGGCCCTTGTGGCCAAAAAGGACAATGGTATCCTGAAGTGGATCAGAAGGGGGATTGTCAGCAGATCAGAAGAGTTTCTCCTTCCCTTTCACTCTGCCCTGGTGAGACCACGTCTGGAATACTGTGTCCTGTTCTGATCCCCCCAGTTCAAGAGGGACATAGAGCTGCTGAAGAGAGTCCAGCGCAGAGCCACCAAGATGATGAAGTGAGTGGAGCATCTCCCTGATGACGAAAGGCTGAGTGATCTGGGTCTCTTGAGCTTGGAGAAAGGGAGACTGAAGGGTGACTTCATTCATGTTGATAAATATGGAAAGGACAAGTATCAGGAGGATGGAGCCAGGCACTGCTCAGTGTCACCTAATGATACAAGGGACAGTGGGTGTGAGCTGGAACACAGGAGGTTCCACATCAATATGAGAAGGAACTTCTTCACAGTGAGGGTGAC
>JAOXOE010000765.1:11202401-11243184 GCA_028565055.1 Phoeniculus purpureus | reverse complement strand
GTAGAGATGTTGGTGCTGGTCTCTTCTCACAGGTCATTAGCAACAGAAGCAGAGGGAAGGGCTTCAAGCTTCAACAGGGGAGGGTTAGACAGGACATGAGAAAGAAATTCTTCATGGAGAGAGTGGTCCGGGACTGGGATGGGCTGCCCAGGGTGGTGGCTGAGTTGCCATCACTGGAGGTGTTTAAAAGTTGCTTAGACGTAGTGTTGGGCGATCTGGTTTAGGGGTGACCTTGTAGAGCAGGGTTGATGGTTGGACTCGATGATCCCAAGGATCTTTTCCAACCAGAATGATTCTATGATTCTGTGAGACCTGCTGCCTTGTCGTGAGACGACTCCCTCATTAGAAATGTCCCTGCTTGTTTTCCAACCTGGAAGTTTCTATGATTTTATACTTACATGTGTGATGAACACCTGAACACACACACTGCTCTGCTGGAAGACAATCAGTGCTGTCTTCTTCTGGTACAGACTAAAGGAGAAGTAGAGAAAGGTGTTGGAGTTCTCCAGAGTGCAGTGACCTACAGCCCCTCAGTGGGAGGCATGAAGTTATGTAGCTCATTAAACCTTAAAAAAGCAAGGGGAGAAGCTGCTTCCAATTATCAGGATGAAAATTAATGAAATAAAAACTATAGACAGGCTGCAGAATTATGCAATAAAAAGGGCTTTGCTGGCATTAACAAGGGCCTGTGTAATATTTGTGTGGTTCTAGCTCAGCCTTGGTTTGAGCACACGGTGATTCTGCACCTAAAATGTGTCCAAATTAATGAATTAAAAATCCTTGGTATTCCCCCACAACTTTCTGTTTGTGGTTTGGAGCTATTGGTTGGGAAATCTCTTCAGAAAGGGAAAAAGGTGTCGTGATCTGTTGTTTGAGAAAATAACTTCTTTGTTAGGGATGGACAGTCAAGGAAAAGCTCCAACTGCTGTCTTGTAGAGAACAAAGGTCCAGAGTAAGAGTAACTGCATATAATGGGACCCAGAAAATTTGGGGACATGGGACTGAAGCAAAGTGAGCTGGGGGGGTGAATGTGCATGAGAAAAGGTGCCTTTAAGTACAGGTACAACCTTATTAAAAGGCTTCACGTAAGCCTGGAGTCGTAGAATCACAGAATCATAGAACCGTAGAATTACAGAATCATCATGGCTGGAAAGGACCTCCAAGAGCATCAAGTCCAGTCCTCATCCCAAAAGCTCCCTAACCCCTAGACCATGGCCTCAAGTGCTCTAGCTACTTGGTTTTTAAACACCTCCAGGGATGGGGACTCCATCACCTCCCTGAGCAGACTGGTTCAGTGCCCAACCACTCTTTAAGCAAAGAACTTCTTCCGAAGATCCAAACTAAACCTCCCCTGACACAATCCAAGGCCATTTCCCTTCATCCTGTCATTAGTAATGTGGGAGAGGATTATCTTCTACAACGCTAGTTCTGCCTTGGAACCCAGTAGTCCACGTCTACAATGCAAAATTCAATAGACTGCAAGAGCTCGATGCAGAAAATACAGCTTCTTCCTTTTAAACTTGGGCCACTGCTTCTTTTTCACTTTCTTTCTCCTAATTTCTATGAAAGGCCACAATTGCCTTTCAAGGTACCAGAGGGAAAAAGTGTTCCTCTGCTTCTCGAATTCCATAGATGTGGCTTCTTGCTTCTCAAACTCCATAAATGTGGCTTCTTGCTTCTCAAACTCCATAAATGTGGCTTCTTGCTTCTCAAACTCTATAAACATTGCTTTTTCCCCCGCGTTGTGGTGATGTCTGGCTGGCATGGGATATACGTAAGGATCCAGAAAGTGCTCACTAAGGACTGAAGAGCCTGGCGAGCAAGGTGGTCTACAAGCAAACCTGGTAGTGCAGCTGCTGTAGTGCCCCTGAATACAGATACGGGATCTCCAGAGAGGGGAGAACGTTGCAGTCTAAACATTTTATGTTATAAAAAAAGTGGGAAATCTTTTGCTTAGACATAAATTAGCCCCTGCAGAGCAGATTTATTGCAGCATGGAAGGTTTTAATGAGAAGAGGAGGTTCCCTGATCACAGGGTACGTTTTGCATCAAAATGTTTGACACATCAATAACAGGCGGGTGAAGTATTCAACCCCTTTAGCACTTAAGCGGGGATTTGGAAGGAATTTAAGGAAGAGGGATGTGTAAATTGGTTTTTCAGCTGAATTCTGAGGGCTCTGATGACTGACGTCAGGTTTACGCACGGGAGCTGTGCTGGGATGCCTGTTGCAGGCAGGAGAGAGGTAAGAGCTGAGGTCTGAAAGGCTCACAGAAGGGATGTTTGTGGAGAGCAGCTCTCCCTCTCTCCCTCCTTCATGCAAGTCTCTTTCTATGACTGATTCTGGGGATGAGAGAGATGCCAGGAGCACAACTTAAGAAATATTGTTTCTCCTCACCCTCTGCTACCCCAAAGTCCTCTATTTCACAGGAGCTGGGGCATCAGCTGAGAACATCTCCTAGTCTGCGTTTCTGCCATGAACAAGGATTTTCCATACCAATTTGTGCCTGAAAGGTGACAACAGTAACTCCCAAAGCTCTTCCTCCTGCTCTGGTTTGGTGAAAGGCAACTGAGTAGGGAATGATGGGGAAATAAAAGCAGGAATGATGATGTTATAACGTTGTTCTGGTTGGCTGTTGACTGAGAAATTATAAATATAACAGGATATTCAGGGTTTTGAATTAGGATTTGAAGAACTGAGATTTTAACACATGTGACACTGGGTTTTCATGGACCTTCTTTGAGCCAAGAAGAAAAATGAGCACTGGATTTATGGGTTTGAGCTGGTTTTTACATCAATCACAACAGTGGAGGGGGGATGCTGAGCACTGGCATTGGGGAGACCCTCTATCTGCAACACAACTGTGGAGGGGGATGCTGAGCACTGGCACTGGGGAGACCCTATGTCTACAACTGGTTTTTGAATATTTCAAATCAAAAAGAACATTTTCAAGGTCCAAGTCTCTTTTGTTACCTCTGAGAGCTCAGCAGAGGTTTGGGGACAGCGGTGAGTGAGCAAGACAGCATGGCTGCTCCCTCTGCACTCAGCAGATCTCCTTGATAGTTTTCCCACAGCAAAAGTTCCCACTTCTCCAGGATGAGAGAAAAGAAAACCACTGGCAGAACAGAAGTTGCAGATTGCAGGTGTTTAACAGCCAAAACTGAGTGGAGAGATGGAAAAAGCCTGGGACATTTCTGGGACAAGCACTCAAACCACGTGCCTGCCACGCTGGTTCTGAAAATAGGATCTACTATTATTATTGGATGACTCCACAGATTCACAGGCTCACAGAACACTAGGGATTAGAAGGGACCTCAAAAGATCATCCAGACCAATCCCTCTGCCACAGCAGGATCACCTAGACCAAGTTGCACAGGAACATGCCCAGGCAGGTTTTAATCATCTCCAGAGAAGGAGACTCCACAACCCCCAGTGGGCAGCCCCTTCCAGGGCTCTGGCACCCTCACTGGGAAGAAGTTCCTTCTCATATTGATGTGGAATCTTCTCTGTTCCAGCTCACACCTTCTGCTCCCTTGTCCTATCATTGGGTGCCCCTGAGCAGAGCCTGGCTCCATCCTCCTGACACCTGCCCTTTCCATATTTATCAACATTAATAAGGTCACCCCACACTCTCCTTTTTTCCAAGCTCAAGAGACCCATCTCCCTCAGCCTTTCTTCATCAGGGAGATGTTCCACTCCGTTCATCATCTTTGTGGTTCTGTGCTGGAGTCTCCTCTCTAGGATGCTCAAAAGGACAATAACGGTCATTTTGTGTTTCCAACCCCATGGCAAAGAGGAAAACAAGTACATAAGGCTTATTTTCCAGTGGAAGGTGTCCCTGCTTACTGCAGCGGGTTGGAACCAGATGACCTTTAAGATCTCTTTAAACCCAAATAATGGTTTTATGATTCTTTTTCATGACTGATTCTTATTTAGGACCTTAGTGCTAAAGAATGAAGGGGAAATGAGCACGCAGTGTCCCCCCAAACGACTTTAAGCTCCACCACAGCAGTACTTTGAGGTGTCTTGAACATAAAACTCCTTTTTTTTAAGCATACAATTATTTTTGGATGCATTTAGAATAGGGGAGGGAGAGCAAAAAACCCTCTTTCCTGTGTTGCCAGACTAATTTTTAGCTGTTTGGGGCAGAACAGGGAATATTGAAGCTTGACCTTGAATTTGTTGCGGTTTTCCACAAGAAAAGGTCATGTTTAAACAGCGTAAATGCCTCATCTTTCTAGGAAAAGCTGTTTTCACCTAATTCATAACATGTTTGCAGCTCTTATGTCGGTAATGAACTGCACTGATTTTGCTGTGTAAGTAATAAATCTGAATTTTTTTTTTTGGGGAAAAAAACCCCAGCAACGCCAGCCAAGTCTTGCAAGATCTTGGGGGAAAGTCATGAGAACCATCAATCCTGGCATTCGAGAGTTTACAAAGCGCGACTTTGTTTTCCGCGAGCGCCGTCGTAGTAATTTATACATTTCATTTAACATTTCTTTTGCTTAATAAGTATATCATTCACGCAGGGCAGAAATTAAGCGGCACCACACTTGGTTTCAATTTTGCAGTTCCTATTAGGGGGATTTCAGGTCTTTCCTATTATTGCTGCGGAGGTTGTTTTTCGCCGCTGCCGTCGCTCCCCATCGTCCGTGCGCCGGCCAGCTCCGATGGAAAAGCCGTACTGCTAAATAATAGCAACTAAAGCCACCAAACGAATCAATTCCTACTGTCTGCCTTGTGAACCTCCCCTAAGGTGGAGGAAACACGATCCTGCTTGAGGATCATCTGGCAATTAAAACAATTCTCTCTGAATCAGCATGACAATGCAGGTGCTAAGCAAGCATCTGTCCAATTAAGTTGGGTGAGCAGTTTTGGGGCAAGTCTATTTTGCTGCTGGTTTTTTCACGTCATTAAGCTTATACTTAATGCTCCCAGCAAACAATAGCTCATTAGTGGATTAGAGGTAATTACCAACAGCAGTCATTATTCCTAAGGCGTAATGGGCCAATTTGCTGCTGTAATAGTACCCCAGTATTGTGGTGCTCCAGTAGAGTGCTGGAATGAGCCATTGCCTTGAAGGCCCTGGAAATGGCTGAGCAATCCCATTCCATCCCAGGCCACTTCATCATGGGGTGGAAAGGGCTTTGCTGCCAGCTGGGGGGTCCCATCAGCAACTCAGCTTCCATGATGGGAGCTGGGTTCAAGCTGACTTGGGGACAGAGAGTTGATACCTGGCCACCACCCAGGTACAAAACCATTGATGAAGCTCTGGAAGGTACCGGCTTAGCTGTTTAGCTGGTGGGTTGGAGGAATCCGTCAGGAATATTTACATAAACATCAAGGGATGTTTAAGGAGCAAGTGGTCGAGCTGGCCAGAGCAGCACGTGCAGTGTTATGGTAAGGAATTAGGTTCACTTACTGCTGCACCACATTCCAGTTGCATTCCATGGCCAGAATGAAGAACAAGTGGTAAAAAATGTTGCTGAGCTGGAAACCTGTTTCTGTAGGAATAAAGATGAATGACTTTCAGAAGGGGGGTGGTTAGCAGATCGAAAGAGGTTGTCCTTCCCCTCTGCTCTTCCCTGGGGAGACCACATCTGGAATACCGTGTCCAGTTCTGGGCCCATCAGTTCCAGAAGGACACAGAGCTGCTGGAGAGAGTCCAATGCAGAGCCACAAAGATGATGGAGTGGAACCTCTCCCTGATGAGGAAAGGATGAGGGAGCTGGGGCTCTTGAGCTTGGAGAAAAGGAGACTGAGGGGTGGCCCCATGAATGCTGATAAATATGGGAAGGGCAGGTGTCAGGAGGATGGAGCCAGGCTCTGCTCAGGGGCATCTAATGATAGGACAAGGGGCAGCGGGTGTGAGCTGGAACATAGGAGATTCCACATCAATATGAGAAGAAACTTCTTCCCAGTGAGGGTGACAGAGCACTGGAAGGGGCTGCCCAGGGAGGAGTCTCCTTCTCTGGAGAGGTCTCAAACCCATCTGTCCATGTTCCTGTGCGACTTTGTCTATGTCATCCTGCTGTGGCAGGGGGATTGGACTAGATGATCTTTCTAGGTCCCTTCCAATCCCTAATGATCTGTGATTCTGTGATCTTCAAATATCCCAGGCTGCTTGAGCTGCCTACAGCTCTCAGCATCTCCATCCTCTCTATGGTCCACAGGCAGAGACTGAGTGGAGAAACCAAGGGCCTGAGTGCAGAGGACTGAAGGGACCATTAGAAAAGTCAGAGTACATGTCATCGTGGTCCTGTTTGCAAGCAGAATCAGATGATGTTGACAGCTATGCCTTTATTTTTAGCTCTATATTTTCAGTCACTCCTTTCACCCCAGAGTGCCATATCGTTTTTCTGCTTTTAGGAAGGGGGATTAAGAATGGGGGAAAAAAAAGACATAATGCTAAAGTGGAGCTAAGTGCCACTTCTTCAGGCTCCTGTCAATTCATGTAATTTGGAATAATTACCAGTGTCGGGTTTGGGGAAGGAGTTGAATGTAAATTACCTCGACCTGAAATCATCCTGAGAGGAAAGAAAAACAGTGTTTTTGAAGGCAGAGGAGTTATTTTAGTAGCCCAGCCTTTCAGCTTCTGCGTAGCAGGAGGTCTTGCTGGTTGCTAAACACATTGTTCATGACTATATATGACTCTTTCAAAAGCAGAGGAAAGCTAAACAGGTTTATTTGTAGCTCCATGAAGGGGAAAGGGGGATCATATTCTGCAAACACCCTCAAAAGATTCTTGGGAGGAACCCGTCTGGGTTATGTCCAGCATTGCAGTCCAGCTTTGGTCTCCTGAGTAGCCTTTTAATATCACGAACATCTTGAAAGGACCTGCAGCAGATAAGACTAAAACAGTAGGGCTGAGCAGTCTGGCTGTATTAGTGGGACTGGGGCATGGTGCTGGTTGGTGGATCAAGGGAGGAGTTTGTGCAGCACAGAAGTTCTGCAGAGTTCTCCAGGACACAAGAGGTGTTAGCAGACAGGCAGGTAGAAAACTCCCCACTCTCAGTTCCATTTCAAAGGCATCTGAGGAAAAAGAAAGGAAGTCCTGGAGCATTTTATGGTCAAAGGAAGGTGGCAAGATTCCTAGGCAGGACTTGACAGCCTTGTCTGTTCCTCAGGAGGAGAAGGATATCTATTCTAAAAGAGCCTCTGCAGCAACCCATCACTTGGGCAAAGCTTTGGGTGTTCTACAAGCTGCGCCTGACAAAGGGCAAGCTTTAACCTGACACCTAACAGCTACACGACAGCTCCCGGCACACGAGGGCTTGGCAGAAGGAATTCTAATGTTGGGAGGAGTTTGGGAGTCACGAAGAAGCCTGAGAAGTAGGGAGATGGCCATGACCATGGCAAGGTCAAAGAAGCCAGGCTTGGGAGAGACAACCTGAATAACTGGGGAGTTTTCAGTGCTCTGAGGGTTGTTTTGCTAATGAAGCCGGTTTATTTTGAGACCTGTTGAACTGGACTGGGCAGTCAGACCAACTGGATCTCCTGCTAGCACTGGGTGACTCGCCTAGTGGATGAGGGCAAGGCCCTGGATATTGTTTACCCAGACTTTGGGAAAGCAAAACAAGCCCAGAAAATGCAATTCTGGCACTGGAAACCATGGCTCAGTGGCCACAGTGGCCTTGGGTTGATGGTGGAACCAGATGATCTTGGAGGTCTCTTCCAACCTCTACGGTTCTGTGATTCTATGATTCCATCAGCCCTGCCTCCCTTCAGCTGACACACAGATGGTTGCCAGGGTGATTGCCAGGTTACAGGTGCTGGTGCCATGCACGCAGGAGACAGGAAGAGAGGTGGTGACCATTGAAGTGCCCCAGCCTGGAGGCAAGCAGACGGGTGAGCGAGGCTGAGATGAGAGGTCAGGGAGGAGGGCAGGGTAAGGCTGCTGGGCCTGGGCAGGGACAGGGGAGATGTCTGTAACATGACAGATGGTGGCTGCTGCTGCTTTGTCTTCCAGAGCCAGAGGTTCCTATGAGGACAGGACCACACCTTGCTGCTCCTCTGTCCTGGGCAAGACAAGCGGAGGCTTTGCTATCTTCTAGAAGGCCACTGCCACCAAGTTAAGGAAACACGAGCCTGAGACAACCCTGGGCAGGGGGTGCCCCTTATGAACAGGGATGGTTGCCCCTTCAGTTTCTTTCTTGTTCTTTGCAGCCATGGGCCCAGAGATGGACAGAATCAGACTCTGGTGCTCTGCTGTCTTCAGCCAGACAACCAGAAGCTTCACTATCTTCTAGAAGGACACTGGCACCAAGTTAAGGCAATGTGAGCCTAACATTGTCCCTGGTGACATAAGGTAGTTGCTCCTTTGGTTTTTATTTCCTTTTTGCAGCCAAGGGCCCACAGAGGACAGACCCTGCTGCTCTCCTGTTGTCAGCTACACAAGCAGAGGCTTCACTACTATCTTCTTCAAGGCCACTGACACAAAGTTAAGGGAACAAGAGCCTGATGGTGCTTTGGCAGGGGGTGCCCTTCATGTGCAAGGATTGTTGCCTCTTTAGTTTCCTTCTTGTTTTTGTAGCCATGGGCTCAGAGAGGGACAGAACCAGACTATGGTGCTCTCCTGTTCTCAGCTATACAAGCAAAATCTTCGCTACCTTCTACAAGGCCACTGCCACCAAGTTAAGTCAAGAAGATCTGGGCAGAGCCCTGGACAGGGGTGCCCCTCATGAACTAGACGGGTAGCCTCTTCAGTTTTCTTTTTTCCTTCAGCAGTCACAGACCCAGTGATGGAAGCAGGACCAGATCCTGGTGCTCCCCTGTCCTTGATGTCAGGCAGCCACTTCCCTACCTCGAGAAGGCCACAGCCACCAAGTTAAGGGAACATGAGCCTGAGACACCCTTGGGCAGAGGGTGCTTGTCATGAACAGGGGTGGTTGCTCCTTTGGTTTTCTTCTTGCCTTTTGCAGCCAGAGGCCCAGAAAGGGACGGAACCAGACCTCGATGCTCTCCTGTCCTTGGCTACACACACAGAAGCTTCGCTACCTTCTACAAGGCCACTGCCATCAAGTTAAGGCAACATGAGCCTGGCAGAGCACTGGGCAGGGGTTGCTCCTCATGAACAAGAATGGTTGCCCCTTTGGTTTCCTTCTTGTTTTTGTAGCCACAGTCCCAGAGAGGGACAGAATGAGATCCTGGTTCTGAGGATACAAGTGAGGACAGTGGAAGATCTGTCAAGGGATGTGTCCACTTTAGTCTGAGGCTTCTAGCAGATGTGGAGCAAGAGGAGATGCCCAGGGAGAAGAATGGAAAACAGTCAGCTTTGCCTTGCTGTCGTCTCTCATCCAGTGACTTTCCTTGCATCTGCAACTCATTTACATTTTTAATTTAATCTTTTTTTGATGAGGAGCAAAAAAATGTCATTCTCAGAAGCGTTTGTATACTTTTCATGAACACAATCCAAAACCCAAACCCCATAAAAACTTGAAAATAATCAACCCACTCCTTTTGGAACGTTGTCTCGGAGCAGTTTTTATTTCTTTCCATTTTGTGTGCATAAAAGAAAAAGCCTCGGGTTCCCCCCCTTTGCAATTTCTTTTGAGTTATGGGAGCAGTTTCTGCCCATTGATTGAAATAAATCAGCACCGTAAAAATCCCAGTGTATTGCCTTCTCCACTTCTTGGAAAACAACCTTTGGATCCCAGCACTATCATGGTTGCTGTGATAGAAGTCCAAGTAGGCACTTCCAGGTTAAGAGGTTTTTGCAAACATGTCCAAAACTTGCTGTCCCACTGTCATCCCTAAATCCTGGGAGACATCAGGCAGCATTAACAATCCCAAGGGTTCCCCTCATCAACCTGGCAGGATGGGATGCTCGATCACAGAACATTAAGGATTGGAAGGGACTTCGAAAGATCATCCAGTCCAATCCCCCTGACACAGCAGGATGAACATGTCCAGGTGGGTTTTAAACAACTCCAGAGAAGAAGACTCCACAACCTCTCTGGGTAGCCCCATCCAGTGCTTTGTCACTTTACGGAAACAACACCTCCAGTTGTAATTGTCTTTAATCATGGCGGTAACTAATACAACAGGGTCATTGAGCCACTCACCGGCAGAAGCAACAGCCAAAGCGCTGCTGGACATCTGCACCCGTGACATGTACTTTGAGAAGTGATCACTTGTGGTAGCCAGCTCTGAGACGTCTGCCTAAAGGTGGGTCTGAGCAGGTTTTGAGGAGCAAACAACGAATGACTTCACCAGTCACACAGGGAAAGATGTTCCAAAATCCGCAGATCGGTTGATGTGATGAGGTAGAATTCATGGCCAGTTGGAGTCCTGAACCAGGGAGTGCTTTCAGCAGCAGCTCTCATAATCACCCTCTGCTCTATTGCCAACACTCAGTGCTAATGACTACTGGAGAGGCTGAGCCAGTAACGAGCCCTTCAAGTGGCTGGATGCTTTACAAGTGTTGCAGAGACACCCTAAGAGTAATCAGATGTCAAATGCTCTCTATGGCTTTGTAAGGCATAAGCTCTTTTTAGGGTGATGGTGGCACTGGAGAAAGTGATTGTGGTCTAAATCGTGCCCATCTCAGCAAGTTTTGTGTCTGGGTTCTCTCTGCCCTTGCCAAAACATCTGACTGGGTTGGGAACGTGGGTACATGCAGACATGGAAAAGGGAAGGAAAACATCAGTTTCTTGCAGTGAGTAGGATTCCTGTGTGCAGGTACCAGGGCCAAGGATCTGAGAAGAACTTTGCACAACAGTTCAAAGCTGTGACCCCCAAGGGGCTGTTGCACTATGGCTGAGCCCTGAATGCACTGGACAACCCATATAAAGGATCACGCTTGCTGGTGAATGCAGTGGTGTGTGGGAAGCAGAGATAAGCTCATAACATGGGGCTGCTCTAATGTCTTATGGAATTTAAAGGGCAATAAAACCAGGTTTGACAGAAAATGTATTTAGAATTTATTCAATTGCATTATATTTGCAATTATTGTGGGTTGTGTTACAGCAGCAGTGAGGGGCCCAAGTGAAGCCCTGCTGTGCAAGCACTGCATGAAGATATCAGGAGAGCGTGTTTCTACTCTGCAGTTAGCAACCTAAACTGAAGCGAAGTAATACAAAGGGAATCTGAAGCTCAGAGAAATAAAGCAATTGATCCAAATCAATAGGAAATTAATAGGGAAACTTGTGACTCTGAACCAGGCCTATGGAGTCCCAGCTTATAGATGCACTGCTCACTTCATCTTCATGTGTGAGCCACTTCAAAGCTGTAAACGGATAGCTCTGATCTTGCTATAGAAATGTTCAGTCAAGGAGCACAAAGGAAGCAAAATTTCTCAATGATTGCATTATTTTCTTCTAAAAGGTAGGAATTCTCGTTGACCATGACATTGGAAAATACTGGCTGTTAGTATCAGATTTCCCAAATGCGAGTAACCACAAAGCTACAGAAGACAAGATTTATATAGAAAAGATAATCCTGAGCTCAATTGAGAAGTGTTCTGCTGAATCAAGCCCCAAGAAGCAGCAGAGGAACGAGGATGATGAAGGAAGTGGAACATCTCCCTTATGAGGAAAGGCTGAGGGAGCTGGGTCTCTTGAGCTTGGAGGAGATTGAGGAGGGACCTCATTAATGTCTATAAATATGTGATGAGTGGGTGTCAGGAGGATGGAGCCAGGCTCTTCTCAATGTCAGCTAGTGATAGGACAAGGGGCAGTGGGTGTCAGCTGGAACATAAGAGGTTACATATAAATATGAGAAGGATCTTCTTCCCAGTGAGGGTGACAGAGCACTGGAACAGGCTGCCTGGGGGGTTGTGGTGTCTCCTTCTCTGGAGACGTTTAAAGCCCACCTGGCTACGTTCCTGTGTGACTTGGTCTAGGTGATCCTGCTGTGGCAGGGGGATTGGGCTGGATGATCTTTCGAGGTCCCTTCCAATCCCTAATGGTCTGGAATTCTGTGGATTGCTCCTCTAAAGACTCCCTTGTTACAACTCATCTTAGGCAACAGATAATCTGACAGCATCACAGTACACGGGAAAAGCATAAAGGCCGTCAAAATAACATCAATCTGTCCCAAACGTGACCGGCGAGGACGGGAATCCTGCCAAGCAGCAGCCCAGCAGTCGCCCATCGTGAGGCTGCGAGCGCACGGCAAAGGAGCTCTGCAGTGATTGATCCTGTTGCCATCTGAATTAACTTGCAAATAGGAGGGAAAAAACACCGATGGTGGTGTCATGAGAAGCTGAAGGTCTTGAGCTGAGGAGTAAGGCGTGTGTCCTGTGCAGGCAGCACTCGGACATGGGGAGAACTGCTGCCGGCCCGGCTCTTCCGCCCCCTCTGCTGGCTGCGGAGCCTTGGCCGGGGCTCGGCCAGGAGAACAGGCCCCGCTGGGCCCTCACAAGTGGCTGTTGATAGGGGATCGAGGAGGGACAAGGGTAGCTCCCTCAGGGATTGTTTAGCCTGGAGAAGAGGGGACTTGGGAGGGACCTTCTCTCTCTCTCCAATTCCCTGAAGGGAGGTGGGAGTCAGGTCAGGGTCAGTCTCTTCTCCCAGGCACCCAGCACCAGGCCGAGAGGGCAGGGCCTGAAGCTGCCAGGTGAGGGTCAGGTTGGATGTCAGGAAGCCCTTCCTCACGGAAAGGGTGATCAGAGCCTGGACTGGACTGCCCGGGGCAGTGGTGGAGTTGCCATCCCCGGAGGTGCTGAAGGCCAAACTGGCTGTGGCCCTTAGTGCCCTGGTGTGGCCACTGTGGTGATGTGAAGTCCTGGTCTGGGCGGGATGAGCTCAGAGGGCTTCTCCAGCCTCAGTCATTCTGTGACTAAAAATCACTGCTTGCTTCCTTTGGGTCGCACTTCCCTCCTGTTTCTGCTGCAAGGATGAGGAGTTGAAGGGAGAAGACGACTTTTTACGTCAGTTTATGCTTCTCTCGATTATTCTGCTCTCTGTGCGAGTTTAGCTCTGTGAGACCTCTGCAGCTCTGTCCATTCGGCTGGCTGGGTGGTTGGCTTGTGGAAGAGCCGGTGGCTTTATACCAGGCTGGCAAGGCTGAGCACTGCGGGGAGGAAAGACTAAACCAAATTCAGCCCTCCCAAACAAAAACAAACACACACACATACACAAACTCTACCTTCTCAAGTTCTTGGGAAGGTTCATGTTTCCTTTAAACTTGCTGCAGCTCTTTATTTTAGAGATCTGATTATTTGCTTCCCAGCTCTGCTACTGGTGCCTCACGCAGCTGTGGCCAAGACACTTATTACTCGCTAAACTAATATCTGTAAATCAGAAAGAGTGATGGTTTCTTTTGCTAAATACACAGAGATTTATCTATCTGGTAAGTGTGGAGGTTTTTTTCTCTTTCAGTCAATAGAAAGGGGAAAGGTCCTTGACCAGCAGCGTTATTTCCAAGTCCCAATTTAGTTCTGCAGATTCAGGGCTCTTCGCTTGCATTTTGTGTCAATCCTTACACCTAAATGTAAAGATTTTTCACAGTGTCAGTTGTAATTTCCACATTTACAAAAATGTCTTACAATGTCAGTTGTGATTTTCACATTTGAAAGATTTTTCACAACGTCAATGGTAATTTCCACATTAAGAAAGATTTTTCACAGTGTCAGTTGTAATTTCCACATTAAGAAAGATTTCTCACGATGTCAGTTGTGATTTTCCCTGTTACAAAGATTTTTCACAATGTCTGTGGTGATTTCCACATTAACAAAGACTTTTTACAGTATCAGTTGTGATTTCTAGATTTGCAAAGCTCTCATTTCTGCTGTCTCATTTGTCAGCTGTCATTTCTGCTTTTACAAAGATTTCTTATTAAGTCAGGAGTGATTTTTATGTTTATGTGTAAATTTAGGTGTAAAAACAGGAGCAAACCCAAACCCCTTGGAAACCTCCTCACTGCCATGATGCCGCTCCTTCAGCGTCGTGATGGGGATGGAGCCCTTGGGTCTGGGAAGGGGAGGTGGAGCTCAGTGCTTGCAGAGCTGATGGTCACTGTGTGATAAAGTGATAATGCTAATAATCCCTGGGTCCTTTTTTGTTGGGTTTTTTTTTTCCCCCTTCTTTTTCTGCCTTTGAACTGAACACTTTGCCTGTCTCAGCTGTGGTTGCCTTTTTGAACTGTCAGTTTGGGGGGATTAGATGCATGTTTAGGCTGGGTGAACTCATGAATGAAAATATTTTCCTTGGCAGTTTTTAAAATGCTTCTCCCCCTGCTCCCCACCCCTCCTTTAAAGAGCTGAACCCTTTGGCAACGGTCTGCTTTTTGCCCAGATTACCACTGTCATTTTGGGAGGTCTTTCCCCGCAGAACAAACAATGGAATTTTAATAACACTGTGAAATAGATTCAGACCTACTTTATTTATGTTTTCTTTATTTATGCTTCAATACTTAGTACGCAGCTCCGGCAAAGGCAAATTGAAGCTTTGTATTACTTCAGAATGATGAATTAAGCTCCGGGAGATTTGCTTCCCCAGAAAAGGATATTTTGATTTGCTGCTTTGAACATGTCTTGGAAGAACAATAAATATCGGAGAAATTAAGAATAAAATGTAAAGAGAAACCCTTGGTAAAAATTGTAGATGCAGAGTAGAGAGGACATGGGAACATCTCCCTGATGGGGAAAGGCTGAGGGAGCTGGGTCTCTTGAGCTTGGAGAAAAGGAGACTGAGGGGTGACCTCATTAGTGTTGCTAAATGTGTGAGAGTCCTGTGCAGAGCAACAAGGATGATGAAGGAAGTAGAACACGTCCCTTTAAAGGAAAGGCTGAGGGAGCTGGGTCTCTTGAGCTTGGAGAAGAGGAGACCGAAGGGTGAACTCATTAATGTTGATAAATATGTGAGGGGTAGGTGTCAGGAAGATGGAGCCAGGCTCTTCTCAGTGTCATCCAATTATAGGACAAGGGGCAATGGATGTGAGCTGGAACAGAGGAGGTTCCACATCAATATGAGAAGGAACTTCTTTCCAGTGAAGGTGACAGAGGACTGTAAGTCGCTGCCCAGGGATGTTGTAGAGTCTCCTTCTCTGGAGACATTTAAAACCTGCCTGGCCATGTTCCTGTGTGACTTGGTCTAAGGGATCCTGCCATGGATGGACTGGATGATCTTTCAAGGTCCTTTCCAATCGCTAATGTTCTGTGATTCTATGATTCTGGTCTGTCTGAAGTGTTCAAACTAAGACCAGCTTTTGGTACCAGAGCAGACAGGAGCTGGTTAAGCTCCCAGTACCATCACCTCCAGCGCTCTGCTTGCAGAGCATCCTTCAAAATGATCTAACTTCTTATAGGAGCAAAGAAATCACACTGGCCTGCAAAACGACTTAGGAATCATCTCAAATGAAGCTCAAAGAAGCACCTAGTAAGGCTTTCACCTAAGTCTGATGCCTACCAAACTGAAATGAAGTAGTTTGTGTTTTGTACAAACTCTTCGCAGCAACTCTCAGGTTGAACATCAGCTTTTTCGTGTTGAGGATTGGATTGGCTGCAGTGACCAATATTCTACTTGATGATTAATCCCTTAATGTTGCCTCTATAGCTTTTCCCCCTCAAGAGATTTCTCTGTTGTTTTATTTTCCCTGAGTGTGCCCTTCATTCGTGATGCTCCATCCTCCTAACTTCCCAAGGCTGAGCAAGGAGCCGAGGGATGGAGATGCTCATGGATCATGTAGAACAAATGCGTTCCAGGGCTTTCAGTGTTAAACAGCTCTCTGTCAGATGAGCCATTGATATGCTGCTGCATTCAATTAAGATTGGTGGCATCTGCTATAGTAGCCAAAGGCATCAGTGCTGAGACTCTGGAGATAGACCTGACTGGGAGTGCACTGGGAGGAAGGGTCATGCTGTGGGAGCTGTGGTGAAAGAACAGGAATCAGAGTGTTTTGAAGGATGCTCTGAGTATTATTTGTGCCTTACTGGTTATGTCCTGCTTCACTGGAATGACTTTATGTAACTTTAGGACACACAGAGCACAACACACAGTTCCATCACGGCAGCCCAACAGCAGGTTGCTGAAATGAGCACAGCACTGCTGAACTTAAGTTGTCATTTTTCAGCTCAGACCTTGTCAGCGCTTGATGGCAATGCAGGCATCATCTCTCTTGTGGTGTAACCTGCCATTTGCTCTACTACACTGGCCAAACACTTTCTGAAAAGCCCCAAGTGACCTCCTGTGGTCTCACAGCCACTCATGCAGGAGCCAACACCTGTGACACTTTCACTTGGCTGCTGTGAGAGCAAAAGCAATGGAGTCCAACCATCTCACCACAGATACTGTAATTACTGAGCTTCTGTAAAACAGCATCTGCCAAGGATATTACAGCTGCTCTTTCATTTCCCTCCGCTTGTAAAAAGAAAGGTGAAGAAGCTGCAGGAACATGGCTGGTGTCCAGGAATGTGATAAAGATGCAAAGAAAAGCCTTCATGGGGGAATTAACCTCCTTGGCCACTTGCTGTAGCTCTACTTGCCTGGCTCAGAGATGCTGCTGCATGTGCACTGCACAGTTGTACCAGGTGCTCTTCCCCACTGCCTGAATCAATGGGAGGCAGTTATTGCTTATCCATGACCCTGCGTTAAAGCAAAGCAGTGTTTTGTCAACAAGAAAAAAAGACTGGTGGTGACTGAAGACTTTGGTCAAGAGTTTAACACCTTCTCCAGGCTAAGGAAATTGTCCTCACACCTCACAAGTCAGAGCAGCCAGAGGTGATAGTGTAGTTTTGAGTTTACTGAAACATCCATCAGTTAATTTTATCAGGCAGTACCATGATTTTTATTAGTTGAGCCAACAGCTTTGATTTGGATCACAGTTTGATCTTTGTTGATTTCTGGTCAGTGAGGTCAATCAATATTAAATCATCCTCACAGACTAAGTGTTTGCTTGGGATTGGGATCAGACCAAGAACAATGGCAATGCCCCTAATCTGCTTTCACTGGGCTCTCCTATACCCTCAAGATGTCATTCAGAGAAGGACATTTCCTGGCAGCAGTTCCTCGGTTCACTGTTGGAATGGAGGAACTGTTGGACTATGGACAAAACAAGGCTGTAATAGTTAGCACATGTGGGGACAATTAGTCTTCATCTGAGTGAGCACAAGTCTATTTTGCTTAATATTTCCCAATGATGGCACCTTACAACAAGTGTTCCAACCTGTAGTATTTATCTGTCCAGTGCTACTCTCTGGAGTTTCATTACTTTACGGCACAGGCTACGGCGATAGGATTAGAGCAAAAGATGAAGGTTCAACTCACACAACAGCCTGGGGCCGCATGGTTGTGAAAGAACCCCTAGAAAAATCAATCCTTTTGGGGTATGCTTGTTTTAGTTAATTTAATTCTCAGTAATTCAATTCATTAAAGAGGTTGTTCCTGCTTGAAAACTTGGTTTAACAATAAATCCATGCAAGAGGGTCGGCATAAATCACCATGGCTAATGTGAAGGTAGTTCACACATCTTTCCATTCACCAACCCAAGTGAGTTTTGCTCTGCTGTGGGAAGTCCAAGATCATTTTACTCTGCCCTGGTGAGACTGCACCTGGAATACTGTGTCCAGTTCTGGGCCCCTCACTTCCAGAAGGACACAGAACTGATGGAGAGAGTCCAGCGCAGAGCCACAAAGATGTTCACAGGGAGTAGAACACCTCCCTTATGAGGAAAGGCTGAGTGAGCTGGGTCTCTTGAGCTTGGAGGAAAGGAGACTGAGGGGTGACCTCATTAATGTTGAAAAATATGGAAAGGATGGACATCAGGAGGATGGAGCCAGGCTCTGTTCAGCTACACCCAATGATAGGACAAGGGGCAATGGGTGTGAGCTGGAGCAGAGGAGGTTCTGCATTAATCTAAGAAGGAACTTCCTCCCAGTGAGGGTGACAGAGCCCTGGATGGGGCTGCCCAGGGGGATTGTGGAGTCCCCTTTTCTGGAGATGTTTGAAAACCGCCTGGACGTGTTCCTGTGCGACTTGGTCTGGAGGATCCTGCTCTGGCAGGAGGATTGGACTGGATAGTCTTTCAAGGTCCCTTCCAATCCCCAAGGTTCTGTGATGGTCTATGGTTAATTTTTAAAACCTGGTAGTTTTCTCTTTCTCATTCTATTTATGTCCTTCCTCTGCTTTTCTTACTGATGTATTTCTGCAGCAGTATCGTTCTGCTGGGAGCTCACAAGTGCAAAACCAGAACCAAATAACCCCCAAATGGTTTAGCTTATTCCTCCTCATTTCTGAAAAACCATGGTTTATAGGGAAAAAGAGTTTCATTTGTCAGTCCTAATAAATACCGTTAAGAGAGACCTTCATGGCAGCCTACAGGGTACAAACACTGAACAACATTTGAAGACAAATAGCAGTATTTCAGAGGGGGCCAGGGCAAGCAGCTCCCTGTGCTGTTGCCCATAGTATCACTGCCATGGGTTCCTAAAAATCCTCTAATTCCTCTATTAGAATTTAGACTGGTTTTTTTTCCTTATGACTAGAAATTTCACAAAAGAAAAACTGCTCAAAAATTAACAGGAAGCCAATCTGGTCTTTGCTGTGGAGGAACTGTGGAGGGGAGCTGAAACAAAACTTCCTGAGAGCTGTGACTGCCATGTGCTGTGAGCAGGGAAATCAGGGAGAAAAGAGAAAAGAAAGAAAAAATAAGGTGAGTAAATAAAGTTGGGATAATTTTTGCGTATTCATTGAGCCTAATTGACTTGTCTTTTCTTCTGTTGATTCTGCTGTGGCAGGGGGATTGGACTGGATGATCTTTCAAGTTCCCCTCAAATCCCTAATATTCTATACTTCTGTGATTCTATGTGACACAGCTTGGACAACAGAGGTGCAGTTCTGCGGAGATGAGCCTCCCCTCTGAGCATCTATTTTTTGTCTCTGATAGTTCAAACGTTGCCACAAATTATTGATAAAATTATGTGAGGCCAGAACCTCAACCTTCCCCAAAATCAAGGTACTGCACCTCCTCCTGTTAGTGCCAGGAGGATGGAGTCAGACTCTTCAATGTCATCTAGTGATAGGACAAAGGGCAATGGGTGTGAGCTGGAACATAGGAGGTTCCATATGAATGTGAGGAGGAACTTCTTCACGGTGACGGGTGACGGAGCACTGGAACAGGCTGCCCGGGGGGGTTGTGGAGTCTCCTTCTCTGAAAATGTTTAAAACCTGTCTGGATGTGTTCCTGTGTGACTTGGTGTGGGTGATCCTGCTGTGTCAGAGGGATTGGACTAGATGATCTTTCAAGGTCTCTTCCGATCCCTAATGATTCTATGATTCTGTAAAAACATCAGAGGTAAAGATTTATGTTAAATACAGTGGAGACAATGAGAAATAAAGTTGGTGAGGTTTCTGCAATGATAAAAAAAACCCAAACCCTTCATCTGTTTTGCATTCACATATGGAACATATTCCTAGGGGAGAGTGAGCGACTTACTTCCAGGACACTCTTTCATCCTGGCAAATCAATGTACAGGCTATTAAAAGTCCATTTTTTCCATGAATGATAAGGATAATTACATCGCTCTTGCCATAAAACCTAGTGCTTATTAAATGTAAATATTTAACAACGATTAAAATACAGTTGAAGGGAAGTCTGTAGCTTTATTTTATATGCTCCCATCTGGGTTGCCTTTCCTAAACCGCTGCAGTTTTTTTGGAAGAGTGATTCAATTATTAATTTGAAGAGGGAGTAATGCCTCGGCGTGGCCCTTGCTCTAAGTTTAACTCCACACTCTCTGAATTCATGGAATTTAAGCTGAGTTTAGTCAATCAATGCACTATTGTATTTGTTGAGCTGCATCGAGGGGAAAGTGGCTTCACAGAATCACAGAATCGCAGAACATTAGGGGTTGGAAGGGATCATCCAGTCCAATCCCCCTGCCACTGCAGGATCCCCTAGACCAAATCGCATAGGAACATACCCAGACGGGTTTTAAACGTCTCCAGAGACTCCACAACCCCCTTGGGCAGCCCACCCCTAAGTGTCTTGTGTGCATCCAGTTTTGATATTGTTTTCCAGCTCCCCATCCTCCTTCTTTTATTTATTTCTGAAGGAAGTGAGGTGGTTCTTTATGTGGGTTCCTTCAATTTTCTCTTTGGCCTTTCTGGGGCTGCTTTAAAGCAGGATTCAATACAAGGTTCCAACCTGAGTTGCTGAGGAGGTGTATAGGGGAGATGATGCGTGCAGGCTGCTGATCCTGGGCATGGATCATGGCTGGACGTGCGGGACTGACCCTTCACAAAGTGACCTAAAAGGATTATTTCAGACAGGAATTCATGGGGAACCAAGGGGCTGCCAGGTCCAAAACATAAACTCTCGTATGGGAGTTTATTTCCCACAGTAATTTTCCCAAGTGAAAATCTCTCCTATAGAAGGTCCTTCCACAAGCTGAGTAAAGCATCCTGATAGATTTTAAGAGTTGAAGTTAAGTTTCCTAGAAAATTCTGCAGCCGAGTTAAAAATTGTATCGCAGGGATGTGAACTGTTGCACTGCTGTGGAACAGATTCAGTATTTCCAGGAAAGACACCACTCCCTGATAAATTTCTCTAAGTTCTTGCTATAATTTGTGCTCAGATGTGCTGGTTTCACCCCCGTTCCCTTTTGCAAACGATCCCTGACTGTTGCTTTTATTCTTAATTGTGCAAAGTTCAACCCCAGCCACAAGATCATTCAAAAAATTTGGAGTGAGTTTTTAATTTGCCTGGTCCCATAAGCAACAGCACCAAAGTCACTTTCTTGAAAGAGTGTTAACAGGATCAGTCCGCTGAGAACTCATTAAACCTCCTGATCCTGCAAAGAAGCAGGAGCTCAAGCCGCTGCGGAGTTTCTTGCAGTCGCCGGGTGCCCTTTATTGCAAGAATCACACTGAAAAAAAATCACCGCTTCTATAATAAAATCTAAAAAAAAATGGAGAGAGAGTAAAAAAATGCAGGAGCCCTGTCTGACCTGTTTAAAAATAATAAATAACTGCCCTAAATTTCTCATTTGGGACCCAGCCAGCCACGCAAAAGCCTAGCAAGGGCGAACATTTCAAGCATCTTTAGGTTTTTTACAGCCTCCTCCTTTCAGATTATTAAACTCCTTCAGCCACCCCGAGATGCTGCAATAGACAAAGGCTCAATGTGTGAGGGAGTCTTTTCGAACAGTTTTCTCCTAGAAGGGAAATTTCTCTTTAAATAAATCTCCCTCCTTCTATTGAAACTGGTACTTAAATATAAAACCCCGAAAGCGAAGCCGAGGAAGAGGCTATTTATTCCCGCAATAACACACGGCACATCGCCGTGCTGGGGTTACGTTCTGTGGGTTAAATTACATCTGATGAAAGGGAAATTAACTTAAGGCGGTGATTTTCCATGAGATAAAACTTTTGGAAAAAGAAAGGTTTCTCTTTGTGGCAAATAAATAGCATTAAAAGGAAAAAAGGACCTGGCGGTGTGGGCATCTTTAATTGCTTCTTTAATTAAACCGCTCAACTACATTTGGATTTGTTTCTTGATTACCTGCTGTGGCAGGGGAATTGGACTAGATGATCTTCCAAGGTCCCTTCCAATCTCTAATAATTCTATGATTCTATGACTAAAGATTCTTGTAGGTAAAAAAAAAAACAGTTGAAGTCAGAACGTGTGTTTGTTTGTTTTGACAACCGATGTGTTTTTCCCTATGGAGCAAACAGCACCTCTGGGATACAATAACAGCAGAATAACAGAGTGTTTTAGGGCTGCTCCTTTTGCTATTGAAGTCAACGGGGCCTGAGCCCTAAGGAGAGCAAGAACAAGCACATCTCATATGGATCACAGAATCACAGAACGTTAGGGATTGGAAGGGACCTCAAAAGATCAGCTAGTTCAATCCCCCTGTCACAGCAGGATCCCCTAGACCAAGTCGCACAGGAATGTGATAAAATAATTCGAGGTTATCAGATTGTTAGCATTTCTGAGCTGTTTTCACACACTCCTGAGATGTAATCCACAGTTAGATCTGCAGAAGGGAGGGGGTGCATGTGAGCTTTCATTGAAAACCACTGAACAGGTTACAATTTCACTGATAATATCAGGAACTCGCGGAAAATTATCGGTGCCTTGATAATGGCTCCTGTTAGTGTATTTTACTGACACAAGTGATTTCATCGGGGAAGGGACCTTTTGAGGTCCCTTCCAATACCTAATGACCTTGACAGATCGAGTCCAGTCCCCCTGCCAGAGCAGGATACAATGCACCTTTATTTTGATCCTGGATTCATGGGTTTATTACGAGCAGCTTCCATCAGTTCTAGTCTCGCAATGAAAAATGCTCAAACTATTTCTGCATTTGGAGAAATAACCTTTATTATTATTAATTATTTTTTTTTGTAAAAAGATGTTTAGGGTTATAGTTTTAAGCTCATGATTTCTCCCATCTTCTAAACCAGCCTCCTGGAGGTGCCTTAAATTTGAAGTATGAAATAAAAGCATCCATAGACTCCACACTGGAAATGAAAGAGCACGAGGCTGATTTCACAAGCATTTAAGAAGGGGAAATCAAAATCGCTTCCTTGCCTTTGTTTCCCTTGAAATTGAAAATTGCAATGGAAATTGTAAAATTGCCATTGAATTGAAAATGGAATTGAACATTGCGATGGAGATGTGAATTTAAAATCATATTGCAAAAGTGAATTGAAAATGCCAATGGAAATGTGAATTGAAAATTGCAAGGAAAATGTGAATTGAAAATCGCATTGCAAACATGAATTAAAAGTCATGCTGCAAATGAGAATTGAAAATTATGAGGTAAAATGTGAATCCAAAATCATATTACAAATGTGAATTAAAAATTACATTGCAAATATGAATTGAAAATTATTAGGCAAAATGTTAATTCAAAATCGTATTGCAAATGTGAATTGAAAATTATGAGGGAAAATATGAATTGAAAATCATATTGCAAATGTGAATTAAAAATGGAAATGTGAATTTAAAATTGCAGTGAAAATATGAATCAAAAATCATATTACAAATGTGAATTGAAAATTATGAAGGAAGTGAATTGAAAATTACGTTGCAAATATAAATTAAAAATTGCAATGCAAATGTGAATTGAAAATTGCAATGGAAATGTGAACCAAAAATCATACTGCAAATGTAAATTGAAAAGGGCAATGCAAAATGAAAATATGAATTAAAAAGCACAATGGAAATGTGAATTAAAAATCACCTTGCAAATGTGAATTGAAAATGGCACTGGAAATGTGAATTAAAAATTGCAATGCAATTGAGAGTGGAATCAAATGCAAACTTACAGTGCAATGCTCTGGTGTTAACCTCTACGCTTCGCTCTGACCGATGCTGCTTTCATCTCTTGCCGCACTGAAATACCAGCCTGCCGGCATTACCAGGTACTTCCAGTGTGGCTGGTAATTGCCCTTCCTATAATTCTATAATAGCAGATTTAGTGCAGAATAATTACGGGCGAGAGAGCATGGCAATTGCCTATAGAAGGAAAGGGCCTGATCCAAGCCCTTGAAAGCCATTCTGATTTTTTTTTTCCCTTCCCAAACACTGCATTTTCTGAGTGTTAAATAAATGTACAGCTGTTCCACAGCCTGTCGGTGAGATGATCCTGTGTGGATGCTCATCCAAACGTGAGCCTGGGGAGGGGGGCAAATGTGTTCCCGATGTGTTAAAACTCCCCCTCTGTGTTTTCTTATTTCACCAAGCGCTAGTGAAGGGGAATGTGTTTGATTCAGGGGGAAACTTTGCTGCAGAAAAGAGCAGACCTGCACTCCTTGTGCTGCTTTCTGTGTGTGGGACAAATTCACGGCTGCGAATACAGGATTTAGTGCAGAATTTGCTTTTTGATTGAATAAATCACGGAATCACAGAACATTAGAGATTGGAAGGGACCTCAAAAGATCATCTGGTCCAAGAATAAATCAATTGAATAAATTATTTACCCCCAAAACATTCCCACCTCCATGCTGTTGGCAGTGGGAGACATCAAAAAAACCCCAGATTTACCAACAGACTAGGGAATTCCTCGGGGCTACTAAAAAACCTCTCCTTTTTAAATTAGTTATTTAATCACTGTGCTGTCTGATTTCTTGCTGCACTTCGCAGCAGCCAAATGGTTTAATAGGCATTTTCCTCCAGTATGGCCCCTGATGTTTAGACTTTTCTGCAGCAAGACTTGGTCTCTGGGTTGGCGAGGGAGCCTGAGCCTCAGGCTCTGAACCCCGGGGCTCTCACACTGCTCCATTGCCTTTTTGCAGAAGGTTTTAGCCTCCGGCGCAGCACAACAAGGGACTACGGTGAGCACCGGCATCGAACCGGCCTCTTGACTCAAGTGGTTCTTGAAAAAACCCAGGGAATGCCTCTAAATGCAAACGTTAAAAGACCGATACTTTCATCTTACTGCATAGCCCCAAGTTCAGGGCTTAAAGCTGAAATCTGGCAGCTCCAGCTCCTGCTCGAGCTGCAGAGATTTCTGACAGGACCGAACGTGGCTCACGGCGGCACTAATCCCCTCTACAGCCTCTCTAATAGTGACACCTCCCCATACCACCCAGGCTCCCCCATCCCCAGGCTTGCGGCAGGAGGAGATAAGGCTCCCCTGAGCCCCTAATTGCTCCCATTTATTGCCTTGAGGAAATTTAGGAGAGGGCCCAGCCCAGGTCTTTCCTGTGTTTTGCTGTGAGACGAGAGCCACCGATTCCAGCGGCTGCCGCATCGGCCCCCGAATCTCACCGGCAAACCTAAAGGCGCTCCGTGCCTAGGGAGGGAGATTTTAGGAATCCGGATTTGCAATTTGCTGTAGAATTTGGCCCTAAAAATCCCATTGATGTAAACAGGGCTGCAGGTCAGCACCGAGCACAGAGCCCCGGATTAACGGCCGCTCACTGCCGCAGCAATTATCTCCTGGCAAAGCCAAACCCCTCCCTTGTTAAGTAGCTGTGGGGCTCTCCAGCCTCTCCCTTACACCTGTAAAATGCCACCAAACCAGATGACATTTTTTTTCTTCCTGGAGTTTCACAGTATTTTTGGAAAAGAAATGTTTCCAATCTCTGAAGAAGAGGTTGAGCGGAGCGGCTGGACCCCATGTTTACCGGGAGAATTAACAAGCATGGCAGTAAAACCCTGGGTAATGGTGGCTCTTGAAGAGCTACTTTTGCCTTGGAATTTGCTTTCATAAAAGCATAAAATTTTATGTAGAAACAAGATCTATAACCATCTGTGTAAAAGTGAGGGGGCTGAGTACCTCTGAGGATGATGAACTGGATTCTGTGCTGCTACTGCAGGACGGAGCTCGTATCAGGATGTGAACTCTGCGAGCAATTCAATATCACTTAATTCATGAGCTCTGTCTTTGCTGAGCATAAAATACGATTTTCTTGAATCGATTTATTAAATGACTTTGGTTTTGGACCCCAGTCTTCCCCTGACAGGCTTATTCGTAGCATTTTCTATTGGAAATCCAAGCAGGTTTGATTTATTTGTGCGAATATCATTTAAGAAATTAATTTTCTTTGCCTTTTTTTCTTCTTTTTTATAGGATTTTCATCAATTTCCTTCTTTCCATGACTGTCAGTCAGCAGGAGGACTAAGGTGCAGGAGAGGTAAAGTCATATATTGTTGTAAACTTGGAATAGAGGTGAAGGAGGAATGGTTTTGTGGAGTTTTGTGGAGTTTTGTGGAGTCCAGCTTAATCCTCATCTTCTCAGAGGAATGAAGCTTCTTCCTCAGATAGCTCCCCCCACCACTTCTCACTCCACAATTTAACAGTATCTGAAATTATACCACCATGCCCAGACAAAATCCCTCTCAACAGATTTACCTGAGTAAAGCTTGAAATATGGAGGATAACTGTTCCCTTCTTCAAACCCAGAGGAAATAGGGCAATTAATGATGCTGGGTAAAACTCCAAATTAACTTAAATCGGGGCAGGATTGGGAGGGGATAGGGGAACTTAGTTATCACCTCAGGCAAAAGCCTGGCTTCCCTGCAAAGAGCAGCTGCGGGAACTGATGGGATCACTCTGAATTTCTCCAACCCTTCTCATCTCACTGGGATCTATCAAGGGTGGGTGTCAGGAGAATGGAGCCAGGCTCTTCTCAATGTCATCTAGTGATAGGACAAGGGGCAGTGGGTGTGAGCTGAAACACAGGAGTTTCCATATAAATATCACAAGGAACAACTTCTCAGTGAAAGTGACAGAGCACTGGAACAGGCTGCCCAGGAGGGTTGTGGAGTCTCCTTCTCTGGAGATGTTTAAAACCTGCCTGGATATGTTCCTATATGACTGGATCTAGGTGATGCTGCTGTGGCAGGGGAATTGGACTGGATGATCTTTCGAGGTCGCTTCCAATCCCTGATGTTCTGTGCTCTGTGATTGGTGCTCTGTCCCTCAGCCTGGCTCTTGGTAGCCACTAGAAGGTGGCTGCTCTTTATAGGGTGGTGAACCCCAGCAGCCCATAGCTATGCAAAACATCCCCTCCCATTTTTTTTCCCCCACATAGGATGCTGCTGAGATGTTTCCCACAAGCTGCCTGTCTATCCATGCCTGTCCATTACATGAAGGTGAGTTATTCACTCGGCAACATAATGCTGGAGCAGAGCTCAGCACATTTGTGTGAGACCTACCCTCACAATATTCCTGTTACTATAGGAGCAAAATACATGTCAATATTTAGGGGATCCCCGTCCAAGTGCAAGAGACAGCTCTGGAAACACTAGGTGCCCGGAGCCAGGACGTGGGTGAAGACCCATGGAAAAGTCAGGCAGGTGAGGAACCCCCGTGGGTTTCGCGTGGGCTGAGATGTGTGATGCCAAATCGTGTTGGGTGGGACTGAGGTCTGGCTGCTCACAGGAATAATCCCACCAAAGCCCCGTAATAATGTTTGAAGGATCAGGAATGATTTAGGAGAAAGTTTCCCTGGGGTTTCTTTTGTTTCTTCTCAGTCTGGGAGTGATAGATGATGTCTGAGGGCCAGTCCTTGAGGATCTTGGGTGTTACAGACAGACAACTGCCGTAAAATCATCCCAACCCTACAGGTCTCTGAGCTTTACTCTTTCTTCAAGGTCTGATTTCATGTTTAGGGTGGTTGGAGAGAAGCTGTGGGAGGGCTCAAAGAGCCCTTCCCTTTCCAATGTCAATAAATAAGGTTTGGGGACCACTGCTTAACTGTTATTGGGGACATTTTAGCTCAGGAAAAGCACAACAAATCCCAAATCCTAAAGGTGCATCAGTTATAAAGGAAACATATAGAGCCTATGGGACGGGACAGGATTTACCTCCCTGCTCCAATGGACAGTGATGCTAAAACTTATGCTGAGTGTTTTAAATGGTACTTAGATGGCTTTTTCTTGCCTATCCCTGATTTTTAACTAGAGATAAATGGGTTGAAGTAATTTAGAGCACGGGGTTTCTTGTCTGGCATCAGCCAGTTGTCCCCATTCCTGTAGTTTATTCACTGTTCTGGAGAAAAGTAACAACCGCTGGCTGCCCACCAGCAATTGTTTGAGAAAACCAGCTATGGGCTGCACATTTTGGCTGTGTCCTAGTCCTTATATAAGCAAAAGGGGTTGTTTCTAAAACACTCTGCTGCTCCCAACCAGGCAGACAGATGGGATTTGTACTCATCAAGCAAATTCTGCCCTCCACGACATCCGCACAAGGGCTGCTGCCAAGTTTGCAGCCAGACGGTGCAAAGTTCTCCCACTTGGGAAGTGTGTGTGTGGAAGGGGGATGTTCTGGTCACTAGTGAAGTGCACTGGTATGGGGAGAGATCCTGAGTCCACACCCCGCCCCAAGTGTTCTCATGAGGCAACAGAAAGGAAAAGCTGTAAATCCTCCAGTGGCACAAACTGTCACTGAGTCTTCAGCCCCAAATCCCTCCAGCCCTCCTAAATGTCCAACTTATGGTTCTTCCTTTTTCAATGGCAAGGGGATTCCCACATGGGATGGGGGTCCCCACTTGAGATAGAGGTCCCCAGGGTGTCTTGTGGGACTCTGTTACAAACCCCTCCAGCCCTCCTCAATGGCCAACCTATAGTCGTTCCTTTTCAACGGGAAGGAGATTCCCATGTGGGATGGAGGTCCTCGGGGTATCCTGTGAAACCCCTTTACAAATCCCTCCAGCCCTCCTCAATGTCCAACCTATAGTTGTTCCTTTTCAATGGGAAGGGGGTTCCCACATGGGATGGAGGTCCTTGGGGTATCCTGTGGGCTGTGACCGATACGATACTCCATACCCACAGCAACCACTGCAACCATGGCCGATGCACTAGCACGTCCTGAAACTCCCCACGGCCAGTTCAGATGCAAACCCAACAATGGTGCACTGTCTGCAACCCTGTGTGCTGTGGGAAATGAAGAGAAGACAAATGGACTCTATTTTACAACATCAAGAATGTCACACCCTTTGGGTAATTCGTAACTAATAACTTAAATCCATTAACTCCCCCCCAACCTTCTCTAACACCCTGCTCCTGGACGGAGGCAAAGCTGTAAAAATTCGTGAAGGAGGCAGTGGCAGGCTGGCTGGGGTTACAAAATCTACACAAACCTGCTAGAAGTCACAGTTTTCTCCATGAAAGTCACGGCCATAACAAATACACCACACAGTTTGCTTTCTAATCCCTTCCCAAGGAGCTGCATTGTGTGGGGCTGAGCAGAACTTAACACTCAGCCAGGCTGGGAGGCAGTGAGGGGCAGAGAGGAGGATGCAGAGTCCCACAGAGGCTGCTGGGGGGACCCCAAAATGTCCTCGACATCTAGACCTGGGTTTGGCCAGTGCTGGGTGACGCAGGGCCAAGAGTTGACTGATCACAGCGGGGAACAAAAGCCCTGCCTGGAGGAAAGGGGCTCCTTTTCATTTCAGTTCGTTGTGTCAGGGAGAAATTGATGACTAAAAGCACATTTCTCTGATGTTGTCCATCATGCAAATAGTGGTGGGCAGGAGTCAATATGAACTTCAAACACACCTAACACAGGTGGCTCTGGCTTTTCAATGCTGAATGGCCACTGGCCAACAATTCACAGCACGGCATAAAGGAATCCTTGTGGTGAGCAGCCTTCCCTCTGTTTATATTTGTGATTCCAGAATGAAGCTATTCATGGGGGTGGAGATGAAGCTGCCCAGGTGAGCAACTTCCTGGAAGCCACAGCTCCTGCAGGAGCGTGACCAAAATCAACTGCAACGTGAATGTGGTGTGTGAGGTTGGACATCGTGAAGAACGCCCAGCGATTGGAGAGGTGGTGGAGGGCAGGATGCAGCCTACATGGCAGGAGATGCCCAGGATCCTGCTACCCCAGCATCCTCATTGGGAGGGGGGTGTCTCCATCATTGCCCGGGGGATTTTCATCCAGTGGTGGGTCACAGAACCACAGAATCATGCAACATTAGGGATTGGAAGGGACCTCGAAAGATCATCTAGTCCAATCCCCCTGACACAGCAGGATCACCTAGATCAAGTCACACAGGAACACATCCAGGTGGGTTTTAAATGTCTCCGGTGAAGGAGACTCCACTACCCCCCTGGGCAGCCCTTTCCAGGGCTCTGTCACCCTCACCATGAGGAAGATCCTTTTCATATTGATGCGGAACCTCCTCTGTTCCAGCTCACACACCTTGCCCCTTGTCCTATCATTGTGTGCCCCTGAGCAGAGCCTGGTTCCATCCTCCTGACACCCGCCCTTCACATGTTTATTAGCATGAATGAGGTCACCCCTCAGTCTCCTTTTTTCCAAGCTGAAGAGCCCCAGCTCCTTCAGCCTTTCCTCATAAGGGAGGTGTTCTACTTCCTTCATCTTCTTTGTTGCTCTGCTCTAGACTCTCTCCAGCAGTTCTGTGTCCTTCTTCTCCTTGTCCTGTGACCTATGTCCTGCCGACAGACCCACACTGACACACAGCAGGGGTGGAAAAAGTAAATCAGCGAGTGGCATTATGTTTCCTGATTTTCACAGGCAGCCGGTGCATTTTTCCAAAAACAGCAGCCTGAAATAAAATCCAAACCCTTCTCAGAAGGGGCTCAGTTGCTCTGCTTTTCTCCTATGAGGCAGTCGCAGCTTATCTCCAGGAAAACAGGCACGACCCCCGTTGCTCATACTTCATCCTTCAGCTATTTTGCTGTGAGCCGGTGCGTAGTTTTATGATTTTAATATATATTTTTGGATGAAGCAAATCCCATTCCAACATCATTTACTGGACATAAAAAAATCGGCTGCACTGTGTCCAAGGGAAAAAACCCCATACAGACTAAATATTTTGGTGTGTAGTCACTGAAATAACTGTAAAAGGGACTGTGTAAGCTGTTTGGGAAGTTTTCTTTCAGCTTATGCATGGAGAAATCTTTGCATACTATCAGAGTTGGGATTAATTTATCACCAAGGCCAGGAACTGTTCCCAACTGGAATTAGCCACACTAATGTCTGGAGCTGACAAGCACAGCTGCAGCAAGCTCACTCATGTTTATTATTGTACTTTCTCTTGTCTTTTAACAGTTCCTATGCTAATGGAAGGGTAGGAGCTGAAAATTGCTCATCTTTTGCTCTGTTGCAGCCATGAGCTCATTGAGACAATAAAGCACCTCAAGGGGTGGGGTTTAAGCTCCTGGTAGGGTCAGGAGAAGCTACAGAAAATAACTGTGCGATCCTCAGATCCAGCTGTTCTGTTGGAAAATGTCTGGAGGTTGAGTATGGAAGGTATCATTCAGTCACATCTCTCTGTTGCTCTGTTTTAAAGCCTCCTTTGATAACTGATCTGTAGGAAAGGCTGGAGATACAACTTCTGCTGAACAGGGAACATAGGCAACAAGGAAAGTGAAGAAGGAAACAGTATCTATCTATCTATCTATCTATCTATCTATCTATCATCTATCAATCTATCTATATATCTACCTACCTACTTATCTATTCATCTATTTATCTGTCTATCTACCTACTTGTCTCTTCATCTATCTATATCTATCTGCTTATCTGTCTATTTTTATATATCTATATTTATAATATATATTGCAAATAGAGAATCATAGAATCACAGGGTTGAAAGGGACCTCCAAAGGGCATCTAGTACAAGCCCCCTACAATAAGCAGTGCCATCACTCACCAGACCAGACTGCCTAGAGCCCCAGACAGACCGACAGACCGACCTTGAATGGCTCCAGGGTTGGGGTCTCCACCACCTCTCTGGGCAGCCTGTTCCAGGGATCTCCCACCCTCAGATTCAAAAACTTTTTCCTGATATCTGACCTAAATCTGCCCTTTTCCAGCTTCAAACCATGGCCCCTCATCCTATGGTTCCATGCCCTATTGAATGGTTCTTCCCCAGCCTTCTGACAGGCCTGATTTGAAATCTGGTGGGTAGCATGAGGGAATCAACTGAGGCAGCTGCCAGAGGTGGGATGTGGTGGCACCAAACTGTTTAATTTTCCTTGATGCTTGTGCAGGATGCTGCCTCCGAGAAGGAAATGCGCTAACAGCATGAAGACCTTATTCAATAAGAAGTTGCCATAAATCAAGTTATCGGCTGGGATGCGTTCAAACTCCTGTGCGATGCGTGGGGTATAATCTGGACCTCAGGGGTTACACTGCGGTTCTACCTTGGCTGTGAGCAAGCCTCTTCGCTTGGACTCACGGCCACATTAGTTCTTTAGGGCTTTGCTGTGGTGCAGACCTGTATCCCATGTTGTTTTCCCCATGGAAACAAGAACATAGGTCTGACAGATCTCACCTGCCGCAGGAGTTGGGAGACAGCCAGGAGCTCATCTGTTTCATCTGGAGCAGGGACTTGGAAGCAATTCCAGGTCCCATATTTTAGGCATCATGATAGGTCAGTAATGTGTTTTTATCCTTGGGTTCATCCTGAGCATCACAGGCAGACCAATTCGAGCTGGAATACGTCCAGATTATCTCTCCATTTACAGGAGAAAGCAGCCAGAGGCAGAGCAGCCCGTGCTGGTGAGTGCCAGATGTGGTGAATCCTTCAGGATCCTCATTTGGCTGCCATCCCTGATCCTGCCTGGCTGGACATGACCTGTGCAGTACCTGTCCGCTCAGCAGCAGGCTGGGACCCCACTCTGCCTCTCGCCATCCCTCCTGGCTCACTGCAGGGTTCTGGGAAGCCGCAGAAGTGGTGGGGAGAGGCATGGAGAGAGGACTGGATTGCAGAGGGGCAGAAGAGGAGGGAAGGGAATGGAGATTTCTCCTGGTGCTCGCACCCTCCAGATGCTCATCATAACCCTTGGGGTTTTTACCCAGCCCTGGAACTGTGCTGTCAGGCTGAAGGCAGGACCTGTGCGATCAGACTGGTTTTGAATCTCTGCTGCTCCCCCAGGTGGGAAAACCCAGAACTAACTCCAGAGCAGCCAGCAGAGGTTCTCCACTCGCCCAGCGAGCCAAGAGCTGAGAAAAGATTTCCCTGCCTGGTTTCTCTGACAAATCCATCTGACAAGGCTGTGTGTGTGTGTGTGTAAGCTTCTGAGTGAGCCAATGCTCCACTGAGTCCCTGCTTTCCCTCCTGGGTAACTGCAGTACCCCGGGTTAGCACCGATGGAGACCAGGATGCTCTAAGGATGTTGCTAATGAGCTCCTGTACCTGTAGCTCACCAGCAGTCCAGCTCAGCAGAGCTTAAAGGTGTGTTGTTTCACGGAATCACAGAACATTAGGGTTTGGAAGGGACCTTGAAAGATCGAAAGATCATCCAGTCCAATCCCCCTGACACAGCAGGATCACCTAAACCAAGTCACATAGGAACATGTCCAGGTGGGTTTTAAACATCTCCAGAGAAGGAGACTCCACAACCCCCCTGGGCAGCCCCTTCCAGTGCTCTATCACTCTCACTGAGACGAACTTCCTTCTCATATTGATGTGGAACCTCCTATGTTCCAGCTCACACCCATTGCCCCTTGTCCTGTTATTGGGTGCCCCTGAGCAGAGCCTGGCTCCATCCTCCTGACACCCACCTTTCACATCTTTATCAACATCAGTCTCCTTTTCTCCAAGCTCAAGAGATCCAGCTCACTCAGCCTTTCCTCATCAGGGAGATATTCCATTCCCTTAGTCATGTTTACAGTAATGGAAGAAGCAACAGGGGAAGGTACCAGCTCAAACAGGGAGAGGAGCAGGTTTTAAGAAGTTTTTTGGTTGATGTTTTTGCAGGAGAGCTCAAACAGGGAGGAGGGCTGAAGGCGTCTGGCAGAGCAAGAAGGAAAATAATTAAATGAGACGGTTGGTTAAGAAAACCTAATTGCCTTCTGACCTCTGCTTCTTGTCTCCCACCCTTCACTCTTGCACTTTGACGGGTCACTGCAGATATGTCACTGAGGTCATCTGGGTGCAGCCATGCAGGTTCCCACTCCCCAGTTGGCTGCAGGATTTGGGCAATTCTGTGCTCAGATGGGCAAACCTGCTGCATCTGCAGGGATTCTGCCTCTGGCTTCTCCTGCTTGTCAGTGCCAAAACCAAAGCAGCAGCAGCAGAGCAAATGAATCAGGGGTTTGGGTTCTTGCTTTCATCATTAAGCCTTGCAGTGAGCTTGTGCAGCATCTTTCTGTGCATTTCCAGTAAGCAGTGAACACCTTGGGCTGCCTTTTCCTTTCCTGGGTTGGCCCACTGGGCTGGGGTACATGGCAATGGGTGACCCCTGAGTCTCTGAGTTGTGCTGCCAGGAAGGAGATGGTATCATGCCAATTAGAGCAAAGCCCTGGTGCTGTTTTGCTGCAGCCTCTCCTTTTGCTGAGCCGCTCTCCTCCAGTTATTTTCATTTCAGCTCCATGCCAAGTTGAAGGCTTGAAGGGCTTTTCTGCAGTGACCTCTAAATCCCTTCGCTGGTCAATATGATGCATCACCATGCAGTATAATATCCTTCTGTCTGGGCTTGCTGGCCCCAGACTTATTATTTTATGTTTCTGTACATTAAACTGCATTTTCCATTCACTGGCCCAGGCAACCAGTGGATTCAAATCCCTTGTTCCTCGTTATTTGTTCCCTCTCCCTCCAATTTTGTGCCCTCCACAAGAGTTGGACAGCCTGTGGGGGTATTTCCATGCGAGTCATTTGCAGGTATTACAAATGAGGGAAGTCCCTTGGTGTTCTCATTTGTGGAGCCTTTGCAGTACAGGATTACCCTCCGCGAGGAGGACGTAGGGCTTTGGCAGCGTGACTAGAGGATATTAATAGGTACCTCTTGGTGCAGATCCCGACCTTGCTGCTGTCAGGGTGTATTTCTTACCTTTGCGCAGATGAAGGGTGCAAATCAGAGCAAGGGCTCGTGCCTTCTGCTAAAATTCCTCTGGAGGGTAAGGTCTGCGTGAAACAGAAACAGGGGAGAGAGAGTCAGGCTTTGGGAACAGCAGCTGGTTAGGGAGTAGGAGCTTGCCTGGGAAACCAGGAATCTGAGGCACCTGAACTAATGCAAAGGGGAACTTGGATGGGAAACACGGACAAGCATAGAGAGGAAGGATTTTCCTTATATCAGTTGTATCTTTGACCCTACCATGTGCATCACTATCAGCTTTCAGCCCCACTACCTGGTCTTCTAGCAGGCTCTCACAGAATCACAGAACATTAGGGATTGGAAGGGACCTTGAAAGGTCATCTAGTCCAATCCCCTTGCCACAGCAGGATCACCTAGACCAAGTCACACAAGAACACATCCAGGCGGGTTTTAAGTGTCTCCAGAGAAGGAGACTCCACACCCTCCCTGGGCAGCTCCTTCCAGTGCTCTGTCACCCTCACTGTGAAGAATCTCCTTCTGATATTTACACGGAACCTTCTCTGTTCCAGTCTACACCCGTTGCCCCTTGTCCTGTTGCTGTTGAAAACACTGACCTGCAAGCCCCAAAGCTGCGAGACTGACTGGAGTTATTTAATCTAACTGGACTGACCCCAGCCCAGTGCTACTGCAGTAGTTAATCTGGTCACCAAACCGTGTTGATGGTACAGACTGGGTTCACAGAATCACAGAACATTAGGGGTTGGAAGGGACCTCAAAAGATCATCCAAGTCCAATCCCCCTGCCCCAGCAGGATCCCCTAGATCCAGTCGCACACGAACACATCAAGCCCAGATTCCTTATGGATATTTACAGCCTCCTCGGTGCCACTAAAGACAACAAAAATGCCCCCCCTCCACTGAGCAGGTTTTATTAACCAAGTGTTTTTGTTCGAGGCCAGGCTGTGCTCAGTTGTTTTATCACTGTTTATTCCTGTCTTTCACAGCCTTTATCAGTTATCCCCATCAGACCTGGGAGCACTGAGGGCTGAGTCACACAAATAGGGTTTTATCTGCAGCTGAATCTATAATCAGGCAACAAAACCCCCCTCATCTCGGTTCTATTTAGAGTCCCAAGTCAGGCTCTTAAAGAAAAAGGGACTTCACAAAGGAATTCCAGTAATTATCCTCTCCCCTCCATCCCCCAGATGTTGTTTTGTAGGACAGAGGTACCTGTGGATAGATGAAGAGAGCTCTCGGAGCCGCCGTCTCTTTCATGCAAGACTTTTAGGAAAGTGAACTTTAACTTTTCAACTTCCCTATGAAAAACAGATCCATGTTAAGTTTGATACCGTTCGCCTCGGGATGATCTCAGCTCTTAAAATATGATGGTTTTAGTCGGATTAAGAGCCTATATTGTTGCTGAAGAGAAATAAGGGTGCCTCTTTAATTGCGGCTCAAATCTACCTAACAATTGCCACA
The DNA here is from genome assembly GCA_028565055.1 of Phoeniculus purpureus. NCBI lineage: Eukaryota > Metazoa > Chordata > Aves > Bucerotiformes > Phoeniculidae > Phoeniculus > Phoeniculus purpureus. The sequence continues at coordinate 11,207,579 of JAOXOE010000765.1, read as the reverse complement.
TGTTGAGCAAGATTTAAGAGTTATTAAATATGAAAGGCACTATTGCTCCTCCAACATGAGCAGCCTTTGTTTTTCAAACCTGGAAAGCACTCAGCTGGACGAAAATGGAAAAGAAACAAACCAAAAGCCCTCCTGCAAAGCTGGGATCCAAGGAGGGACGGTCGTGTTCTGGTGCAGGGCGAGGTGGAGCGATGCGTTTCTGCAGCAGCATCTGCTGCCTTCGCTGGAACTGACTCAGGAAGGTCTGGTAATCTTATTGCTAGGACATCTCAGTCAGGGCTTTGTTGCCTCCTGTTATGTGAGATTGTTTACAATGAGGGCTGATAACTTGACCAGAGCAAAGACACAGAATCAAAGAATCCCAGAACATCAGGGATTGGAAGGGACCTTGAAAGATCATCCAGTCCTAAGGGCATCTCTCTGTGAAATCTTAATTCAGTCTTTTGGTTGGGGTTTTTTTTAATCCCTATTATTTGTATGATGAAGAAGCATCCTGAAAATTGTAGTGGTTTGACTTTCTGTTGTAAGTCTGAGTAGATCTGGAACAACTTAAGCCCAACCACAGTGCTGGCTGGGATCAGCTCTTGGGGGAAAACCCTCAGCAGAGATGGTCTAAACCCAAGGCCCCATGTCCCTGATGCCCTGGAGTGTGGAGCAGCAAGAACAGGGGTGACAGTTGCCATACAGCACAGTGTTTGCTATATTGCTGTTGTATTCAATGTGTCCACACTGCCCACGTCTTCCCGGAGCAAACCCACCAGTTCATCAAGCATCACTGTTGATGCCATTGTTTTGGGTCCCTTGGCTTTGTAAACCTGAGCCCAGGTCCCATCCCCAGGGTAGGCAGAAGCCAGCAGGCAGGGCAGACCCTGCACCTTCTCAGCTGCTGGGAAGGAGTTTTCAGTAGAGCGATGCTCAGGGTTCTCACTCTGCCTAGGAGCTCCTGCAGGAATGGAGCTGGTTTGGAGAGCTCTCTACTAGCTTTGTTTCCCTCCGTGCTGGAAGCCACTCTTCGCTGTTTAGGACACTGATTCCCGCGGTAGCTCTGCTGGCTGAACGCCAGAGCCCTGACACTGGTCTGGAAGGATCTTCAAAGGGGAGCTCCCTCTCCTTTCCCAGCTGCGCTCAGCCAAGGGCATTCAAGGGGTGATCATCCGCGTGAAGTTTCCACCGGCTCTGCCGTGGTTTTTGCTTCTTTTCACATTAGGCACAAAACCTCCTGTGGGCAGAAGCTCTGCTGGGCTGTGGTGCCTCTCTGGGAACAGCCTGAATGACTTGTGCTATCAACTCCAGTCCCAAAGGAACAAGCCAGCACGTCAACTCGACTAACCAAGACCTCACCACGCAGCTGGGTAGGAGGCAAGAGCCGTCAGCAAACAGGTCAAGGCAGTACGGGCTGTTTTTATAAATCATCTGTCACAATCTGTGGGGTCAGATGGAGAGTTACAGCTCCTGTCCTGAAAGAAAAAGGAAAAAGAAAAAGCTAAACCGTGACTTCCAGAGGTCAGTGATTAAATTTCTTGTCAGATGTCCGTCCTATACTCCCTTTCCATTGCTCTAGACAGCATTTCAGGGAGATCTTCAGCCTCTGGCAGCAGGGTTTGGAAGCGTTGGTAATGCAGATTTCATACAATGCATTATTCATTTCTTTAGGGCTCTGTTCAGCAAGGTAGGATGGGATAGTTTAGGGCAGGGGCCACTGCAGATCTCTGCAGTCTGGCAGGAGGACTGGGCTGAGCCTCTCCGGTTACAAAGGAAAAGCAATTTTCATTTTCCCTCCTGCTCAGCAGAGTGAAACCCAGCTCCTAATTTTAAGCGAAGGAATCACAATGGTGGGGTTTTTCTTGTCTGGTCTCAGACACACCCCTGTAAATCTGGAGATGCTTACAGAGCTGGGAGCACGGTTTCCTCGTTGGCAAGACGCAAGAAAAGGGAAAGCAATTGGCTTCGTACCATGTTTTTAATCTTCCCTTTCTGTAGGGCCAACAGAAGCCATTTATCCCTCCGAGCATCTTGTCCTGGCTCATTATTGTCCCCCAAGATCTCTGCTGGGGAATGCTCTTGCAGCACGTTCGCCAGCTGCTTTCCAACCGTGGTATCAGCCTCTTCCTTCTCCCCCAGCTCTCTGATTGCGGACCAGCCTCCTGTTTGTGCCAAACATCAGGCTAGCTGCTGTCTGAGTCACAGAATCACAGACCATTAGGGATTGGAGGAGACCTCAAAAGATCATCCAGTTCATTCCCCTGCCAGAGCAGGATCACCTAGATCAAGTCACACAGGACCATATCCAGGTGGGTTTCAAACGTCTCCAGAGAAGGAGTCCTGGCTGAAAGGATGCAAAGTTTGAAGAAGCTGGTGGAGATGCCAACACTTTCCACAGCCTAAAATGTCTCCAATGAATTACAGTTTGTGCTTACAAGGCAAAATGAAAGCCCTTCCTTCTTGCAGTAGGTGGAAGCATTGTTTAGATAAGAGATTGCTTGATCTGCTTGTGAGACTGCACCCTGAGCACTAGGTCTAGTTTGGGGCACCAGAGGATCACAAGGACATTGAGGGGCTGGAGTGGGGCCAGAGAAGGGCAACAAGGCTGGGAAGAGGGCTGGAAAACAGGCCCGGTGGAGAGCAGCTGAGAGAACTGGGATTATTGAGTCTAGATAAGAGGAGGCTGAGAGGAAACCTCCTTGCTCCCTACAGCTACCTCAAAGGAGGTTGTAGTGACACTGGTGCTGGTCTTTTCTCTCAAATTCCTAATTCAAGGTGAAATGGCCTCAAATTGCATCAGGGAAGGTTTAGATTGGATCTTAGGAAGCAGTTCTTTGCTGAGAGAGTGGTTGGGCACTGGACCAGGCTGCCCAGACAGGTGATGGAGTCCCCATCCCTGCAGGTGTTTAAAAAAAGAGTAGCTAGAGCACTTGAGGCCGTGGTCTAGGGGTTAGGGAGCTGTTGGGGTGAGGGCTGGACTTGATGATCCTGGAGCTCCTTTCCAGTCATGATGATTCGATGATTCTATGATGCACCAGAATGTCTGGCAGTGCATCCAGGGCTGGCTGATGCCATTTCACAGAATCACAGAACATCAAGGATTGGAAGGGACCTCAAAAGATCATCCAGTCTAATCCCCCTGCCACAGCAGGATCCCCTAGATCCAGTCACACAGGAACATGGCCAGGAGGCTTTTAAACATCTCTAGAGAAGGAGACTCCACAACTCCCCTGGGCAGCCCCTTCCAGGGCTCTCTCATCCTCAATGAGAAGTTGTTCCTTCTCATATTGATGTGGAACCTCCTCTGTTCCAGCTCACACCCCTTGCCCCTTGTCCTATCACTAGATGACATTTTGAGCATGAGGACCAGTTTTGATGATTCTATGATTGCAGTTGGGATTCCTGGGTTCATCCATTGTCCATTCTTCTGGGGTTCCTTTACTTGCACTTTCTCAGGTGTGAATACGATGCTGTGGCTATTTCTTTGACCAACTACACCAACACTCAGCACAAACCTAAACCTTTGTTCCTTTATCCAACCCCATGATAGAAAACTGGAAGCAAGATCCCTTGACTAATCACCACAGGAAAGGGATCAATCCGAGCGTTCAGGGAATAAACCAACGTTCCTGAACTTTCCATCTTTGGCTCCACCCTTTCCCCGACAATGGAGCACATTGCCAGTCGTCGCTCTAACAATTGTGCAGGGGGGGGATTGGCTTTTGTTTCTTCTTCTTTTCTCTTCTCCTTCCTTTTTTTTTTTTAAAAAACCCCCAACTTTAAAACTTTTCTTTATTGTGAAATTCCGACTTCCAGCTGACCCTTGAGTAATTGGTTTTGTTGCAAGGGTTATTTGAGGTCTAAATGAGCCCGATGACATCTGTTTAATTTTAGATGCTTGGAAAATGTCCTGAAATTAATGAAACCCAAATGTAGGAGCAACTAATAGAACAATTTTATTTGTTAAAAAAAAAAAGAATTCAGAACATGTCGAGGAAACAAAAGAGGTGGATGGGATTTGTTGCTGTTTAAATTGTACTTATTATATTACATTTCAGTGCAAATGCCCTCTCGACCTTCCACAGTTCGCTCGATTTCCTCGTCAGGCTCCTTCCAGCTAATTTGCTTCGACATAAACGAAAAGGAAAAGAACCCGAGAATCAAAATGCAGTCATCCAATATTTGGGGGTCTCGGTGCTGATTATAGCCAGATACAAAGAAGAATGAATGGAACTTGCTAAAAGCAGGAGCATGTTATTAATTCTTCATGAATATTTGGATGGTCATGGGAAACGTACGAAGCCACACAAATCTCAGACGTGTCACAAAATGTAGCCAGAGTGCTCGGTCCTGTTAAAAATGGGGAGCTGAAACGCACCATTTGCCTTGTTCCTCTTCAGCGAGCGTTTGTCCACCTCTTTGGGCTGCAGAAATGTGAGGTGGCTTTGGCGAGCAATCACAAATCATGAGTGAGGAAAGGTGATTGATCCCTTTTATGCCCTAGAAATAATCTTTCAAACAGAATGCTTAGCCAGAGGAATTACCGAGGCATCACCGCTCATCCAGGAGGCAATTTCCACTAACATTTGTACCCTCAGTGCAACTGGGGTGCTCTTGAATTGTTCAGTTATTCCCTTTAACTTGAAACACACTAAAGTAGTAGAAATTACAGGTTATGGGATGTGTATGCACACAGAGAATCCAGCAAATATTTGAATAGAACAGAATGAAATCACACACAGAACATTAGGGATTGGAATGGACCTCAACGATCATCTAGTCCAAACATAGAATCATAGAACCATAGAGTCATTGGGGATTGGAAGGGACCTCAAAAGGTCATCTAGTCCAATCCCCCTGCCACAGCAGGATCCCCTAGACCAAGTCACACACTAAGTGGGTTTGAAACCTCTCCAGAGAAGGAGACTCTACAACCCCCCTGGGCAACCCCTTCCAGGGCTCTGTCATCCTCACCATGAAGAGATTCATTCTTCTATTCATGTGGAACCTCCACTGTTCCATTTCACACCCATTGCTACTTGTCCAGTCATTAGATGCCACTGAGCAGAGCCTGGCTCCATCATCCTGACACTCACCCTTTCCATATTGATCAACATTCATGGGGTCACCCCTCAGTCTCCTTTCCAAGCTCAAGAGCCCCAGCTCCCTCAGCCTTTCCTCATCAGGGAGATGCTC
>JAOXOE010000765.1:11177118-11202301 GCA_028565055.1 Phoeniculus purpureus | reverse complement strand
ACACCTCCCCAAGCCTGTAGCACTGCATGGGGTTGTTGTGGCCCAAGTGCAGGACCTGGCACTTGGCCTTATTGAAGTCCTGTTAGACTCCAGGAAAAATCCCGTTGCAAAGAAATGCAGGTAAAAATAAGACCTGAAAATCACTGATACCTACCACTTACATCTAAATAATGATGATTCTGGTAGCAAACATGTAACTACAGTTCTGGCACTGAGATTTTCACTATGGCAAAGCAACATGTTAACGGCATTGCTAATCAGCATGTGCAGCCAAACAGAAACTCAGCTCAGTGTTACTCAACTTGATGTGTTTTTTTAATATAGTGTTTCATAAATAACTTTAGGAAGTGAATCTGATGATGATAATAATTATACTGCTGCTGTATGCAGCTAAAGACTTCTTCCAATAAGAATAACAAATAACCTGCTGGAAAATCTCTAAGAGCTCCCCATGCCTGCCTACACTAATAATACAGTAGTGCTTTGTGTGTACGTAGCCTTTTAGAAGGCACTTTCATCTTAATTATCTAATTAAGCCTTACAATTCTCTTTGAAAGTAAGTAGGTATGATTATATGTATTTTATGGAGGTGGAAACTGAAAAATAAAGGATTGGTGCAATTACATCTAATGTTACAGATCTTGCTGGAGTGTTTAGGTGGGAGCACAAGCAACCAAAGTTCCCCTTTAGGGACCAGAGAGATCAGGACTCACCAGAGGGTGATTTCACTGACCCAAGCACTGCCTGACTTCAGTGGGATTGCCTTCTGGGAGCACTGGTGTGTTAGGTCTGAGCTCAATATCTGTCATGCTTTACTGCCTGAAATTTGGGTAAAACGCCCCCAAAGGCAAATCAGTAAAGCTCCCAAACGTGTTTATAGCAGTGGTCCAGTCTCTACATCATTTTTACCATCTTTCTCAGTTGGCAAAGGTCCAGCACTTGTAAGGGCCACTTGCATTGCAGATTGCCTGCAGCTTCTTAGGACTGCAGCCGTTAATACCCAACGGCATTCAAATGGCCTCTCACGTTTACCCGCCGTGTTGTGGGATTGCATCTTGAGTCCTTATGTGTAGAAAGATTGAGGAGATGGGAAACGAGGATTCTTTCACTCTTGGCTTTCAGATGTGCCCAATCATCCATGCCTGTCTGCAAAGATCTGTCTGTGAGCAGCAAAGGATCTCTATGGGGCCAAAGGGCTTGTTAATACTGCAGGCTCTGGGCTCACTTCAATACAGGTTGAGCTCATTTCAGCAAGATGCCTCAGGCAGTGCTATGGTGTGTATTTAGTGGTGTAAAACTTGGCAGGGAAAAGCATCTCTACCCTTCCTCCTCCTGCCTGGCAAACAGCACCCGCCCCAGCTGGCTCGCTGCACTGTTTGTGGTGTTTTGAAGCAACTTGTATAAGCATCTGTGAAAGTGTTAGTGCGTAGTCACTGACAAAGTTCCCAAATGAGTGGAAAGACACCGTAGGATCGGTGATGCTTAACACAAGAAACACGTTCCGTAGATGGTAGTTAATAGTGCTGTCTCTTTAACGGAGCAGTCTGCAACCTTTAATGGGCTGCAGGAATGGCACTGAAGGAGCGCACACCATAGGCAGTGTCTTTGCCCTTCTTACTGTTTTGATGGAAAGTTCTCGTTTTTCCGTGGCTGTGGGTAGCACTGGAAGATCTTACAGACAAAGTACAAGTTGTGGGCTACTGCTTTAATAGCTGTATTTCCTCTGACTTTCCTGTGCCAAGTCAATAAATAATTCATCAAGTGATTGTGGCTGATAGAGCTTTCTTCTGTGCTTCCAGTGACTCAGATATTACTTTTATCTTTTCTAAGTCCTAATGCAGAGTTAGGGAGTGACTCCTTTTGTTCGTTGGAAGCCACAGCACTGGAAATTTGAGGCTTGGATGCTTAAGCAAAAGTTACAATCAACTTAATCAGGCTGTGGTTAACTCTAGAAAGAGCGATGATGGAGGAGGTCCAGAGTCACGTCCGTCAGCGTCCAAGAGAAACCACTGTATCTGAGAGCAAATAACTTGTCATGGAGGATTCAGGCTGTGAACAGTGGTGACTCCATCCATTGAGGTACCACCATCCCCTCCAGCAGGAGATTTGTGGCAGTAGTGCTTTCAGCTGCAACTGCTAAATCTACCTGTGCTGATAAATCAGTGCCCTTCGTTACAGCCGCCACGGTCTCGGCCATCACAGCAGTGCCACCATGAGAAGCACAGGGTTGTGGGCTGAGAGGGATGTCATGCACCAGGAAACAGGCCATTTAATGGCAGCACTTGAACCTGCCAAGGACTTTTTTTACCCACGTTGGACTGTTTCCAGTGAAGAAAAAGAGAATTTTATAACGCTTTTATGTTTCAGACGAGCAGGCGAGTCTTAGAGGAGGGGTCTATTGCAGGGGTTATTAGTATTTGCTGTTCTCCTGGAGACTTCAAGGGAAGTATGTGCAAAGCTGAAAAGATAGCAGAGCTTTTCAGTTCCCTTTCAGCTTCTTGCTGCAGGGGAAACCGCAAGGACTTTCTTCTTATTTTGACTGCTGTAATGATGTGCTGTACTATTGAGCTTCCAGGTCTGGCTGACATGGATCAATTATTTGAGTCTGATGGGCCACCTGCTCAGGGAACTTCTGTAGTATTTATAAAAGACCTGGCAGTGCTTTCCTGGCAGGATATGCTTTTATATTCCCTCCTGTGGAAGTGCTGTCCAGGCTGAATTCTAAAATGAATCGTTGCCATGCTGGCAATGGGATGTTGCTGGGTTTTCAAGTACCGCGGTACGTACTACCGGATAGATAATTAGCTGAAGGTGTGTGATGACACTTGGGAGCAAAACTGTATTCTGCACATGAAGGCTTCTTTGTGTTGGAAGCGCTCGTGTACGTGTCAATACGTTATAACTTGTGGATTATTGCAGGGTATCATCTAGAGCTTATGGGTGGTAGCGTCAGTTGGGAGAGGCATGTTTTGGCAACAACTCAGCCACCTTTTACCAACACACTGCCCATGTGAAAAACCACCCCTGCTTCTCATCAGACCCCTCTACTGTTCACCTGCAGCAGGGGAAGCACATTTGGCTGCAGAAAAGGAACTTGCAGTGACATCTTCCTTAGAAGAGGAAGTGCTTTTGTTTCTGTTGTACTTTCTGTGTGGTCAGCGAGGTGAGGGAGAACATAGAGTGTGGAATTGGGAATCTAACCAATTGTTCTTCCCAAGACTTCTGTAATAGTGTTTTTAATTGCTGAAGAATAATTTCTTACAGTTCCCCAACACATTAGACATCCACAGGCACGGAAATTCTTCAGTGCTTTTCTTGCCATGACGAGAGTTTGATTGCCATCCTTTTCCTACAGAGTTTTACTGACAATGGCATATGGGTATATAAAATATTTTCATTGAAACAGCTGGTTACTTTAATCAAGAGAGACAGCACTTGGAGATTAGTTTCATTAATTTGAATAACAGCTATTAGTTGTTTTGTCATCTTTTTGGAGTGTGCCTGCTTTGTGCTTTTTGTCTTTTCAACATTCAGTCGTGTAAAAGATTGCGTTTTGATTCCTCTGAGCAACCTTATGCCTGGGAGACCCTTTGCAGGGTGCCTTGCCTGCACAAGGCGTAGTGGCAGGTGTGGAAAACATCCCCGAATGTTTCAGTTGTCTCATTAAGCGAGATATTTGTACTCCTGAAGCTGCAGCATGTGGAGATCAGAGTCCTCTAAAACACGAAAGTGGAAATATTTATAGGTTTAGGTGGGTTTTTTCTGACTTGTTCGGCTTCACTTCAAAGAAAATGGAGAAGTATATCTAATGTATGTATTGATGGTTCCTTGTTATTTTCCTGGGGAAAGAAAGCAGTGTGACCAGATTCCATTTTGGCTGCACAGTGTTAAATCAGCGCAGACCTGAAACCACGTTAGTATTCCTGACATTTCATCAAAGCGCTGATTTGGCAGCTCTTGACATTTGGATCAGTGACTAAACTTGTTTTCCTGTTGATAGCAAGTCATCTGCAGTTAGAGCAAAACATGGCTCCTAGACCTAACAGATCGTCCTTTGCATTGAAAATAAATCCTAACATTACAAGGTCATTCGAGAGCTGTCACTTGGAAAAAGATTTTGCTCTTAATCCTTATCCAGGTTGGTACTTCTTTGCATTTCTGTGGCCTTTATTTGAGGATCTGAAAGTGCTTTATAAATATTAGATAGTATTAGATAACCTCACTGCTGAGTTTGAGTAAAACAGTATTTCCTTCATTCAAGTACTTTCAACTTGGAGAAATTAAGTGACTTCCCCAAGGGAATCTGTGGTAGAGATCTGGATGAAGTTTATGCCAGGTTGGCCTTGCTGTATTGTGGTACTTTATTAAAAGGATGGTTTAACTGGTTCTACTGATTTCAAACTGAAACAGAATACACTTATGCTTTGTAAACAAGCTCAGGAACTGACAGGAGGAAGAGATTATTACTACTAAAGTCAGAGGACAGTATGTTGGGATTTTTCAGAATACGCAGAAAGGGTGAGACCATCCATTTGCTCTTCTTGCCACCCAAACCCTGGTTGCTGAACATGAGCAGTGTGTTGTTTACTTAAGTCCATTAAGGGCGTTATAATCCTTATTTGCAGCACCAAGGGCCGTTGTCCTAACACAGGCACCTATCTCGGACATTTCTGGAGAGCCCGAGGAATGACATTTCATCATTCCCCTGCTTAGCTCCCTTTTTAACTTTGTGCAGAGGCAGAAAAAGATCCTGAAGAGGCTAATTTTATTAATTGTGTGAGTCTGATCTCACATACGATTGTCTGCATAGTAGTTGTATTATATCTACTCTTCTGGCTTCACATTAATCAGCCTCCTTTTTGATGCCTGATTGGCAATTTTGCAATATGGGATAGGATTCAGCTCAGCAGGGTTCATGGGCTTGGAGCGAACGGTTCCTCTCAGCATGAACTTCTCTCTTCTGTAATATATCACTTTTGCATCAGCAATTCTCTACGTGACCTCTTTGCTTTTGATTTCCTATTTGCAATATCAGCTTTTCCAGACAAAATCAATGATGAGCAGTATAATTAATTTTTACATGTTTTAATTAAATTTGTAGCTACTGCAATACTTTTCATTATCTTAGTGTGATCTCTTGCTGCAACCAAACATTACATTGAAAAACCTGTTGATTTAAGAAGTCCCTTGCAAGTTGTTAAACTAATTAAAGTTCAGTGATGCAAAGTGAAGATACCAGATACTGCACAGAGAAATGTCAGGTAGAGCAAGGTATTTAGAAGGTCTCAGGAGCCTACAACAGCTTGGGGCAGATTCTGTCAGTCCTACAGTGGTTTGTGTCTCTTTTTGTCATCCTTCTGATAGCTGATGCCATTCTCAAATAGCTGTAAGGTAGTACAGTGGGTCCCTTGGTGAGATCTGCAGCCCCCATGATGCTTATGCAGATCCGTGTGACTAAGAGTGTGCCAGAGGGACAAGAGGGCACTGAGAGAGAGAAAGAGGGGCCTGAAGCTGATTAAATCTATCTGTGACATTTTCTTGGGGCAGTTCTGTTTCCTGGGCCTGGAAGCTGATGCTGGGTAGTGGGACATAACGCAGCATGACCAGAGCTGGTGGGTTTCCAGTGCAGGGTAGCAAGTGCTGTTTTCATTGGACACCAAACTGGAACTTGCTGGTAGAAGATGCTGTTATCCTAGTCTCAAGGCTGAACGGCACATTGATGTCTTTATCTGAGCCTGCAGGTTGAACTGAGATCACCCGTAGGGGTTAATGCAGAAAGTTTCTTCTTCTTTGCAACTTTTGAAACTCTGTGTTACACAGAAAGACAATATTTAACCTGCTGCTAGGTAGGAAAAAACAGTGATGGTGCCTTGGTTCTGCCACATTTTTTAGAAGAACTCATTTTACTCTATTTTACTGGTAAATAAATCTGTTCATTGGGTTCTTGAATAGACACAGACATTGCTTAGCTGTTGCCTGCTTAATTATACCCTGTAATTTTGATTGACAGTGGAACATGTATTGAAAAGCAGCTGGAGATGTCTGGCAACTAGTTTAGAAACTGGTGAGGAATCTGTGTCTCCTGCAGCAGCTGCTTGCTATGCTGAGCTGAGCCCAAAAGAGAGGTCAGTAGATGGATGGAGGGCAAAAGCAAGCAGCCTTCATGCTGTTTTGAACAGTCACAAATGAAATGTCTAAACTGTGCTACTTTCAGTAAACACCAGGCACCCTCTCCAGATCCTGAGGTTAGGCATGAAAAGCTTGCGTTCCTGTGTAAGGCATTAATTGGGATTCCTGTCTGCCAGAGTGCATGTGAAGATGCTTTTATCCTGTTAACTCAAGATTCTTACAGTGTGTTTGGCTTTTATGAGTGATTTTTAAAACTGATGCTCAGTATTTCAGTAAATTGTGTGAGACTTCAAATCATGAAGGTAAAGGCACTTTCAGTGGCTTCTGCAGGAAAAGAAAGAAGTAACAATGAACACATTAAGTTCAAAGCTGTGAGCTGCAGAAAGAAAAATACTGAATGATAATGACACCATGTGAAGGTAGAGGTGTGAAAATAGGCTGGAAGACAGTTTGTGCAGGGACAAGCTGGCACTTTCCAGGCCACCTGCAGCACCACGGTATTTTGCATTTTCATCTGCCATCTTCTTCATCGATGACATTGTGCTGTTGAGTTGTTGGTCTTGCTGTCTCCTCTTGATCACACAGCTGTTGTGGGAGAAAAAGACAAGGAAGAGATTGCCAAAGTGATAATCTTCTTGCCAGCAATTGCTGTTTCCTTGTGCTGGGAGTTTCATCCCAGGACAGTTTCCCCAGTGGTAAAAGCAGGAGGTTTCTGCAGTCCTGTGTATACTGAGGAGCTGTGAGCCAGTGACTGGTGAGAGAATATCGGAGGCTAATACACATGAAATCTTGGCGAGAGGGTTAGTAGACATCACCAGCTCAGCAGTCTTGCCTAGGTCCAGGTAACACATCCCTTCTTTGGTCAGAAACACCCTAAGGTTTGTTGACAAAAGGGAATGGAAGGGGAGATCTGTGTCCATTTGCTACGATGCTGCCGTCAGGTCTGGTGCAGTAGAGAAAGGAAAACGGGAGCTATGGGGACAGCACTAAGACCATGACATGCTGTGTGCAGACATATTACAGCTCTAGCTTTGACTGCAGCTCTGCTTTTCCAAACTTTTAAATGGTATAAAGTGCCATACAATCTAAGCCAGTTTCTCCATTCAAAACAGGGAGTGTAGCTCACAAAGTGATTTAAATAACTGTCCTTTCAGAAATGTCTGTGCAACATGACTTGGGTGATTTACCTTATAATGGCTCAAAGCCAAGAGCATAATGAAATTGTGAGCAGAAAGAATTACTCGAGTGCTTTTCCCCTTGTGCTACATGCTGATTTATTGAAAATGTTTTTCCTTCAAATAATTGCCTCATTAACCCATGCACTGCCAGCATCCTGGGGAAGAAAAAATATGCAAAACAGAGGCAGTGATGTTGCCCTGTAAGAGAGAAGAGACCCGACAGGCTTAAACATGACTGTACTGTGCGTTTGCAATTTCGGAGGCAGGGAAAAAAGTTTACAGTCTCAGGCTTAACTCTTATTCCAGGGAACTGGAAGCTTAAAAGTCGCAGAATCACACAACATTAGGGATTGGAAAGGACCTCAAAAGATCATCCCCCTGCCGCAGCAGGATCACCTAGACCAAGTCACACGGGAACACATCCAGGCAGGTTTTCTCTCCAGAGAAGGAGACTCCACAACCACCCAAGGCAGCCTGTTCCAGTGCTCTGTCACCCTCACCAAGAACTTCCTTCTCATATTGATGTGGAACCTCCTATGTTCCAGCTCATACCCATTGCCCCTTGTCCTATCACTAGATGCCACTGTGAAGAGCCTGGCTCCATCCTCCTGACACCCACCCTTCACATATTTATAGACATTAATGAGGTCACCCCGCAGTCTCCTTTATTCCAAACTAAAGACACCCAGCTCCCTCAGCCTTTCCTCATAAGGGAGGTGTTCGACTCTCTTCATTATTAAATAGGAAATAAAAGTTCTGTGGTGGCATGTGTTGGCTCTTCTGACATGGGCCGTATACCTTGTATACCTTCCTTGTATATTGCAATAATAATGAGCTACTCCTCCCCCCGTATTTATTCTCTGCCCAAATTGGGACTGCCTGTGCATCCTCTTTCTGCAGTTCAGGAACATGCATTGGGTCTTCAGGACTAAATTTCACGAGTGGCTACAGCCTGCCAGGGCATGCAGCTACCTGCAGTAGCAGATATGAGGAAAAACACTGAGGAGCAGTGCCATAATAATATGGCCCTTGTGGTGCCTTAAGGCTCTTATCTCACAGAAAGCAAAGGACGGAAGGAGAGGAACTCTGAACTGACGAGGGAGGCTTTGCTGTAACACACTTGCTTCCAGCTCCTGGTACAAAAGCCTGGCTGCCTGCAATCCTTTTTGTAGAGACTGAAAATAAATTGCTGCCATTGAACATTTTATTTGCACTTGCAGAATATTCATCCAAGGAGCAAAGGAAGCACCAGAGGAGTGTGATGAGGGCTCATTTTTTCTTAGCAAGCCAGCAGGAAATAATGCCAGAATCAGACACAGCAGAAGATTTTTGACAACATGGAAATTCCTCTTTGTGCGTTGCCAACTAACTCCAGCTCAGTGCAATTCCTCTCACCTTGAATCAACAGCAACTCCTAGCACTGCTGTGATGTCTTAATCAGTGGCTATTCAGTCACTTCATCATCTGAATGTTTCCATTGTAAAGTCAGGCTAAGTGTGGCAGCTGTGTAGCTCTTGTTTCTGTCCTCCTGGAAGATCAGGATCCAAACAGTGGCGAAATTTCTGGGTAGTGCCTCCTTTTAGCTGGTATGTGTAAATACTTCTTAAAGCGGGCTAGGGGGCTGTTTGAAGGAGAAAAAGCATGTAAAGTGGATGCAGAGAGGTGTCCTGGATCTGAGTGCATTTACACGGGAGACACAATGATGTCTGTCAGAGTTTCTGGAGTATTTTCCTAAAGAGGGACATTAGGGACTGAAAGTCTAACGTATTTTGTAAATTTATATACTGGGCAAGATAAGGTCGTGTCTGAACATCATCTATCTATGTCGTTCCCTTTGAAATGGAAGTGTTCTCTGGTCTCTCAAAATGATCAGGTCCATATTGCGCCCAGCTGGTTGTAGGTATTGCTTTGTCCATCTCCGTCCTTCTGTGTGTGCTCATCTGCTCATCAACAGATGGAGACTGGCCGTGGCACAGCAGTGGCCGATCTTGTAGCTGCGTCTATTTCTCACTGTCTTGAGACTGAGCAGGCATCTGCTATTTATTTCTGGTGGACATCCAGAAGAAAAGCTGAAGGATACAACAACCAGTCTAGCTTCAGTCACTAAAAAGTACACAGGCTACTGACAGGGTCATGGCCACTGTTTCTTGTCCCAGTCACACAAGTTTTAGGGTCCTTCGCTGCTATAGATGTTTGGTGTAAAATTATAGCTACATGTTTTGTGTGGTTTGGCCTTTGTTATGGTCAGGCTACAGCACAAATATAATTTCATGTGTGTGAAGTCCCACTGAATTTAATGCTTTCTGCTTTGGTGTGAAGCGTGCACGTTTGAGAATCCATAAAAATCTGCACAAAGGGAGTCTCAAACCTTCAGTTTTTCAAGAGATTGGAAACCTTGCAGATGGAAATGAACTCTGGGATAAGAGCTGGTGATTGCAGACCATGTCTAGAATTTTCCTGTTAGGAATTAGGAAATGATCTGTAGATAGACATGAGATGAGGGCTGGATCAGCAGTTGCAGAAGGCTCAGCCAAAGAAATGGTCCAGCTGCAGTAGTCTTGTAGTTCCAAACCAAAGGCAGAGCGTGACTCTCAGCCTGACTGCCCTGGGATTGCTAAAAGCTGAACTGCCTGGGAGAGGCAGAGAAAATAAGTGAAAGCATCCCTGGCCCATGCATGTTGGCTGTCTTGATGTGGCAGGATGCAGTAGAAGTTTTCTGTCCTATCTACAAAAGGTGAGAAACACACGGGTGTTCTTGGTAGTCTACAATAACACAGAAAGACTCTCAAGAGTGATGCTGCCTTTGAGGCTCATTTGTTTCAGCTCTATTTTAGCAGCAAGTCATGGCTGAGAAGGCAGAAGGGAAGGGGGAGTTCTAAGAGGAGGCAACTAAAGGAAGTTATCTTTGATGTTGGTGGAAACCTTTCTCCTGGAAAAATGAGTGTATTGTTAAGCTTTGACACAAGTCCTCAAGATGTCTTGGGGCTGCTATAAATCTAGAGCCACATAGGGCAAGAAGAAAAGTACCAGCAACCGCTGAACACTTACCAGGTGATCCTTAGAAACTGGTCTCCACACACAGATAAGGGCTGTGGTTAAGTGTGGCCACTTGCAATGCTCACTGAGCTTGCACTCACTGATGAAAATAGTCAAGGCAAGTTGAAGAGGACCAGAGACAATGTGGAGCTGACCTAAAATAATTATTGTTTTTAGCTTGCGTGAGAGGATGGCAGCTTGCAGGAGAAGAAAAATGGTAGTTCAAAGTCAAGTAAACACATGTTGTGGCTCAAAATTGTGTTGGAACGGGAACAAAGAAGTTTTTTCTGCAACCTTGTCCTTTGGAAGTGATAACTATTTGCATTGATGGATGCTCTCAAATCTCCTTCTCAGAAAAAGGAAAGACAGAACAACATTTTAAATTTAGTACTTACTAAAAAAGCCTGAACTTGAGGCTGTGCACAAATTCTTTCTCTCTTTTTGTTGTATTCACTGGTTCATTGGAGTTTTTTTTCTGCTACTTCCACTGATGTCTGGTAGATGGCATTAGCGTATAGCAAATTTCTTAAGCCCTTTTCTTATTGGAGGGGTTTTATTTTTCATCCCTGTTACAGGTAATAATTCTGTCTCATTCGGACAAATCAGTTTTAAAGCTTTTTTTCTTTTTCCTCAGTGTTTCAGTTTTGTTTTGACTAAATGCTTATATTACTCCACATCCCTCTTTTTCATCTTCGTGCCATATAATTATTATTTCTTCTAGAGGGCATCAATCACTGAGAAGGAAAACAAACTTGATATCTTTGGCTGACTGAATTTAGCAGCTCTGTTCTGCTGTGCATTGTTTATATGCAGAACCATATTTATTTCATATTCTTCAGGCTTAGAAATGGGGACAGCACTCTGAAGGAAGAAGAAAAATCTCTCACACAGGGAGAAGAGATGATCAGATACTCAGCAAATAGAGGTGCTTATATATGGGGTTGAAGACAGGCTGGACTGCTCTGGAAAGACAACGGAAAGAAGCTCCATAAATATCTCTTATCTTTTTTAGTACACATAAGCTTTTTTAGCTAATTTTATGCACTCCAAGGAAAATTAATAGGACTTCCATGATAAAAGGGTCATTTTACACAGGAATACAGGCAATTGTTTACCACTTCCTAGGGATTTTCTTTATCTGGACCAGGAGATGGAAGTTTCATCTGCAGCGAACCATGGCAATAGGGTTTATGAGTCTGCAGGTAGCTCTGGCTTCCTCAGTGCTCCCTAGATAAGACATCCCTTCTTATGAGATGTACATATTCATCCTTGCTTTCAGCTTCAAGGAGCAGCTAACATCCTGAGGAAACATTTTGGTTAAATGCTGCTTGAAAGCCATTTGGAGCACTAGGTCACAAAATCACTGCTTTCCTCCCAGTCCCTCCCTGCTTCTTCCCACCATGGAAACGGGACTTATTTTCTCCATAAATAATGGGGCTTACAACACAAACCACCAGTTTCACAATTGGTTTCTTCTCAGAACAAACCAAAGCCCATGGTTCTCTAAACTTTGTGTAGCTGTAGCAGAAGGGAAAGCTGGAGTGCTAAGAAAAGGTTTTGTGGGCAAAATGATGACTTTTAATAATCCTTAAGAGGTATCTCCTGATGAAGACCATCCTTGCCAGATCAGATGTGCTTGATAACAAAGGACTGGCAAATTATAGAGATATCTTTGAGACTAATTTTGTATAAAGGGTGTACAGATGCAGAACGTGCTAAGCACCAGGTTTTATTGAATCTGTCTCATTATGAGCAAATGATCAGCGTAATTTTCCTGCATTTTCAACTACATTTTCTCGAGAGTGAAGTATTTAAGATAATTACAAAGAAATGCCAGCACGTAGTTGTGACAAATGTTATATTTAAAGAATCGTTTGGTCTGTCTTTATATAGAAATGCAAATTATTTAAGAAAGGGCTAAAATCAATCTGGGCCCTGGTAAAAGAGGCATTATTGTGCTGCAAACCTGTCAGTCCTTACTTTCCCAGTACAGTCCCAGTCTTCAGTCCTGGACCGAATTTTCATGCCTTGTGCGGTGTTTGGCAAGAGTTTGGCCTTTATTCTCACAACTTTAAGGTTGGAGGGAGATCTAATAGATAACCTGGCTTAGTTTTAGAAGTAGGTAAAATGATGCAGAAAGGGAAGGTTGATGTGCTTTTCACGCTCATTTAAAGCAGTCACTGAAGCAGGTTTTTACTGAAATATTTTATTCATGGGTTGCTCCTGTTGTCTGTGGATAGTATTGCCTGCAGTGTAAGTTATGTCGAATGCCCACGTTTGTGTCTATTAAGGAAAGTATTTAAAACATGACTTGCTATCAAGTGCTTTGTGTGTATGGGGGCTGCAGCCTTCTGTGTGTAACCCCTGACCCAAGTGCCTCCAGTTCCACTGTCAGCCATGCAGAGCAGCTGTGGATCCCAAGCAGAGCTGTACCAATACTTCACAGGCTGATGTGATCATCTGCCCCTTGGCAAGAGTCAAGTTTTACTCAGCCTTTGTAAGGCTGGTGTGGCACAAACCTTTTCCCTAGTGCTAAAGCAAGGTCAGGGCTCACTGCACCACCAGTGCGGCCAGGTTTTGTTTTTGAGTGACTATCTTTCACCACAGGATGCTCAGAAACCCTTTAGTGAGATATGTGAATCTTAAGCATCACGTAAAGGTTCGCTGCTCACTGCGCTGAAGTGAATAAGGAGATGCAACATGTGTTCTGGTATCCAGGTTTTGGAATTTGTCTTGATAGCTTCTAAAATGCGTTGGTTTAGACAGCACATGTCTGAGAGATGTCTTGGTGCCTGCACGCCCTGCTTGTTGCAAAACCCATGGCCAGCCTGGGCGTGTGGAGCATGAGGACAGCGTGTGGGAGTATTTCTGCCCTTTCACCTGCAACAACCTGTAGCTTTCAGCATAAAGGTGCCATTTCTCTTAGGAAGGCAACAGCAGGGCTTTCTGAAACCCATCAAAGAAAGACTGAGTAACTTCACATGGAGATCACCATCTGTCTGCACTGCACACCGACCCATTGTGACACAACAACGTTCACTTGTTTTCCAGGCGAGCAGATGGAGGTGCCCTTGGTGGAGTTTCTCTGAGTCACCCAGTTTGTTGTTTCCCCTCTCTTTCCCATTCCATCTTTCTGGTGGTCTTCTATTATTACATGCGGGCGGGTTGTCATGCAACTGTTATTGCACCTTTCCTTGGCCTCTGTCATATCTTACACAGTTACTGAAATAGTGCTGATTGTGGATGCTACCCGGTGTAAAAATAGCTCGTTGTTGTAACGTAGAGCATTAAAATTCATAGACTGTAGTCAGGCTGTTTCTTGCACTTTCTGGACAGGCCTGTTAACCTCTGAGAGGTTTGCTGTGGAGTTCCAGCTGCAGAATAATAAAAACAGGTAAGTGAAAAGGAGAAAGTTTGTGTGTTGGGATGATAATCCCATAAAGCTCCAGGGCTGTGCCAGACTATGCTCCCGGCAAACACATGCGTTTTCCCACCACTCTCCTTTACAGCCGGTAACTACCTGTGTGGTTTAAGTTAAAAGAAATGCACTGGCTCTGCTGTTGTATTGCAGGGGGATGGATGTAACTGCAGCTTGGCAGTAGGGATGAAGTCTTCTGTAGCACCATGCTAAGTTGCTCCTGATTTTATATGAAGATGAAAAATAGCTAAAGGGGTGAAAGGATGCTCCACTTGGCAGCCCTAATGCAAATGCAGCGCAGTGATGCTTCATAGAAGGAGGCAGATGCTCACTTGCTAGAGCAGCGTGTTGAGAAACGCTTAACCTCTGGCCTCCTCAGATAGGAGCTGTTGCTGCAGAACTCGCATCTAACCCTGCTGTAACAATGCATTCCTTGTTAGTTAAATGTCACTCTACTTAAGTAGCCGTACATGTTTTCATGCAAAACTGAGAGTAAATGCTCTGCACTGATTTCTCTTGTGCTGATCTTCTGTAAGGCAGGGGCTTACCAAAACATTAAGCCTTTTATTAGGTCATCTTTGCCTTTGGAAACTGGCTTTGTGGGAAAGGGATTTAATTTTTCACTTTGCATATTTCCAGCAGTGGTAGAGGGAGAGTTTACTCCAGCTTGAGTGTGGCCCTAACCCACAGAAACTGAGAAAGCAAGACGTGTCTGAATTATGAGAATAAGGCACACAGGCACTTGGAAAGAAAGTCCAAAATCAAATAAGCTTTTTTCTTTTATTACCAGGTAGTGATTTTTTTCAAGTTAGGCTCTAATTGTAAATATAACTCTGAGTGAAAGAGAACATAAAAACCAAGCTGCTCTTTGAGAAGTGTTCACATAAACTTTTGTCATCATTTGGGGAGAAAAGCAGGAAGACAAAGTTCCTAATATTTTACAAGAGAACAGATCTTACCTTCCTGACAGCTACTTTGCCCAAAACGTCTGGATGCAAGACACAAAGTGACTCACTTTCTCCTTTTCTCTCCTTGCCCTCACACCCTTTGTGATTCTCTTTGGACAGCAGCAGGAAATCCAGGAGGGTATTTTTAGCTTGAGGATGGAGAATTTAGGGCAGAAATGATTACAACATTAATCACAGCAGTGATGAAATTTCACTGCGAAAATATACGGATGAGACAAGGTTTTCCCTGTGCCCTCCTAATGAAAAGAAGATGCTGTTGCTGCCACAGTGTAGGGTATGTTCACTCACTTAGAGAGGGAGTCCCACAGTGAGCCACTCGTTTCTCTACCATGCAGAAACAAATATTGCAGAAGAAACGTCATCTCATTCCTCTGCTTCTGCAGTAAAGGTTTCTGCAGTGTAGTGTGGGTGGAGGCTGCTGGAGTTACTGAGCTCACGAGTAACCCAAGACTGTAATTATAAGGGTGTAGGGTAAAAACACTGTGAGAAGAACCAAACTGTACATTGCCTCTCCACTCTGCAGAGGAAGGGAAAGGATGTTTGTTTCTTCCCTCCATACTCTGATGAGACAAAACATTCCTGCAGACATCCTTAACGTGAGACTTTGGTTCACACGGACGTGTGGGCTAAGCCTTACCAGCTGCTGAATTAGATAAATATTTGGACGAGGACAGCAGACCAAGTGCAAATGGTCTCATCAACTTTCCTGGACATAGCAGCCTTTATGGCTGCTGTAGAACACACAGGAAAAAAACCCCTATCCCAGGCTCTTAGAATCTGGTTAGGTGTGGGAAAGTACGAGGAATCCTCTCAGAAATGGAGAGGTAACACCTACAGCAGTGAAGGGATTTCCTAATTAAATGGCTTTTTACCCTTTGCGACATCCTGCCAATAGCTGAAGGAGAGATGCTGAGACTGAGAGGCCCTTGAGTGTATCTCTGGAGATAAATCGGAGTCTGGGATTTTTTCACAATAGCCTTTTCATGGTCCTTGGAATAAATATCCTCTCAGATATGCCTCTACCATACCGAGTTCTCCGCAAAGGTCAGATGTGATTACTGACATACAAACATACTTTTATTTCTCAGGCCATTACAACTTTTTTCCTTCTCTCTGGCTCACACATCCTACTCATTTTTGGTGTAACTTAATGTTCCCATCAATTTGATTTTTAAACCTTCCCCCTCATTCTCTGTTTAAACTCAAAATATGTGAGTATCTGTGCATGTGTGCATTTATTTGTACATAAGCATCATCATTCTCCAATCTGCTACGTCTCCAAGTATCTGCATATTGTCATTAGCTGTTTATAGCAGTATGTGTCTTATCATCTCTTGCAGAATATAAGCTGAGAGAAAGGCTTTGCAAAATTTGATCAAAGATTTTTTATCATTTGTGTTACCAGAGCTGTAGTCTCTCTGCCTTTTATTCTAGAGTGGCTGTTGTACATCAGGTTTTTTGAATCATAGAACTTTTTGGGTTAGAAGGGACTTTCAAAGCTCATCCAGTCCAACCATCCTGCAGTGAACAGGGACATCTCCAACTAGATCAGGTTGCTCAAAGCCCCATCCAGCCTGTCCTGAAATATTTCCAGGAGTGGGGTATCTACCACCATCTCTGGGCAACTTGTGCCAGTGTCTTACGCCTCTCACTGTAAAAAATTTCCCTCTATCTAGTCTGATCGAGACATGTCTAGTTTTGTACCTCTTTTCATATAAAGGCTTAGCCTAGCAGCGAGTGGCTCATGTTGTCATGGGAAGAGGAGGGCAAGAGTTCTCCTTTGGATCAGATATTATGTATGAAGGTCACTGCTGTTCACAGCAGGAGGCTCACAGGATCACGCAGAAGTCTTAGTGTCCAGAGTAACATGGCACACAGAGCTCATTAAAACAGATGGCAATGTCCAGGGCGGCTCATGGGCTGACAGGCTGCCTTGTTAGTGTTCTGCAAGAGTCCTGCTAATTGCTTCGTAAAAGTATAAATATGCTGCCTACAAAATTTGCTCTGCGGAGCCAAATTTGGGTGCACTGGCTGCTTAACTTTGTGATATAATAGGATATCTAAGTGTAAGAACAAGCAGAGCTGCTTTCTTGACAGAACAAAAATGGCCAGGAGCACAAGACTGTGATAAGCACAGATTGCTGAACACCTGTACCTGACCGGCAACCGCAGTCTGCCTTAAGTGTGCATGGCGTGGCATGTCTGCGCTCCAGAAATCCCCACAGTAGACCTGGCAGGGAAACGGAAACTTTTCCCCCAGAAGGTGATTATTGCAGGCTGAGATGAAGATTTGTCTGCATTAGGGCATGTATCTGACCAGAGCTTAGAGAGAGCAGCTGGTGCCTTGAACCTGATTTCTGAGAGAGCGAAGGGTGAGGCGGCTCAGATAAGAGTAATAAATTTGGATACCATTAAGACTTTAATAGAAGAACAATTATTGGCCTGGCCAACTGAATATTCGCTCTCATATCTGTAGGAAATTAATCTTCTTGGTTATTTTTCCTTTCTCGCGTTTCTTACGGCAGATGGGTAGAAGCCAGGGAAGCAGGAAACATTTTTGTGGTGACAGCCGTCCTGCTTCCTTGTCTTGCTGCAAATGAAGAGGCTCTATTGTTTGTAAATGAAGACCTTTCTGATTAATGATAAATAACTTCTGGGTGGGGAGAAAGACGCGTGCTGGCTGGAAGGACGTGCGTGTTACTCTGTAATAGTAATATTGCCTTGAAATTACAGCCCACATAGTTTGAGAATGATTCAGGAAAATTACATTAATGTTGCGGGAGAAATGAAAAGGAATACTTTCCATTTTACCTATTAACAAGCTCTACTGGCCTTAAATTATTCCTGAGGAGAGCCTGCAAATGGCTGAAATGATCAGAATAATTACAAAGCAGTGGCTGGGGCTGTGGGGAGGACTGGATGAGACTGTGGCTGTGGCTTTCTGCTGTTTGGTAAACAGTGCTGCAGCTTCTGTGAAGAACGGAGCACAGCACAGAGCTAACTGCTGAGGTGCACTGCCATCTGCAAATGGGCTCAGGGAGCCTGTGGGTCTTAGCCCCTAAGGAGAAAAGAGCCATTAGGAGTATGTTGCTCCCAATGCAGGTGTTACACATCAACCTGTGCAATGTTGAGCGTGAGGTTGGTGGTGTTCTGGCATGCTGGATACTTGACTTTCTGTCCTCTACCCTCCCTTTTCTACAGCTCTGCTGAGCTGGTGCAGTGGAAGATCTCTGTCTTTGGTGATTGACTTCTTCAATCTGTGTCATGTAGGAGCAGTGAAGATGCAGATGTTCTGAACTTCAGACCCTAAGCAACAACTCTCTGGGTCTGGCTCCATATAAAAGCTCAGTCCTTCACCCGGACTCACTTTGTGTTTTGAACCTTAAGCAAGTGACTCCAATTGACCTCCTGTTCCCCATCTTACCTGTTAAACAACTACGAAACAGGGACCTTTTTATTGTTTTTATGCTATTGTACTGTTTTCTAAGTCTAGTTGAATAGAAGGGCAAAAGTTTTACTACTTAGATCTAAATAGCTCAGTGTTATATGAAGCAAGGTCTCTATTTCAGGGTCACGTCTGTTGTTACTGGAATTCCTCATCAGAGCATCCTTGAAAGTCTGCCTCTGACAGCAGGGCCACACAGTATTAGCTTTGCCCCTCATCTCTGAGAATGAGAAGACCTTGCATCTCCCAAACAGTCCTATGTTTATAGCTTTTTGGTAAAATGTAGCTGTATTTATCTCCTCTGAAGAAACTAGAGCAGTGGGTGAGAATGTAGGCGCTGCAGGTCTGGCTGCTTCCAGCAGTGTGCACAGACAGTCGGTTGCTCTCCAGGCACAGTCACAACATGCTCCGTACAGCTGAGCACACACATGAGTGCTTTTTCTTATTCTCCCATTTCCTTTTCACTTGTCCAACAAGGCCATCTCAGCCTTGCGTGTGATTACCTGATGACCCATGTGCCCTCGTTCATTCACAGCTGCAGCATTTAAATAGGATTCTGTTCCCTACCATGAAGTTGGACCTTCATTCCCTACACACAGAGATGCGCCCTCCACTGCAGCATTCCTCTCCTGCAGCTGCTGCCATTAGCTAAGCAAATTTGGGGAATCTCCTCCCCTCCCTTTCTCATTATGTTGCCCTCCATCCTCTCTGGGTGCTCAAGGCTGGGTGAATCCATTAGGAATGCCAATAGCTGCCTTCCCCACAGCTTGCTGTTCCTGACCCAAAACAGTTAACTTCCTAATCTACCAGCTACCTTAGTTTTGCATTTATGAAGATGGAGCCCAAGTGAGTCTTGGTTTCTTCCTTTACACAGGGCTATGCAAGAGATCTGTTACAAGAGTCCAAGGCTGAGGGTGATTTAAAATAATAATAATAATAATCATAATTTAATTCAGTTTGAAAGATTTTATTTAGTCTGTTGTGATATGTCTAGAGATGGATTAGAAGAAAGTCATTTCGAAGAAAAGCTTGAATAAGGGATTGCTTCATTATCTCATTCAGATATTAAAATTTTCATTTTCTACTGCAGGTGCACACACACCTGCATTTACATGTTGATTCTTTCTGCATATTTATTTTGCATTTCTTAGGAAGGTTTTGGGAATGTTTGAGCGAGTTCCTGGAAATCTGCATGGCATGAAAACCCTGAGTTTCATTTTGTATGCAAATAGATGTCATCAGTTAAACAGAACTATTTATGAATATCGTTATGTCAACAGTAAATAGTAAATACTTTTCAGCTGCTTCTGGAAAATGATGGAAGCCAAAATGCAGAATGATGGAGAAGGGACTTTCCTTCCCACTGTCTGTAGGTCTCGTGTGTTTCCTGTATACAACTTCATGGATTTGGGCACAGTGGATCTGCCACCAAAACAAAAAATCATAGAATGCTTTGGTTTGGAAGGGATCTTCAAAGCTCATCCAGTTCAAGCTCCCGCAGTGAGCATGGATATCTTTAACCAGATCAGACTGCTTGAATCCCCATTCAACCTGACCTGGAATGTTTCTAGGGATGGGTCTTCCACCAGTTCTCTGAGCAACTTGTATTCATGTCTCACCACCCTCACTGTAAACGATGTCTTCCTTGTATCTGGTCTGAATCTCATCTCTTTTAGTTTAAAACCAGCAGCCCTTTTCCTGCTGCAGCAAACCCTGCTAATAGACCATGCCCATCTTTCTTACAAGCCCCCTTGACGTACTGAAAGGCCACAATAAGGTCACTGTGGAGCTGCACAGACACTGGAGCTTTGGGCGGGGGGGTGGTAATTTGTTTTTATCTTCCCAAAGAGCTCTAGTAGGTTTTTTTTTAATCCTCATAACCCTGCCAATACTGAGAAATAATAGCAGTTACGCAGACAGTTATGTCGACATCAACTTAAGTTTTACACTTGCAAGGTTCATATATTTTTGGTAGCACTGGCACTAATACATGTGATAGCTCAATAACAGAAAAATAGAGCAGTCCCTGAGCCACAGTTCTGATGCTTGAAGCATCTTTAAACCCCGTACCCAAATGAGAGAGAGATAAAAACAGCCTAGTCAAAGTGGCTTAGCTTGAAGGAGCATTTTATGTGTTACTTGATGACAAAATAGTGAGGCATTAATGCAGTTTACAGTAAGACACCCTTAAGTTATCAGTGAGGTTGGTGTGATGCCTGACAGGTTTAATGTAAATATTTATAGACTTGGCCTACTAATTATGCCAATGGAAAAAATACTGTACTAATGCTGTCACCTCTCCACATCTCTACCTGCCAGCGCACTGCTAGCTTGCATAAATATTCTGAAGATAGAAAGTCTGGCACATAAACAGAAGAGATAATTTCCATTTTTAATAAGAGATTAAGTTGTCTCCAGCAGTAGTTTCCAGCCTGTGGTCCACAGATGTATGGGAAGCCTGTGGACTGTTCCCAAGGAAGCTATGAAAAATGACAGAAAAGGAGAGGTTTGGGTGGGGTGTGTAGACCCATCTCTTCCTGAAATTATTACATAGGTGTGCAGTGTCTTTGGGGTCCACACCAAGAAAAAACTTGAAAACCACCGAGTTACTACGTTTTTTCAAAGAATTGCAAAAATTCCTCCCTTATGAGGAAAGGCTGAGGAAGCTGGGTCTCTTTAGCTTGTAGAAAAGGAGACTTCATTAATGTTTCTAAATGTGTGAAGGGTGGGTGTCAGGAGGATGCAGCCAGGCTCTTCTCAATGTTATCTAATAGTAGGACAAGGAGCAGTGGGTGTGAGCTGGAACATAGGAGGTTCCACATCAATATGAGAAGGAATTTCTTCCCAGTGAGGGTGGTGCTCTGGAAAAGGCTGCCCAAAGAGGTTATGGAGTCTCCTTCTCTGGAGGCGTTTAAAAGTCATCTGCATGTGTTCCTGTGCAACTTGGTGTAGGTGATCCTGCTGTGGCCAGGGGATTGGACTAGATGGTCTTTTGAGGTCTCTTCCAGTCTCTAATGTCCTGTGATTCTGTGAACTCAATAATTTCAAAGTGTGTTACTGCCGTGTGTTAAATGATTTTACTGTTGGCCCTGCCAGAGCCAGGCTGCCATAAGAAGTCCTGGACCACAAATCACTGAAGCATGTGCTTAACTTGAAACACACGTCGGCACACCGAGGTTACTGCCTGCCAGTATGTCACTGGTTTGCTGAATAAAAACCGTGAGAAAATTTGAGAAAGAAGGCCAGGACTCCAGTCTTGCAAACAGCTCTGCAGATGCCTGATTGTCTTGCTCAAGTGAAGATCTAATTATGTGAATCTGCAGTTCATATTCTTTTGTTTTCATTTATTTATACTAAGAGACACCAAAGGTTTTAGGCACCGTTGGTTGCAGCTGTTACTGGTTGCCAACCCAAAGAGTATTATCATTCTTGTTGCAGCCAGTTGAGGAGACACTCTTCTAGCTGCATCGATAGCTCTCCTGATTTTGCAATCCAAAAGTCTGTGGTTTCTGCTCTGGCACAAAATGATTCCTCCCAAGCTGTGCAAATAAATCTGGAATGCTATCAGCAGTGGTTGTATGTGTGCAGCATGTGTGTGTGTCTTTCAGTTGGCTTCTACTCTCCAAAACTGTGGCAGAGTGGCTGAGTAGTTTCATATTGTCTTCTGCAAAATAGCATCATGCCTCACATACATCCCCACTAGTCAGTGCAGTTGGAGTGCTGGTCTCCAGGTTGCCAGAATATGGCCTGTGCACATTGCTAGGGTACATTGCTGACCAATGTGAGACTCTTGGCAGAAGGTAAGAGAAGGACATTTTGGTATCAGTGCAGGGTGCAGGTGAAAGCCTTGCACAGTGTTATTACAGGAGCTCTCAAAACAGGTTGGATGGATGAAGTACTACAGGCAACCCATGTGCGTTTTGTGATATCTCATTGCCTGTGTGCAAAAGGCAGATCTTACCTTCCAGCAGCTAAATGAGTCTTTGCTATGGACCTCATCTGCAGCCCATGGAAGCCAACAGGCTTCCTGGTATCTTCAGTGAGCTTTGGATCACAGCATACACAAGGCACAGTTCTTTCCAATCCCCGGCTCATTTGTCTGCTGCAAACACTTCACCTGTAAATCACCAGAGTAACCCAATGGAAGTGAAGTGCACAGGTTTGAAAAGGAACATTAAGAGGGAAAAAAAATAAAACTCTCTCTTTAAACTGTCTCTTTTCTATATTGTTACCTTGACAACTCTGCTGCTGTGTTTCATCTTTGGTGGGACTTAGCTGTGGTAGAATAAGGGGGACATCCACGTGCGTTTCTACGTCTCCTCCAGCTCTGCTTCAGGGGCACATGCCAGGCGCAGGGCATCTCAAGCTGCAGAGCCCAGATTCGCTGCTGTGACCCATGGTGCTGTCTGGAGATGATTACAGATATTAAGAACTGGGACCCATTCTGATTAAAGGTATAACACTCTATCTTCTATTTCTTTTTCTGAAGCCGACACCAGAGCAATGTTAATGCTCTTTAAAGCACCTTGCATCTCCTTTTAAATATTTTTAAGGGTTAGCAGAGCTGGAAAGCAGGGAGGGATGAAAGTACTCAAAAATAGTTGGTATTATTTTTAGTATAAGCAGATATAGGAGTATGTGTCAAGATTAGGATACAGTTCTGATGTGCTGAACTGAGTCTGGAGATGCTAAAAATATGCTTTATTTTCTCACAGTTTTTAGAAGAGACAGAGGCAAAGGTAAGAGGAGAGTAGTGGTGAACTGAAATGTTAATTCCTGTGCTTCCTTACTCGGTGGGGTTTGACAGAGCTGTCTGCTAACCCGTGCCTGTGACCTGCTGGTATGAGCAAGGAGGTAGGACGAGGTGTTATCTGTGGGAACGGGATCCCTCCCACCCTCTTTTTCCTCTTCCCAAAGAAAATCCCCACCAACGTAATCCTTTTATTCTTTTTAACCAAAATGACTTTTATAGCTGCAAAGGCAAGACGTGCAGGCTCCAGGGCTGAGTGCGGATGGGGGTGTCCATGTCTGAATGTGTGTGCGGAGAGGGGGCTTTTAATGCAAAACACATGTGTGTTCAATTGCTCTCTGGAGCCAGCCCAGTAGCTGTAACTTGGCCTGACAAAGCCTTATTGAAGTACAGACAGTGTGGTTTCAAAGCAGTTAGAGAAAGAACGGGAATGCTGTTCAGGAAATTCTTCAGGCATGGGCAGGGACTTGGCTGCAATTCTGCTGCTGGAAAATCTGACAGGGGCAGCTCATGAGCGCAGGCCAGGCCTCGTGCTGCTCTGAAAGTCGCACTGCATCTTCCCCCCGGGCTCCAGCGCCCCTGTGGGTCCTCGTCCGCCCGCCGAGGGTGAGGTAAGAGTTGCGTTGCTCCTTCCCAACGTGGCCGGGCTGATCTGCCGTCGCTCTGTGCTCATGCAGGGAGGCTTCTTGCTCTCAGACCCTTGTTTAGGGGGAAAAAAGTCGAGAATGTGAAGTTGTGGCATATTTGTGAAGGGATGGGAATCGCTTGAGGCTGGATGATGGTTTCTGGCTAACTTTGCTTCAGTAGTGGATCTGCAGGCAGAGCAGCTCCTGCACTGTGTCTCTGGCTGCATGAACGCTGTAACGCAGTGATTCCCAACTTTTCATTTTGTGTGTTTATAACCTGAAGGCACCGAAAGGTTGGCTCTGTTCTGTCTGTCACTCACTGTTTTAATGAAAACTGCCGTGATAAGTGCATGTGTGTGTGCTTTGTATCACAGTTGTTTAAAGAGTTGAAAGCGTGTTTGTCAAGGGGTTGTTTAGCAGCTCCTGGTGCAGTTAGCTCGTGAAGAGAGGCATTAATTCAGTAATAATCATTGCCTTGTGGTTTCTCTGCATATTTTGTTTCCTATCTTTTATAAAGCATGAAATAACTGCAACAGACAGCACAGTCAGGAACCACATAGAAGCAGGTTAGAAGGGAAAACATTAATTTAGGGACTGTGCTATCTGCAACTTCTCTTCTGATTTGTGTTTCTTTCCCCAAATAACTTAAGAAACATTTATGATAAGAAGCTCGTTCGCTCTTCAGGAGTGTGCCAGATTTAGGCAATGCTCTCTCATCCGTTCAGTTTCAGCATTAAAGCTTGTCTTGCCTTTGCAGAGATAGCAGCACCTTATATGGCAGGCGTGTGTTCGGGAGGTAGGGTACGGCACGCTCATCAAAGCGGATGGAGGTGTCAGGAGGAGTTCGCTTCTTGTAGCTTCAGAAACTTCCGTGCCTCTGCCAGTGCCTCTTCCTTGGATTTTCACAGTGATGTTGCTTGATGTGTTGGAAATGCTTTCTAGCTGTGGTTTACAGTTGCTGTTGATTTTATTTTTTCTTTCATCGAGGAATGAATCCAGGATATTAAATTATACAGTGGGACAGGGCTAAGTGTTTTGGGCTGGTTCATGGGACTTGTCCTACTTTTCTTTGCTGCATCCAGCAGGTCTGCAAGTACAGGGCTCAAACAGTCATTCTTCTTGGCAAAGGAAAAACTACAGTGACAAGGTGAGGTTCAGCAGTGCAGTTTATCAGATCCAGTATGTGATAGGGCCAGAGCTTTCTCCCAGAAATGCTAGTGAAGTGTCTCTGTAGGGAACCCCAAAGGATAGGGGCAGGTTCAGGCAGACAGCAAACTCTACCTGGGAAAAGTGGGATTCTGTGGATTTTGATCTTCAGTGTGCAAACAGATTTTAAGTGATGGAAGGGAATAAAGAAACGTGTTTGGGAGCACCTTCTCCTTGCCACCAAGCTGATGGACAGCTGAATATGTTGTTTTGGGCAAAGTGGTTTGGGGTGCAGGGATCACAGAAGCACAGAACATTAGGGATTGGAAGGGATCTCGAAAGATCATCTAGTCCAATCCCCCGGCCACAATAGGACCATCTAGACTAAGTCTCACAGAAACATATCCGGGGGGTTTTAAACGTCTCCAGAGAAGGAGACTCCACAACCCCCCTGGGCAGCCCGTTCCAGTGCTCTGTCACCCTCACT
>JAOXOE010000765.1:11147486-11177018 GCA_028565055.1 Phoeniculus purpureus | reverse complement strand
GTGATCCTGCTGTGGCAGGGGGATTGGACTAGATGATCTTTCGGGGTCCCTTCCAATCCCTAATGATTCTATGATTTTATGGCTGATCCACATCCATGTCTATCTTACCTTCAACTAACCAAAGAGAGATGTTTTATTTGTGACCGTTCTCAGCATAAAGTAGTCATTCTCTTTCTGACATAATCCACATCTACGTCAACCTGACTACCTTTAACAGTCATTCCCTTTCATGGCTCTTTGATTTAAAGAAAAACAAAACAGTTTGCCAGAGAGGTGCAGGCTTCTCAGGCTCAGAAAATTCCAGACACAAATCCCTGGAAAGCAGGGTACTGCAACTGAGTGCCACTGCTGTAAGTGGCACAAATGCGTATGCAAGTTCTTAATATCACCAGCTGCAGGCAGTGGGAGAAGTGGAGGAGCACAGATTTCAACATCGTGTCTTAATCCGTCTTCCATCGAGAGTTAAGAGAACATGTGTACACAGATGACCACATCCACCACTGCCTTTCCTTCAGAAGAAGAAAGAAAGCTGGAACATCTGTATTCCTGTAGGTCATGGCACCATCATTCCTGGTGGCGGAGAATGAACTTCTTTCTTCGACTAAACACCCAGTGGGAGCAGATGGGATGTAAACAGCCACATATTAACCCAAAAGTCACCTTTGCCCCTTACCTGGAAGCATGATCTTTTTCAAGGGTCAGGAAGAAAGCACATTGAGTTCTCAGTGTCTGTTGAGCAACCCACACTCCTTTCTGACAAAATAATGAGCCAAGAAAAGAGAAAAACAGATCACATGCTACCACACGTATCAGACATGCATCAGACCATGCTGAAGTATTGGATAGGAGGGTCTGCCAGCATTTCAGTGTCACTGTTAAAAAGGACAAGTATGGTGGCACTCAGTCAGGGTGAAGAGTCTTCAAAAGCATGTCCTGCTACCCTTAAAAGGAATTTAATCACACAGCTGGTTACAGGAACTTCACTTCCAACTACCTGCAGGTTTGTGTTTAAAGCCAACTATTTCTTAGAACCTTACCCACTGTGAAGCACAGCTATGTTTTTCTACAAGATTTAGCTACAGGGCAAAAGACTTCAAGCATCTAAAAATACAGATGAGAGATCCAGCATGATACTGGTGACCCAGTCTAATAGGACCCTTGATAGCCAGATGAGTTGGGCCACGTTCTACCCCTTGTTTCCTCATGCCCAGAGAGCCACTGGCTTTCTTCTGACCTGGGTAAATTGCTTCTTTTGTTTTGGCTCTTCCTTAAGCTACCCTAGGCACCAAGCAAGAAAAGTAAACACATGGCAAAGGCACAATAGGCAGAATGGACTTGATCTTTGTTTAAAGCGTGGGGTCAGCTCCTCGCTGTGAGCAGATTTTCCTCTTTGGAAACAGGTTCATGTTTATGTTTTAAGTTCCAGCAACATGCTCTGGATTTTCAACATGTGCAGCACATCTGCTCCAACCCAGATTTATGAACAAATCTGCATATAATCGTGCTGGGCTAGGGTGTTGTTGTTGTTGTATTTCCCCTCCCACCCCCACACCCACCCTTTAAATAAAATGGCTTTGTCCAGGGCTGTATAAACCCCTGATTCCAAGCCATATAATTTTATGGACAGGGAAAAAAAGTTCTTTTGTATTGCACCTGAGCTCATTAAAACCCTTGAATTCCATAATTTTACACTAACATGTGCTACATATCGTATTTAGTACCTAGCAGAGTAATTGCTTACAGTCCTTGGAATGAGTGCACACAAGGTGGGGAAATGATGGAACAGGTGGGACAGCCACCCTGCGCTTGGGAATGGAAGGTTTACACCCTGTGCAGCTGAAGTAAAGCTGTGTGGATGAAGGGTTCAAAAGCCTGGATTACAGCCTTTTGTTAGCCCTGTAGTGGGTGCCAAGTCCTAAACATTGGCTTCCAGTGAACACAATGTCTTCTGCAATAGAGCAGATAAAACAAATAAGCATGTGGGGTATGCACTGGCAAAAGACAGAAGCCAGCAATAAGAAAGTCAAAATGAAAGATCCAAGATGCCAGAGCAACCAGCAAGTCAACCAGACATCCCAAGAGAAAACAACCCTGGACAGTACAAGAGAAAGTGAGCAGCCCAAGAAGTCTCCTGTGGCAACATTCAAGGTTTTCTATCTTGGTCTGGAACAAAACCAAAAGCTTTTGTGCATCCTCACAAAGGGAATGATGTCAAAACAGCTGCTTCTAAATAAAAAAGAGTTTACTTTTTTGTTACAGACACTCCTCATGTCTGTAAGCAAAGACTCTGTGAAGCTGCTTTTGCCATCATGTCTTGAACACATGAAGATCTTCTTGGATGGGAAGAGGAGAGATAGGTACAAGCAGATTTGTAGTGTGGTCACACCTGCTCTTTTTTGGGTGACTGCACTCTTTGGAGACTAAATTCTGCTCAACTGAAGTGCTGAATAGCAACCAGTAGCAAAGCTCTGTGTGTTCAATGCTTTAAGGGGCACAACACAACATAGAGGTGTTTGTTTCAGCCCATGGGCTACTCAGCCTGATGTGTCAGGATGGATTTAGGCCTCCAGCCAGCAAGAGATAAAGTTTGTTAAAAACTCCCCATGCCTGGCTGGCCCAAGGACACACAGGAGCACTGGAGCAGAGCAACTCATTTCAGCCATGGCTCCCAACTCCCATTCATGTGCCTTAATCACTAGACTTGTATCAGAGCTGCTGATAAGCTCTGAGTGATTTCCTTGGGCCTGGAACTGTTGAGTGTGCCCTGCTTGAGATTCTCCAATGTCTTATCTGAAGCTTTTCAGATAGTTAAGATTAGGATACCAGAAAAAAAAGACAGAGACACTGTGTTCCCAAAAAACTGGGAACAGGGAGTGATTGAAATGAGCATATGCCAATCTACACCTATACAGATGGTGGGTCCATAAAGGTTTTACTTAATAACCTGATTTCCTAAGGAAGTAAAAGAATTAAAACAAAAATCTCTTGACATCACTGAAACCAACAAGTCAGTTTTGTAATGGTCAGAGAAGACTAATATTTTGGTATCAGCAAAGCACAAACTCACAGAAACTGCACGTAGCTGCACTCAGCTTTAAATGGTGGGAAAGGGAAAAGGCTCTAACCTCAACATTAAGAAACTTCTGACATTTAGTGTTTCAGAAGTCTCTTAGCCAGGAACAACTTGCTGCTTTTTTTTTTTTTTAACTGTAGTCCCTTCTCATTTAAAACATATAATGAGTATGAGCAGTCATCAGTCTGTAACTACTGGTTTTAAGTTCACTTGAGCTTTGTTGCGATACTCCTCCTAGGTAACAAGTCTGTGGCTCATTAGTCTCTCATTAGCAAGATAGAAATAAAGATGCAAAAGGGAAAAAAAAAGTTTCTCCAAAGATATTGTTGCAGGCTAATTGCCTGCAAGGAATTCTTAATAATGTTTACTAATGCCTTTTCAGCATTGCCAATTTTATAATGTTCCAGATGTGACGTTGCTGTTCCCTGCTGTGATATTACTAACTCTGCTAAGGCACCTACAATACTAAGTTTGGAAAGATTTTAGCCCCATCTTATGTCACTGACACGAAACAACATCCGTTGGGGCTTTCCAGCATCACATTTGTACTTCTGAAAAAAATGATCAGAAAAGCCCTGTCTGATCCACTGGTTATACAGAACTAAATAAAGTCAATCACAACATGCAGTGGCTGAAGCCAACGGCCTTACAATGGACAGTAGCAGCACTATCAGTTATTGAAAGTTCAGCAACATTTGGTTTGCTTTCTTAGATTTCTAATACATTGTTTCGACTTTGTGGCATTAATTAGTTCCTTATTTTCAGATAAATATCTTTTGTTTGAGATGTGATTTTATATTGTAATTGGCATTTGCAATATAAAACAAGCAGATGATAGGAATTATCTGAAAGCAACACTCACAGCATTGACATAGTGTTACTCTCGCTTTACAGCCCAGCTAAAGGAAGAAAGCAGACAGTAAAACATGCAGATTATGAAACAATACAGCTTTTAACCTAAATTGCTCTGAAGTTTCTTGGTGTTCTGGAAGCAAGTGGGTTCTTCACCTGAGTCAGATTTGTATGCCTTTGGGAATACACAGGTAAACATCCTTTTGGCTGTTCACTAAGGAAAAAAGCTTGAGAGATCATCATGCCTCTGTCATTGTTCCCATCTAACAACTGATGCACCTGCTGGGCAATTTCAGCCAAACTGAAAACGGGATAGAAATCTCCATGATATAAAATTCCTGGAAAGATCTGGGTAGAGAAAAGTGCTTCCAGGAAGAAACATTCTGTAGTGTGAGCACTGTGTCTGTATGCCTGTGTCTGTATTAGATAAAGAAGCTTCATACTGGAAAGAAACAGTAAGAACACTCCAGTCACAGGGAATGCATCTCTTGAACAGAGAATCCACCTATAACCCAAAATCCTGGAGAGAGCGGGCTTTGCCCAGGGAGGTGGTTGAGGCGCCGTCCCTGGAGGTGTTAAGACTGGGCTGGATGAGGCTCTGGCCAGCCTGATCTAGGGTGGGGTGTCCCTGCCCATGGCAGGGGGGTTGAAACTGGATGATCCTGTGGTCCCTTCCAGCCCTGACTGATTCTATGATTCTGTAGTGACTTACGGTGGAGAAGGTACTTTCATCTTAAAGCCTGTGTTGCAGTTGCTTAGAACTTCTAGAAAACAATATGGAGGTGTTCCTAGGTGATCCTGCTGTAGCAGGGGGATTGGACTAGATGATCTTTCAAGGTCCCTTCCAATCCCTGATTCTATGATTCTATGAGTCTATGATTCTTGTTGCACTTCACCACAGGCCAAGTTGGAGCATTAATTGTCTTTTTCCTGCTTTTCCACTTGGTCTGGTTTACTTATCTTCTCTGTTTTCTGTGCCTGATTTCTTCAGTGTCATATTAGACATAACCCTCATGGCCATCATTGTCCTTCAAATTTAGCTGCACAAGTTGATACTCTCCAACCTGGCTCTGTCAAAATCATACCGTTGAGCTACACCTTCCATAAAGTGTGCAGCAGGAGTAGTCAGACTCATGTCACCACAACCGGGTTAGGGAGGGAGCGCACAGCTATACCAGCAGCTTTAAGGAAGGTAGCTTCAGAGCAGTGACTAACACCTGTGTCACAGACTCAGCTCTAGCTGAAAGGATAACTGTGACCATATCCCAATGCACAGTCTCAGGATGAAAGAAAGGGCTGATTTTATACAGTGAGGGAGGAGGAGTTTCATCATAGTCGTGCAATACCAAAACCTAGATGATCAGCAACAACACTACTCAGAGTAGCTGTTCATTCAAACAAACCTGTTCCTTCAAAAAGCTTATGCAAAAAAAAATACATAAAGGCATTGTAACTCTGGTCCTTCAGTCAATGACTGCAAAACTCATTTCTTTCCTTGAATTTATTATCCTGCCTCTAAAACCATGTCTCTGTCAGTTAATGCTAAGTCTTTATGCCTGTC
Organism: Phoeniculus purpureus; assembly: GCA_028565055.1. NCBI lineage: Eukaryota > Metazoa > Chordata > Aves > Bucerotiformes > Phoeniculidae > Phoeniculus > Phoeniculus purpureus. Next base: position 11,171,532 of record JAOXOE010000765.1, on the reverse strand, counting down.
AGACTAGGGTAAAACCATCCATAAGGACACCCTGCATTCCACTTGCTTCCCAGACCCAGAGAAGAGGGACACACTGCATTCTGGCCACCTTGGCTCATGATGTTAAAATGCCCTTGTTTTCAACTCTGAAAGTCCCCAGTTCATTTTCCCAGTATGTCAGCCAAGACGGTGGTCCTCACATTTGCACTGTTCTAATAGTTCCAAGCTTACATCACATTCCCTTTTATTTACTCTTTCTCCAAGTTATATATATATATATATATATATATATCCTTAGCCTTAAACACTGTTCAGCCAAGGTTTATTCAAGCAGACCCAAATCTAGCAATCAGCAGAGCCTCTACTGACTCCAGTGGACTCAGGATCAGAAAGTCCTGAACCCAGAAACATCTGTAAGATATGGAGGCATTCCAATATGGATTCAGATTGGACATCAGCCACTCAGGCCCATCTTAATTCGTAAATCAACATACCCAACTGACTTTCTCTTCTCTGGATCCCCTCCAATTTGTTAATACGTTTCTGTTAACGAGGTGCTTAGAACTAAGCACAATATCCCCAGTGTAGTCACATGAGAGCTGTTACATTCCTACTTCATAATGTTATGTCTCCAAATATCCCGGCCAAAATTGCACTGACTTCACTAACTACCATGTTTTGTTGCAGCCTTGAAACCCCTGTCCCGTCACTCCTACTCACTGAGAGCTGGACATTGCTTTACAGGTAATCATGGCAAAGTCAGCAGGACCCCTGGCTCAGGACTGGCAAGGCAAGCAAGGAAAGCAGAAGCTGATCCCAAAGAATGCGTACTTAGATTTTTGAAGTGATAAACTCAGACAGCAGAATAATTGTAACAATGCCATCCTGCTGCTTTCCTGAGCAATAATCCATTTTCCTCATTGGGATAAATGACTTGGCCATCAGTCTCCCGGTTTAGCCATTCGGGAACTGGATTATTGCTTCATAAACTGTGCAACGCACTCCTATTACTGTTTAATTGCACTGGGCAGAGAAAAGGGGGAAAAAGATTTTGCAATTTCTAATGGAATTCTCCCAGAGCAATCTCTTTCTGTGTTACTTTCCTCATAGTTAAAGCAGTGAGCTGCATTCCAATCCAAAATCTTCCTCTGAACAAAGAACATAATTTTTTGTTACACATTTCTGCCAGTGCAGTTCCTCTTTCCAGCACAGGCTCTTTTCCTGGACCTGGATGCTCAGTGTGCCTCCTCTAGGCAGATCACGCTGTCTTCTAGGTAAACATCTTCTGTAAAATCTCAGTTCTATATTCTGGCCTGAGTTTATACCCAGATTTCCTATCACTGTCAGCAGAAACTGTCCTTGAACCTCTTCGTTCCTTCCATGCTTTTTTGTTTTGTTTGTTGCCTGCAAGCTCTTGTGGCTGCCTCCTGTTACACAGAGAACCTCCATCCAGCACTCCTGTAACTGAGACGCATCCTGTCTGCTGAAGCAAGAGCTGGAGCTGAGGGGAAAAAAAGGGGCTTGGTCTGCAATTTTTTAATTCTTAAACAGTGCAGCATTCACTCCTGTCTCCAGCATGTTTTTCCAACACTAATCTCCACACTCTGACACAGCGCTGAAAAGTCAAGATGAGTTCAAGGCAGCTCTGTTAAGCTGGAGAAAAGTCTGAATCCCTGCCTTTTAAATATCTAACCCTGACACTTGTTTTCCTTTAGGAAACTTTAGCAGATTTCTTTTAATATTTTTTTATTATTATTTCAGGAGTTGGTTGAACTGTTTTCATCAGGAAAAATGCCTTTTCAACAAACATGAACATTTTTGCCAGCCAAAGCATTATTATAGATTTTTTTCCCTGTGAAAACCTGACAAGGAAAATGAACAAGAAGTTTCCTGGTGAAATATTTTCCCTTAAAAAATGCAATGTTGGGTTTTCAACTTGTGCCTTTGTAGGAAGTCTGAAAACTTGTACCAAAAGCATACATTTGAAAATTCCAATCAGTGGAACCCAAGGGTGCTGAAAGGGTTGGCAGATATGCTCACCAAGCCACTTTCCATTATGTACTCAAAATCCTGGCTAGCTGGGGAGGTCCCGATGGACTGGAAGGTGGCAAACATTAACACTCATCTACAAGAAGAGCGAAAACGAGGATCCAGGAAACTATAGACCTGTCAGTCTGACCTCAGTACCAGGGAAGGTCATAGAACACATAGAACACAAGTGCCATTGCATTTCACATACAGGGCAACCAGGGGATCAGGCCCAGTCAACATGGGTTTATTAAAGGCAGGTCCTGCCTGACAAACCTGATCTCCTTCCATGACAGGATGACCCATCTACTGGACGAGGGAAAGGCTGTGGATATTGTTCACCTGGACCTTCATAAAGCCTTTGACACGGTTCCCCATGGAATTCTCCTTGATAAACTGGCTGCTCATGGCTTGGACGAGCACACAATCTGCTGGATAAAACACTGGTTGAACGGCCGGGCCCAAAGAGTGGTGGTTAATGGAGTTAAATCCAGCCGGCGGCCTGTCACCAGTGGTGGGCCTCAGGGCTCAGTGTTGGGACCATCTCTGTTCAGCATCTTTATTGATGATCTCCATAAGGACACAGAGTGCATCATTAGTAAGTTTGCAGGTAACACCAAGTTAGGTGGGAGTGTTAATCTGCCAGAGGGTAGGGAGGCTCTTCAGAGAGACTTGGATGGATTGGAGCAGTGGGCCAATGTTAATGGCAGGAGCTTCAACAAGGCCAAGTGCCAGGCCCTGCACTTGGGCCACAACAACCCCCTGCAATGCTACAGGCTTGGGGAGGTGTGGCTGGAGAGCCGTCTGGCAGGGAGGGACCTGGGGGTTCTAATTGACAGGAGGATGAATATGAGCCAGCAGTGGGCCCAAGTGGCCAAGAAGGCCAATGACTTCCTGGTTTGTATTAGAAATAGTGTGGCCAGCAGGACTAGGGAGGTTATTGTCCCCCTGTATTCGGCACTGGTGAGGCCACATTTTGAGTATTGTGTCCAGTTTTGGGCAGCTCAGTACAAAAGAGATGTGGAGGTGCTGGAGCAGGTGCAGAGGAGGGCAACTAAGCTGGTGAAGGGCCTGGAGAAGAAATCTGATGGGGAATGACTGAAAGAACTGGATCTTTCGTTTGAGGAAGAGGAGTCTGAGAGGAGACCTCATCAGTCTCTACAACTGTCTCTTCTCACAGGCAATTAGTGATAGAACAAGAGGGAATGGGTTCAAGCTACAACAGGATAGGTTTAGACTAGATATTAGGAAAACTTTTTTCCCAGAAAGGGTGGTCAGGCACTGGAATGGGCTTCCCAGGGAGTCGCCATCCGTGGATGCATTTAAAGATGGTTTGGATGAGGTGTTGAGGGATGTGGTTTAGGGGTGAACTTGTAAGATAGGGTAGATGGTTGGACTTGATGATCCCAGTGGTCTTTCCCAACCAGAGTGATTCTGTGATCCTTCTGGCTGTTCCCAAGTTCTCAGCCCTTGCTGGCCAAGCTGCAAGTGAGAAGTAATTTTCCAGAGCCCGATGCTTTTATGGAGATCCAGGCTGTGGTCTGACCTGTGTGTGGAGCCATCAATTAATTTTGGACCATGACACTGGTGGATTAATTGGTGTGTGGGATTGAAGCTTGAGAGAGAGTTTCGTGGGGAGTGGAGAGGCAAAAGTTTTGTTGATCTATGGCTCAAAGCACTCTTCTTCATGACAAATTTGATTCTCAGTCACGCTCCAGAAATGTCTTTTCTTTTGAACCTGGTGGATAGCGTGTACTTAAAAGACAGAGAAATTAAAAAGGATGAATCTGCAGAGCGTTTACAGCTGGTGAATACAAGCACATTGCCTTCCAGTGATATGGCAGGGAGCAGCTCTGAAGGGTTTTTAGTTGTCTTTTTTTCTCATTTCAGCCCAAAAGACAAGGTTTATCTTTCAAAAAAATCCCACAATAAAACAGAAAGAGAAGAGGTTGATGGTGGTGTGGACACAAAGAGAAGGCACAAGTGGGAGATGTAGGTCCAAGGCTCAAGGGAATTTGAACCCTTCTCTCATCTCTAGAAGTGTGTTCCTATCACCATGCTATAGGTTAGCCTGGGGTCAGATGCTCTTCGTTTTTCAGATTAAGTTGTTGCACCTCAGTTATATGCAAGCAGGCAGGGAGGAGACATGCTGTGTTGACTGCACAGGGCTTAAGGGCTTTTGGTCTGTGCTGTAATGAGGAGTTTCAATGAGCTCTAGGGCATTTTCAGCAGCAAATTTCAGCTGGTCTCAGAACAGAGAAGCCACCTTTCTGCAGTCTGCACCCCCTTTCAGCTTAGAATTGTTCTGTTACTAAACACACAGCATTTAAGCACTGATCAAAGAAATCCCCGTGGCACAGAAACATTATTGATTCCTTTTATTATGCCTCACCCTGTTCATAGCCCTCTTTGAGCCTACAAAGCCAGCCTGGCAAGGGATGTCTGGTGTTTGCAAGGGAAACGTGTTTATCCATCCTTGTGCAGATAAAACACTTCTTCTGCCTGATGAATCGCTAATCTGGATTGTATGACCTGAGTGAAAAGCTTTCTGCCAGGGCAGGAGGGCACAGTGGAAGGGAGAGAGGAGTACAATAAAGATTTGCCATAACTGGTGGGGTCTGATGTGATTTTTCTGAAACTCAGTGCCAGCTCTGGTTTGCGATGCCTTTCAGCTGAGCCAGGTTTCAGCTTTACTGAACGAAACTGCTGAAGCTCCTTTGCCAGAAGCACTTGGTGTGCAGCCTGTGCAGATCAGAGGATATGGTGACATGACTCTTCTAGTGGTCTCCAAAACACAAATAAACCTTCCCTGTCATGGACAGTATCTCTAAAGGATGCTAAAGTGAAGGGATGAGCAGCTTCTCGAAAGGAACTGGATTTTGTATGAGGCCCCATTTGCAGTGTTCAGATGCAAGGACTCAATGCACAGCTCTTCTGCGAAAACTTTTAACCCATTTGTTTGTAGCAGCAACAATTCCTCGGAGAATTACCCATGTCCCAGGCTGTGCTGCTGTGGTCATGGTCGGTGGCTAAACTGCAAAGGTTTGGCATGCTGCATTTTTGGTGTTGTGAACAGGACTGTACACGCACTGGTGCTGGTCCAGTGCCATGAATTTAAGCCCTTTCATGTCTTTAAGCCCTTTGAGATTTGACTTATGGAAGGAGTGCCTCTCTTTCCAGTTTCTGTATTTGTTTCAGCATCATCTTTTCACTATTTCAGCTCTATTATGAAATCAGGTGGTTGTTCCTAATATTTTCCCGAAGAGGAAACAAAAATTATCCTATTAAGCAACTGTCTGCCTTTCTGCTCAGCTCAGTAATTGGACAGGGGGTTACCTTGCAAATGTAACCTCTGGATGTCCTTTCACAGCAGTACTTGGGTTTTTTCTGGTGCCTGAGTTCATTTTAATGTGTGAGTTGGGAGATTTTGCCAAAACGTAAATTACGACTTGCACGCTTTTCCCTCCCGCACCAAGCAGAGTATTGATAGTGGGCATAGCTAGTGCCTTGTGTTGTTGCCTTGCAGACCTTATTCTACTCCTTTGTTCAATAAATCTCAGCACTCTCTGTCCATCATTCTGTCTTCTCTGTCTGGACAACTAAAGACATAAGTGTTTTCTTCTGGCACTCACAGTTCTGAGGGAAATTCTAGCTAGAAATCGTGTCTACTTTAATCATATATAGCTTTTCATGTAGTCGTGTGACAGTTTGTGTAGAATGAGTGTGAGATCAGTGATTTCCAAGTTACTTTCTTTTTATAAAATCATGCTGTGTTACTAAGTATTGTGTTGCTCATCGTGCCTGAATGTAGTACTTTAGTTAGTCTATCTCTGTTAGGGCATTTTTTGTTGGAACCAGAGAAATTCTCAAGATCAGGCTGTTGTGTGGATACAAGGTGTTATTTGGGTTTGTGTTCTATTCCTGTGAATTCTGTTGTCATCTGCAAAGTTTATGCTATTTTCTCCATCCTAGAGACTGCAAGTAAAGAAAAAAAACCCAAAAATGGGGGAAAGAGACAAATAAACAAGTTTTGCAATTGAGATCTTTTGAGCTGGGTCTTTCATATCGTTTATTACTGGTCAAACCTCCTCCACAATTTGGGAGGGTTAGCAATGCAATTTATTCATTTTCTCAAAGGGACAGGCTGCATTTAATATGTGCTCTTCAGGATCCCATGTTAAAATATTAGGCAATAAAATTCTTGACTGTACAGTAGTTGTGGTTATAATTTCCCCCAGGTAGCGGAAACTCTGCAATTTATTGTGAAGTTTTCCCTTTGCATGGATCAGAGTGGTTGTAGCAGTGTTACAAGGGCTGTTTTTCTCCACATGCATTTATTTGTTGGGGAACCAGCTCCTCTCTTTGATGAGCTCTGTGCTGCAAAGTCCTCCACAGTGGCTGCCCTAGCATCTGTGAGCAAAAATACTGGCGAAAACCAAGTCAGATCTGTTGTAACCAGCTCACTTTGCATCTCCTTGGTAAAGGTTAAGGGTCTGCCTGGGCTTTCAGTGGTTTTGTGCTGTAGATATCCTAGATGGTCTGAACAAAAGGAGTAATTTAGGAGGAGTGTGCTTACACTGTTAAGAGCTGCTGTTTAATACAGACACAACTTTCTTTGGTGATGCACTTTTAATGCACGTTGACTAAGCGATCTGAGCCAACCGTATCTATAAAAGGCTTATTTGCTGTGAGACATGGGCTCCTCTCGACATTGTGTGACTGTCTGCACTAACTGACGTCGCATTAGCTGGAGATGGGGTAGTCTGAGGTTATAAATGAGACATGGTTTGGGGGGTATGTGAGATCCTATTTTTAGGCCAGCTGAGGAAGCTGGAAAAAGCAGGCGGGCTCGAAGGTGTGGACAGGCTGGCTGGCTGAGGCTTGCCTTCTGGTTTTGGTTTGGGGAGGAGAGACTCGCCCTTTTGTTCTAAAGGAAGGAGATCAGCCTGGCAGCTGCTTACAGACTAGTGCTGGATTCTCCTCTTTTGGGTGTCCTTTGCAGCACCTTACTGATGCACAGATCTGAGCTGCTTTTTCTCCTTCATGTAGACTGTAGCCCTCAAGTGTATGGGGGAAAGATATCTTAAGTGTGCTGGTTCAGAAACCTGAGAGGGAAATTATAGGAAAACCTCGTTTGTTACCATTTCTTTCAATCTTCTTGTTTTCAGTCACCACTGTGAACTTTGAGAACGGGGATTAACCCAGTTGCTGATATTAGAGAGGGAGGCTTATAGGTACCTACATGCTCCGGAAAAGCATCACTGTTGGGATGAGAGCAGGAGTGTGACCAGATCAGCTACAGCCTTCCTGAATATGCCAATCAGTCAGCTTTACTTTGTAGATCTAGATCAGGAGAGGTGTCAATGCCTCTGATCTGAAAAAAAATTAGTGCCTGGATGGGTTTATTTAACATATGAGCCCATGTTTCAGCCTTGGGTGAGGCATGAGGGCTCATGAAAGAAGGGAGAGATGGGTGATCCCCTATGCTGGAGGTGACAACACTGGGCAGCACTGAGAAAACACGGGTCTTAGCAACTTCTGAAGCAGTAAAGGGTTAAAGAAAAAAGTAGCTGGATCTTCAGACAGCTCTTACATCAGATTTGTGGGCTTCAGTATTGGAACAACAAAGATTCCAGTTGATTGGGGCAATGCTACTGGGATGAAAGTCATGACATGAAGAAACTCACCTTGCAGTGAGCTCTGCACCACCGCTGACTGCAAGCCATATTTTATTAGATGCTGGAGCATGAAGCCATTAGCAAAAAAGTCAGCAAAATAAAAACAACTGGGAAACTAACAGTAAACAAACATGAGCTGCTCTCAATGAGCATTTAATTTCTACCATTGTCTCATTCCACCCTGGCGGATCACACTCCCACAGAGAGGAACTGGCTTTGTTTCCTCCTGTTTTGCGAATTTTGTAATTCGCTGCATACAAACATCAGTGCCAGATACCCTGAGGAAGAAGTCCGTGGTGTTGAATCAGTAGTGCAAAAACACATTTGGTGCCTTCTTATCTGTCTGGAGTCTAAAACTCAAAACATTCAGACAGCTGCAGTACAGGAGATTATATGATATCCTCAGTCTGTGCATCAGGAAAATCTGAAGAGAAGAAACTGCTCTGTGGGGGAAGCACTTGAGAGTGGCTTTGTGCACCCCAAAACTGAAGAGTGAGAGTACGAGTGCTTTCCTTCATGTGGTGTGAAGTACTTCCATGATCTCAGCCCCGTGCACACACAGCCATTGGCACACAGTAACCCTGCAGGGATTGTGTTCCAGACCCCCATCCCAGTGGGCTGCAATGCCGTTTAAAAGCACCTGTTATTTGGGGTATTTTGGGGATGTTATTTGGGGTATCGTTTGTTAGGGATGGGGCAGCTGGAGAAATCTGTTCTTCAGATTTGCTTGGTTAAGAAATATTAGGGTGCAGGAAGGCAGAAAGGCAAATATTTCCCCTTCGCCTTTTTAGTTTGGCTGGCATGGGTGATTTTATTTGAGGATTTTTATTTATTTTTTTAAATTAAAGCCTCTGAGAAGTAATATTGCATCTTCAAAACAAACTGCTGAACTCAACTGCTTTTACCAAACGCGTGCAAAATTTTCCCCTCAGGATCCTTGGAGGCCCTGGAGTGCCTGCCTTGCAAAACCTGGGGCGGTGAACATAACCACTCGAGAGTGATGTCCGTAGGATACCTCCAGACAGCGTGCTTACATGTATTTATATCTGTACGTTTAAAGCATAAAATTCTCCTTTCGTGCGTTGCTGCACACGCAGAAAACAAAATAATGCAGAAGCAAGGTACCGAAAGAGATGCTGGTAAACTCTGGGAAAGGAAAAACAAAACCCTCTAAGAAGCACAGGCAGTTTCTATCATCCGCTTTCTCTTTTGTCGCTTAACACACGTGGTTCTGTCTTTGTGATCGTTTCAGATGCCTCAGGAACAGTACGCGCACCGGAGCACCATGCACACCTCGGAAGGACCCCAGGTATACAAAGTGGGGATTTATGGCTGGAGGAAGAGATGCCTCTATTTCTTTGTGCTGCTCCTAATGATTTTAATCCTGGTGAACCTTGCTATGACCATCTGGATTCTGAAGGTTATGAACTTCACAATTGTAAGTAGGGGTTACCTGGAACATCTGGGGAAGATGAGGGGGGGTGATGGTCTTTCCTCTGAGCATGACTTGAGATAGAGCTTTGATAATGGGGTGTTTTAGTTGCCATGGATAGCTTTTACTACAGGAAGGAACAAATTTACCCAGTGATTCTCTTTTTCTGTTGAAGATGTCTGCAGGATTGCCAAGCTGAGGAATCATCTCAGCATGGTACATCATGTTCCTCCTACCTGATATACAAATATACACACATGTATATATGTAAACAATGTACACCACCCTCCCCCAATTTTCAGTTATAAAGTGTTTTAAAATTAATGAAATATTATCTTGAACTAGGTTGTGTGAATGGGTTTGAGCCCTTTTCCTAGACTTTTCCTTCTTTTCTCCATGACTGGGAAGTGAAGAAACTTGGTTTTCCTTTTTCTTGGAGACAATTCATGCTGTTCTACAATGATGTGGTTCCAGAAACTCCGTGCAGAGAAATGAACGCATTCAGGGTGTCTCTCTGTGTGTGGTGTTTAGGTGGAGCCCCCTTGTTGAGTGGTTGGTGCACATCAGTCTTCCCAGCTGCACAGAACCCTTGCCAGGGTCAGCTTTGATGAAGCCCTTAGAAAAGTGTTGGGCAGCTGCACTGGGAGGTAGTTTACACTGGGGCAGATGTGCCTTCTGCACCCAGAGCACTCTGTGCATTACTTGAACTCTGTTCAAACTCTCCAGGGGAGCCTTGATTCTGATCTGCTTTTTTACATGGTGCGCTTCTCCTCTCCTGCTCAAACGCACTGAAAGTCAGGACATGATAAACCAGGCACATGCTGCTTCCAGGGCTACTGAGCCTTTGTACATGGCAGGTGCTGGTTTTTTAATAGATAATTTGCTGAAGCAGAGAATGACATTGCTGGTTCCCTCTTCTTCAAAGCAGTCATTGCTACCTTGTTCAGATGGACTTATTGTAAGGTTGTGTTTGAAGTCTCCTGACATTTCTTTCTGTGCTTCAGTCTTGTAAAGCCCCGAACAGCTGTGTCCAACATTATGTCATTAATGGGCCATGAGAAGTTGAGTAAACATCTCTGACTTGCTGCATCCAGCAGACAAAACACTGTGTCAGGGGATCATGCAGCATCCATTTTCTCTAACCAGGATGCAGTCAAGGGGTGCAGAAGGTTGCAATGCCAGTGTGTTTAGGAAGTGAGCCATTACAACACAGTAACCCAGAAAAGCTCCTGTGAGTAGGTGAGGAATGAGCCAAAGTGGAGCAATTAAGGCTTCACCAGGCCAGTTATTTAATCTTGTGAAACTGATGCCATTCTGATACCACATTTCATATTGAGCTGTGGTTAATGTAATTGAAAAATAGATGTTACTGATATGATGGAAAACTTGGTCATAGGCATGGTATGGGCGTCAGCCCGAGCATAGAACAATAGAATCTGAGGTTCTCAGGAATGCAAATCTGTTTCTTCAGAATTACATACTTGTGATACGTCAGTCCCATGCTTTCTGCTGTTTGGTGGTGAGCCAAGTCTCTCCAACACGCTTGGGAAGGCAGGTGGACTTCTCTGTCCCTTTCTCCCTCGCTGCTCTCTCCTGATGTGTTGCATTTTGCAGGGCATCTACAGAAGGGTCATTTCCTAGGGATGCGTACAGAAACCTTCCCCTTTCAGCAGCTCTCTCTTCCACGTTAGGATACACACTGTGCTTTGGGAGGATGCACGGATCTTCAAGCTCTTGTCCGATTTGGTTTACTTAAACATTCACTTGGCCTCTGATTCACTGTGGATTTGTCCAAGGTAAAAATAGTTAATTCATATCTTCTAATGGCAGTAGGCAATGGATGGCATTTACTGATAAAAACCCCTATGGTAACACCAAATCCTTCAGCAGGAGCCTCTTTATGGTTACAGGCACGGCCACACAATTCGGTAGAGGTGTGTCTGACACAGACAATTGGAACTAAAGATCAGAACAGAGCATGCAAAATATGATCCGTGCCCCTTTATGCGCCCATTCATCTCCCAGTCTTCTGCTGCTCCTGCAGCCTCTCCAGCTGCTTTGGATCCTGCTCTGCAGTGCCTCCTCACCATTCCCCACAGCTGAGAAAACTACTTCACTAAGTGAATTTTTAGGTGCACACTTTTATCTCTAAATAACAAATGTAGGGAAAATTCTCAAATGAGGAGATGTAAATATGGAAAAATCTTTAATTTGTTTGTGTTGTGATAAGAGGACCTGAGAGTCCTTCTGGGGCAGGGGAATGATTCAAGCAGTCAGCGAGCAATAGCTGCTGCTTAACAGGTCTGAGTTATCCCAGTGCTTACAAAGCAAAAAGGAGAGGAAACGTTCAAGTTCTGTTCTTGTGGAAAATATGGTATTTCCACTACCTTCCCACTCTGAGCTCTCCTCCCAGAACCTGAGTCTTTTCAACTCCACAGAACAGTCCTGGTAGTTACCAGAATTTAATGACTGCTCATTATAGCCAATAAGTGCTCACAGTATTTAATGAGCACAGCAAACCTGCTCAAGAAAACTCAGGGGTGTTTTAAATGCTGATAATGGGGAGTGGAGAAAGAAGGAGGAGATGAAGCAAGAGAATCTTAAGGAAAAAGGAGCACCTTGTCATGTGCGTTGTAGCAGTATCCATCCACTCCACTTCCACATCAAGCCTTGAACTTCCTTTTTCCTGAACTGCTGGCTCACAGGGGACAGCTCCTGTAAAATCAAACAGTAAGCTTCCAGTTAGGGGCTTTTAATAAGTAAAGCATCACTAATTTATTCTAGGGTTTGCTTTTATGTGAAAGACTTTAAACAAGTTTGTGTGTGGATGTTGCTTTTTACAAGGGGCTGTCAAAGAAGCATTACTTCCGTGTGGGGACAGTTGGTCACTGTCTGGTCGATCCTCTAGGGCAGTCATCCACTTCTCATACCAGTTGATCTTCAGTTTGTTTAAAATGCCTTTGTCAGGCACAGGCTGTGTGAAAAACAGGCCTGGAGGGCACCACCAATGTCATCTGCCTGCCCCACAGTTGGTCCCATAGCCAGGACTAATGATCCCATTCATTTATATCACGTCTGTGCTGCTCCAGGACTGTGGGAAGCTCTCTCAAGAACGCTCCCTCTAAACTTCACTCCAACTTTTAAGCCAAACCACAGAAAATCTGGACCAAAGCCACCAATTAGGGTGGAAACCCAAATGCAATGTGAAGGTGGACTAACCTAATTGAGGTAAAACCCACCATCCAGCACTCAACTTTCTGATGATATATAGGCACAAGGCACTCTGCCTCTTGGACAACCTAGCAGTAGTATGTGGTTTGCAGATGTTGGCTTTGGGCATGTCTGTGATGCCTGTGGGCATGTGTGTGATACAAACAGGCGATGGTTTGGGCTGCACATTGCACTCCTGTCTGTGTGGTGCAGGGCTCAAGCTGAGCACAGAGCACAGCTGAGCCTGATACAGCCTTTGCAAGGGTTTGGATGTGCCGCTCTAACTCCAAGGCTAGAATCAGAGCTCTTAACAACCCCCTTCTTCGTGGTTCCCCTGTATTATCATCCAGTAATGTGGGATTGCCTGGGACTGTGCATACGAGCACACGCATCCTCTATGCTGTATGCCTGTGGTATGGTGGGGATCTCTATTTCAGCTGTCGCTAGAGAGCTTAAACCGTTTTTAAAAGCTTCCTGTTGTATTAGTTTCTGAGTATTACAGCAAAAGATGGGCTTTTATAAATGCAGCACACCAGTATCCTTTTTTAAAGGGTAAAAAGCTCAGACGGCTCAGATAATAGCCAATGACAGTCCATTGACCTCTTTCCACAAGGGCGGCATACAATACCTGGTATTTTAAACAGTGTTAGGAGTCTAAAGCATTATCCATTAGTACCCTTTATAGTCTGTTAGGCAGAAGGAAGATCTCTAAATAGGAGAGAAAACGTGTCCTGTTGTGGCTGCATTAAAATGACAAACACCCACCTACTCATCTGCCCGTTGAACCATTGAGAAACTTTTTGCTTTTCCTTTTCTTTTCCTTCAAAATTCTATTTGTAGCTGCCTGCTCACAGATTTTTGGATCACGGTGTTCTTTGAGACAGAAGCTGTTTGCATCTGGCATCCTGTCGTCCTACACACTGGCAGGTTCTACTAAATTGTAAAACGTAATAATGGAAAAATAATATTTTCCCTCTCATCAGCTTGCAAGGCTTGAAATTCCTGGAGAACTCTCTTGTAAGAGAAAAATTGGGTGTCCAGCAGGAGTAGGCAGCTGATTATCCCCCTGTACTCAGCACAGGTGATGCCGCACCTTGATACTGTGTCTAGTTTTGGGCACCTCAGTACAAAAAAGACACCAAGGTGCAGGAGCGAGTGCAGAAGAGGGCAATGAAGCCACGGAAGGGCCTGGAGAATAAATCTTAGGAGGAGAGATGGAGAGAGTTGGGGCTGTTTAGTTTGAGAAAGAGGAGGCTTAGGGGAGACATCATCGCTCCCTACAACTACCTGAAAGGACATTGTAGAGATGTTGATGCTGGTCTATTCTCACAGGTAGTTAGTGAAAGAACCAGAGGGAAGGGCTTCAAGCTCCAACAGTGTAGCTTTAGATTGGACATCAGGAAAAAATTCTTCATGGAAAGAGTGGTCAGGCACTGGAATGGGCTGCCCAGGGTGGTGATTGAGTCACCATCCCTGGATGAGTTTAAAAGATGCTTAGATGTACTGTTGGGGGATATGGTTTAGGGTTGAACTTGTAGAATAGGATTGATGGTTGGACTCGATGATCCCAAAGGTCTTCTCCAACGTGAATGATTCTGTGATTCTATGATTCTATAATCCAAAGTGAAGGCTCCAAAACAGACTTTGTAAAGAAAATATTCTGCCACTTTGGTGTGTGGTAGGCTCTTCATGAGCCAAACTTCACATCTTTCTCCAAACAAGGAAAAGACATGCCACTTCCAGGTCTAGAAATGTACACAGATTGCTTGTGCCACCTGCATGTGCACCTTGGAGGAGATGCAATGTGGAAATGGGCAGGCAGTGATCTGCCTCTTTCTTTCTGAGGATATAGAGAGAAGGAGCTCTTCTCCTCCTGGCGTTGTCAGGCTGAGTGTTCCCTGACCATGTCCAAACTCTGTTCCTCCTTCCAGAACCACTCAAGGTGTCTCCAAGATCTGCAGCCTTTATCATGAGGTCAATCCACATTGTATTACTTTAATTGAACAGGAACAAATGGCTGTAATCACTCAGATTTTTCCATTTTTGCTGCAGGCAGCGTTCATAGCTGAAAAGAGATGGTTCAGCGTTGTTGAAGGAAACGTTTAGCAATTTAGAGAGACAAAATGCTGCGGTAGGTGGCACAAATGCTAAATATCATTATTACCTTGTTTTCTTTATTAAAAGTTGATGTGAAAAATGAGCTTTTGAAGTTTGGTTATGAACAGTTATTTCCGATACAATTACTCCCTCTTGTGTGTAAACTACCTGCCACATTTTAATTACAGGAAAGCGGGAGGGTAATAACAGCAGTAGAGATGGATCGGAGCTAGGCAAGCTCATTGCCCTAACAGACAGGATTCTTTTGTTAACGATTTAAAGGAATAGACTTTGCTCTGATGTTTTTTATAATTAAAAATTGCCAGAAGAAAATGACTGTGCAGTTCATATTCCCTTTTCATGATTTCTCTGGAGTCTCTTTAGGTGCAATGATAAGGTCAACTCGGGAAAGAAACCTGATCTGCTTTTCAGCTTCTGCTTTGTAGTGCACCTGTCATCTGTTAGGATTAATATTACTATAGCCTTGTTGAGGAAGGAGTGAGGTTCTTTTCTCCCACCCCCTCTCTCTGTCTCGCACACAGCTGCATGCAAAGCTGTGCGCTTTTCCATCCTAATTCATGTTGCTCTTTTCATAAAACAAGTAATTGTTTTGAGACTGCCGGCACGACCCAAGAGCTTTGTGCATTTCCCTTCTTTCCTCATTCGCATGGACTTCATCTTCTCATATAAAGATGTTAATCTTGTGATGGCCTGACAACACGAGCAATACCCTGAGTGACTGTACTGTTAAGTGAAGATGTTTCTATGAGTGAAATCTTTACTCCCTGAAATTCAGTAGGAATCCTGGCATCAGTGGATCAAGCCCATCACCGTATCACTTCTTATTTACAGGCTTTTTTACAGTAAATTATAGTTTCCTTCCACCTGGACTGAGGTGGACTTTTACTCTTTTAAGAGACCTGAAATTCATTCCTAGAGCGTTTCCATTTCTGTATGAAAAGCAATTGAGATTCCTTATCTTTTATTTTAAATATAACATAAAGTACTCTTTTGCCTTCACTTCTTTTGAGTATAGAACAATATCTTCAGTTGTAAAAGGAATAGTGCATGATGTTATTCCAAGTTAGAGCCTTTCAGTGCTGTGTCCTCCAGTGTCACGCATTAGATACTGAAGACCTGCAGCGTTACAGTGTCATGGTTTTCTCTAGCGCTAAAACCTTTGAAAACTCAGTCTCTGATAACATTTCATTTGTATGATGTTAATACCACGTTTTCTCAGCCAGCATAACCACCTAAATCTTTCAAGTTCCTTGTTAGCAAAATGTGATGAAAGGATCCCATAGTTTTATGTCACTGTCTCCACTCTCCAGTGAACCATTGGGTTTTTATCATTTTTTCAGCAGCAGAAGAGATTGTTCTCTATTAGTATCCCTACTGCAGGAAAAGTTGCTGCATAAGCTCTGCACTAACATCAGGAGTGAGAGATATTATGGATGTTCCCATACTAGAAAAAGCATTTATTGGTGTTGTTTTCCTGCTGGGAATCTGAGAAATTGTCCCTGACTTCAGATGCCCCACGGCCCAGCACCTCTTGGTTAGTGCTATCTCTGATTGGAAGGGAGCTGTTGGAAACTCAGCAACACCCTTCTCGCCCTTGCAGTTCAGTGCCTGCACACAGGAAGATTTCCTGTATGGACCATGCTGTCAAGCCTCAATAGCCAGTCTTCTGTATATCTCCTCAGCAGGAAAACATATTGCTGCATTAAAATACATTATGGCTTTGTTTGGTCCTCAAAGAACAGACGGATAAAAATAGATGGAGAAGGAAGGAGTGGCAGGGATTTGGGTGGTTTACAAGGTGAGGAGAGCAGTCAGTCTCTGCTATAGCACTTCATCTCTAGGCATTTGTGCCTGTGAATGGAGAAGGTCCCATCTGCTGGTGCTCTAGGTCCCTGCTGTGCTGTGGGTAGTGTGATGGGAAGTTTTATCAGACTGGCAGGAGCCGCTTTGTGGTGTGGTAGCAGTGTGACCTGGCCAACAGCGAGGAGGGCATGGGTGAGCTGGGTTTGGAGGAGGTCATAAACTCTTGATCCCAGCTCCCCCCAACTTCTGCCACCTTCCTCCAGAGGGGATTATTCTCAGCTTCTCTCTCATCTGGAGAAATAAGATATTTCACATTAGCATTCGCCTCAGTGCCAACAAAAGATCTTCAGACTAGCAGTTCTGAAGCAGAGAACATGTAAAAGGTATTATTATAAATGTGCGAAAGAACAAAAACAAGCTCACTGCTAAAATGTCGATAATCAGCTAGTCCTCTGAACAGCTTACAGTCAGATCCCTCCCCGTATTCTCACCGTACAGTAGGAGAAACGTTTTAATTTGGGAACCCACAAAGAAACGATGCAGCAAGCTGAGCGGTAGAGTAAGTTTTCCGCTGCTTCTTCTCTTGTTCCTTGTGCTTTTTATTCCTTCTGAGCTTCCTGACATCCCTGCTGAAAGTCTCTGCACAGCAGAGAGCAATGAACTTCTCAGTTTTGAAATCCTAGTCACCTTTGCTATAACAAAAATACAGTTCCTCTGAAGCAGCATTTCTGGGTGGTTCCCTTATGGCCGGGGTGCTGCTGGAGTAGCCTCCTGTGCCTTCCGCAGCTTGTCCTGGAGCTACAAAGCCACCAGCTTTTCAGAAAGCTGCTTCTTATAATGTGTCTTGGCATTCGGTCCTGAGCCCCTGCTGTTTGCACTTCTGGTTGTCACATAGTTCACAGAAAGGGGACAGAAGCAGCTCTTGTGATGTGACTGTGCAAAGGCAGGGTACTGAGCAGCACAAACCTTCACCTGTTTGGGGTGAACCCCCAGGTCGTGGGCTAACAGCTACCTGTCAGCGGTGGTAAGCTTGTGTCTGACTAAATGAAAGGAGTAGGAAAAAGTGGTGAATTCTCTCGGCGCTTGTAAGGATTTACTCTGTTTACCTTCTGTAGCTGTTGGAACCTGCTCTAAAGACTGACAGTTTTGAGGACAGAATTCCAGGCCAGAGTTTGAGTGGAGTCTGCCTCTCCCCTTCTGCCAACGCTGTGTTATCTCCTGCCCACTTATCCACTACTGCACCTGATTTGATAGATGTGTTTAAAGTATTTGCTGCCATTTCATGTGCCTGTTCTTCCAGAGCTCTGCTATGGAGATGAGCCTGAATATACTATTTGAATTCATCATGGCTTGCATTTTAGTTCTGGTTTTTTCCACCTCAATTACACCTTCCGCATTCCCCATCCTGCCTTCGCTGCCACGGTCAACAGTAAGATGGACTGAGGTAATTATTTGTATTGAGGCCTGAGTTTCTGTGGGACTACACTCCAGTGCACTTCATGAAGGACAACCTGTTAACACTGAAATGATTTGGTTGCAGACAGATTTAGAAGAGGAATAGATTTATGCAGGTAATTCAGCCTTGACCTCTTGAGTTCTCATTACTTTGTGTCCGCCCAGCACTACTGCCCACCTCTTCCCTTTTTAAATGAGATCCAGTAACTAACAGTGAAATTATGGCAATCTTCTATATGAAATTTGTGATTATTTGCATTTAATTAAAGGCTTCTCTTGAGAAAATGAAGGGCGGCTTAACCTCAGAGAAGCTTCTGCATCTCCAGTAATTGCTTCTAATTGAAGTCTTTAGAGTTTCCACCCCACCACAGGAAAGGGAAAAAGCCCAACCAAACCTGAGAAGTCTACTCCCACACATGGGGTCCCTGAAAATTATTTAATTCTTATGCAATTAAGGTGATTGAGGGTCCTCATAAATGAGTCTTCAGTGTGAGTTAACCAGCTAAAATTAAAGTTTAATTACTCAAAAGCCTGGTTTGAGCTGTATTTATGAGAAGCTCAAGGACACAGTCCCTCTTCGCAAGCTGGCCGTGCTGTGTGATGGTATCCTGTGTAAGGGGGCACCTAACTCCTCCTGATGGTTTCATTTCCATCATGGGCTTCTGCTTTTGTACATTTCTTGCTGACATCCTGTGATATGTTGTTTGCTCTAGAAAAATAGATTACAAACCTTTTGGCTTAGTGTGTCCTGGGAAGTGCAGGGGAAGCGTTCTGCCAGATGGAGGTGTGTGGGGCTGAGTGGCAGCACGGCCTCCTGGGTTGGGAGCATCTTGGACACCTCTCTATTCTTCCACCTGTTCAGGGCTTCAAGGCCACCGAGTTTAGTCTTTGTTGATGCAAGCGGATCTTTTTAGTGACAGACAGTTTACAGATTGGCAGTTGGTGTTGACATGGGAATATGGGCTTGGGCAACCTTTTCTAGGATGCTTGCCAGTGCCTTGCCCCAGTAGTCCTAGTGCATGGAATGTGCCCCTAAAGCAGACATGATATTTCATAAACCACCCATGTGGGGCACAGCTGTTAGAAACCAGTCCTGCTCCTCTCACTGAGATGATGCGATGTCTGTTTGATGCTGAGAGGTGAGCTGTGGCTGGAGGGGTCTGATGGAGCTTGTGGGTGCCGTGTCTGGGGAGGAGCTCAGTACATTGTGTTGAAGTCACAGCCTTAGTTTCAAGCATACAGCACTTCAGTTCCGTGTTCAGCCTAATTACAACTATCAGCCTTTCCGTGCTGCTTCTGGCAGTGCGGTTGCTTTGATTGCACCCTTCAGCTCTGTTAAAATCCCTCCTCACATTACAGCTCAAAAACAGGCATGACCAAACAAAAGTGTGTGTTCTAGCAGCAGATATGGCCATTTTCTACTGGTTCTTCTCTCCGCTGAAGATACCAGTGTTGAAAAACACGAGGGTTCTGTTTCCCTGTGTTCTTGCATTGCTCGTTAACACCTTGCATCACACAAGTCACCAGGAATGTCCATCTGGCTTCTGCTTTTTATTGTCCTAAAGATAAAGAGACAGTGAAATTATTCACACTGAACTCTTGGAGGGCTACAAGTGAAATGTCAGAAATGGAACCATCACTGCTCGTCAGGAGCAGATTTGTCATGTCTTTTGAAGATGCAGCTAAGTTAAAAACATGAAAACATGCGTGACCTGCCTCTGTGGTTCCTTAGCAAGCAAACACGCCTGGCAAAGTGGACCTCATTGTTTTATAGAATAAAGCAGAGCTTTAGCTCTGTGTGCAGAGCCCTGAAATCCTTGTATTTCGTATAGGTGCAAGTCATATGGACGTGTGTAGGTGCTGATTTCGATTCAGATGGTGAGATTGTTTCTGACAACAAATATCTAATCTTTCAAAACAAGGCATTCAAGAATTTTGTTCTAGGAAATGAGGAAATCAAATGTCTTTCACAGTCTTTATTTCCTTGGCGTGCTAGAAAGAGGATTCTTGCTAATTACATATTTGTGCACACAAACCACTTCTGAATTAAGAACTTATTTACGGAGAGTTGCTGTCAACAGAGCCTGAGCAGCTGATGACGATGATGTGAAGACTGGGTGGATCCCAGCAGTTCTGCTGTGGTTTTACAGAAAACTTATTTGTGTAAAGGGAGAACAATCCAGTTTACCAGCATGGATAGGTATAAGGCAAATTTTGTCTTCATTTAAAGCTATATTCCAAGACCCACTGACCAAGGATATTTGTCTCTCTTAGTATTATAAAGGCTTCAGTCTTTATAATCTCCCAAGAAAAACCCTGTGTATTAGAAAGCAGATGTGTTTAATTCCTTCCTTCATCCTAATGGAGCTACTTTTATTGCCATTACTCCTTCCTCCTGATAGGAAGCTTTTCTGCAGAACAGTTTGTCTTGTCATTCCTTTTTTCTCTGAGCTGAGAATGAGGAGCTTTTACATATTCAGGACTAAAATAACAGTTCTCTGTATGGGTAGACTGAGGCCAGCAATAACCCCAGTGGCACTGTTGTGCCTGCAATTCTGAGAGCCCTACGAGGCACCAGGAGCCAGGGCACTCAGTGTTCCTTTGCCCGTGGATGCAGCACCGTGGTCTTGTTTCACATCCTCCAGGTACTAGCCAGAGCAACTCACTGTAACTCATAACAAATTGGCACCCACCAAGGTGGCACTAAGGCATTCCCTTCCAGAAACCGTTTGCACAAGAGAACACCTTCCCCCTTGGAGCAGAAAATCTGTTCTGCGTATTGGGCCAGAGCCTGGGGCTGGGAAGGCAGTTCATTCCATTTTGCCTCGACCATGTGCGAAGTGAACGTGGAGTAGCCAGTTTGATGCAAGACTTGATTCTCCTCTTACTGGGACATAAATCCATGGCATCACTTGGAGCTTACCTGGGTATCAATGAGAGAAGAACAGGCTGGCAGGACACAGGTCCAGGTGACAGGCTGTGAAAGAAAGGGTTTTAAACTTTGCAATACAGACAATATCCGTGCAGTTGGAAAGAAGAATGTGTCCTGGTTTGTGAGGAGGGGCTTGGATTTTTGGTTGCCCCCATAAAAAATAAGAGACTGCTGCTTTGGGTTGGTAACAGTCTAGAGAGTGACACGATAAATGGATTTCACTCACCTATTCAGTTTGTCAGTTTGAAGCGATACACGGGTGCTGTGAGAATTTATGCAGTACAAAGGACAGACAAGGACCCAAGAGAGCTCTGCAAACAGAAATGGTTGGACACAACCACAAGGCTTGCAGAAGCAGGCTCACACCTTTGGAAACATGACGCAGGCACCTGGAGATAGTGAATAGCAGTAGGAGAACACCAGCAAATGAGAGCAAACTTATGTGGTGTAATAATTTCTTTCCTTTCCTTCATTTCATGTTCTCCTGTTCTTAAAATGAATCCATCCAATAAGAAATGTGAAGGTAATTGGCTACGTTCACTGTTCAGTAGCAATTATCACTGACGCTCCTGTTGGATGAGCTGGAAGAAATGCTTACTGAAACCAGGAGATGATGAGATTCACAATGGGGAAATGACCACCATTCATCCAAAATGTTTTCAGTAACGGCATCAGGAAGGGAGTAGACTGGCGCAATCTGTAGTTCTTGGTTTTGTTTTAAAGGTCTCTAATGAGCCATGTGTGCGACGTGTTTCACCCTGGGAAATCCCTCTGAAATCTGGCGCTTGGATTTCATTTCTCGTGCTGCTATATTTAGAGCAGGAGGCAGATCTCCCAGTGTGATTCCTTCTGTCTTGCAGAAACCCTGCAAATTGTCTTAGTAGTGCGCACTAATCGGCTACCAGAGCTGCCAGCCCCACATGAAAATCCTTTAAAACGGTACAAAGTGGAGGCAGAGCAGTTGCTTCTACTCTCAGGCTGCGTTTACGCAGCAGTGGCTGGTTGTTGTGTCTGTGCCATGGGCATGAGGGATGGATGACCTTAATGGATGTGCTGTGGTCTTCACGACTGTTGCCTGTTGCTCGGTCCGTATTTTTCTGAGTCTCCTTTTGTATCCTGTGGAGAAGGGATCTGATCAGAGGTGTCTCCACATAGATTTAATGAGTAAATTAGAGTTTTTGAAGTGTGCAGTCTGTGGTAGTCTCAGAGCATGCACATTCCCTTCCTCATTGTCCATTCGTGTTCACAAGCAACAGTCCGATGTGTTTATGTTTAATAAGTTCCCATCTTTCTTGATCTTAGTTCTTTGTAAAGCCATTCACAGCCGTGCCGAGTTCAGGCATTGAGCAGCATCTCATCATCATCAAAGGAATGAACCTTCCTTTTCAATACAATAATTTTCCTGTGCTGACACCCGCTGGCCCAGCAGTACCCAGATTTCTGCAGCTGAAATGCCAGGATGGCCCACGCCTTGTGTGTTAACAAAATATGTTAGTGTGGGTGATTTTAAATGATGGGGAGGCAGGTAATACACATCAGTAATTGCAGTGTAATGTGAGAATAGGCCATTTTTATATTCTAGTCCTTTGAGGTGTATTTAGAGTATTTCATATCCTTTTATGTTCTAGTATTTTGAGGTGTATTTAAGGTATTTCATATCCTTTCTGTAATTTTTCTGTATAGGAAAAAAATCTTTAAAACTTAAGAGGGACAAAATCGCCGTGGCTTGGTAGAAATGACATTCAGAATCTATTCAACTAAGCAGAGAACACGTCCGTCTTAGCAGCTTTTTTTGTTATCTTTCACAGTTCTTTGATAGGGATGTAATTTTCTGTAATCACTCAAAGATGGCTGGATATTTTTTCTATTAAATTCTGAAGGACTTAAACCTTTTCTGGCTTACCTTTGCTATTTTCCATGTGTATATACAAGGGTATAATGCATCAGCATTTTTATATGTTTCCCATATAAAAATGAGCCATGCTTATAGAGGCTGTCAAACTTTCTATTCCACAGAATAACTGAAGCATCACTGTAAGTTGACACCAGCCTAAAAATCACATATAAGTGCTGAAATGTCTTATTTTATGGCCCTGTAGCCATGTAATAGCTAAGCTGTGCCCTTTTCTTAATTTACTGTCGCTATCCAGAAGTACATTAGTGTTGGGGGAGGCTGCTGCAGAGGTCCCAGGGTAGCTCTGCTGCTTTTGTGGGTGCCCTGAAGTCAGCAAAGCTGCATGTTGGCTAAGGAACTGGCCAAGCTGCAATAATTAACTGGTGAGTTAGAAATGGTGAGGAGTCCAGTCAACAGTGCTTTAACCTTCTTTGAGCAGTTTTTTCCTACCAGGGATCGGGATAAAAAATGATTACTTTTTTGCTCTCTTGTCTGCATTTAGCCGCGGGAGGTTTCTGATAGGTTTTGGCTATTAAAGACAGCAGTAAATGCCTAGCTGGAAGCTATCTGGCATTCATAACCTTAAGCTATTTAGGAAATCAGAAAGCTGAATGGATTTTCTGGGTATTTTTAAGAGAAGCACTACAAGAGCAGAAGGAGCTGCCTGCCTTTCAGGTGAATTCCACTCAGGATGATAAATTATGTCTGAACTGAACCAAAATGTTCCTAATGGCCTTAGTCAAAAGGCCTATTACAGGATGTCTAACTCACTTAAATTCCTTTCTGCTTTAAATCGTTAATGAATAAGTATTTTAGGGCTAAAGTGAAATGCACCTAAAGGGCATTGTGCTTTAAAGTTAGCCAAACTTAAATCAGAGCACCTGCACTGAGGTGTACAGGCTCGCTCGAGTGACCTTCTCTGGCAGTAGAATCAGAATGATGTGTCTACAGGTGGGTAATTTTGTGCATATTAGCAGGACACCAGAAAGGTTTATGGAAAAGGAAGGAAGCAGAAGAACATTTTGGAGCAGAGAGAAGCAGCAGCCTTGGCTTGACCTTGTGGGTTTTTTTTTTTAAATCACAGATCTGATATTGCAGAGCAAAAGTTTATTTGTCTTTTGTTATGATATTTGGAGAAGTGGACACACAGACACATAAAGGGCATTTCCCCAGAGGAGGGGCTGGTAAGTCACCAGTCCTGTACTGACTTATGCAGTTACTTGCAGTTGGGTGTCGTTTTGTCACAATGAAGGTGCTGAATCTGTCCGGTAATCACAAAGATTTGAATCCTTTCTGGTTCTGTGCTGCTACCTGCCCAGCTGCTGATCAGTGAGAGATGCAACACACTTACCTGTAAGGTGTGCCATGAAGATGATAAAGGGAGTAGAACATCTCCCTTATGAGGAAAGGCTGAGGGAGCTGGGTCTCTTTATCTTGGAGAAAAGGAGGCTGAGGGGTGACCTCATTAATGTTTATAAATATGTGAAGGGTGGGTGTCAGGAGGATGGAGCCAGGCT